>JABWTJ010000274.1:0-328123 GCA_016801875.1 Solanum sitiens | reverse complement strand
TATACCTGTGCAAGTTTAATCATTTTATGCCAACGGAAATTATATCAACGGATCTATCAAAATTGAACAATGAAATCTTATTTAGAAATTCAATATATCAAAGATCGAGAAACATCTAAATGTCCTCTAACATTCAGTTTGTAAATAGTAAAAATGATGTCATCATGAAGAATAGTTCTCTAATTTTATTCTTTTTCATTTTCACAAATGAAGAATGAAGAAAAAGATGAGGCAAGAAATAGCAAGATAAAAAGAAGAAGATAATAGTGAGTTTTTTCTAATAGTATAGAATAAATTTAGTGTGATATAATTAGAAAAAAAATAAAGAGATGAGGCAGGACATTGCAAGATAAAAGAAAAAAGATATATAGTAGTGAAAACAGTAAAAGGGAGGTAAAGAAGAAAAAAGGAAAGAATTTTTTTTTAAGTAATTACATACAATAAAAATAAAGGAAAACAAATATAAAAACGTTAAAAAAATGTAAAAACGTTATTTTAAATTATTTTTCTGTAACTACTTCTCTCTCTTTCTTCTTTATTGTATAACATTTTAAATAGGAAAAAATTATATATATATATATATATATATATATATATATATATATATATATATATAAGATCATATTATAAATGTGAGTAAATTATATTATATTAAGTTAAAAATGAAAGGAAGATCAAGAAGAAAAAAGAAAGAATTTTTTTTAAATAAAGAATTTTAGTTTTTCTTTAACTACTTTTGTCTCTTTCTTCTTTATTATATAACATTTTAAATAGAAAAAAATTATAAATATATATATTGAACTTTCAAAGAATATATATATATATATATATATATATATATTTATTTATTTTTTTGAAATGTAATATCATATTATAAATGTGTGAGATAACTATATTAAAAAGTAAATTAGATAATATTTTTTATAAATTCTTTGAATTTATTTTTTAGAATTTTTTAAAGTATAATACATTAGAGAGAAATTTAAGAAAAAGTGACAAATTGTAGTGCCGTGGGGACTAGGGAGAGAGACAAAGATGATACTTGAATTTTATTTCACTGATTTTATAGATCAAAAGAAAAACATTGTAAAGACGAAAACAAATTTCAATAATAATAGTAAATTATGATAATAAGGAGGAGAGATAAACAAGATTTTCTTATAAAAAGACTAATTTAAGAAAAAATATTAAATTACAGTTATCATAAGGAGAGATGAAAGCAATAAATTATAGTAATAGTAAGAAAGACAGATAAATAAGGTTAACATATTTATTATAATCAGAATATGAGTACTATAATTATGTCATATATAAAATTAGATACTATTTTATAATTTCTTTTGAGCTTTTAACATAAAATATAAATAAGAAAAATATTTAAAAATCAAGAAAATGGATAACTTCTTTTGAGTTTTTTTAACATAAAATATAAAGGAGAAAAATATTTAAAAATCAAGAGATATATTATTTTTATCCAGAGAACTTATTTTTTTTTTTTTAAAAGAGAGTATGTGAATATTAACAGAAATTACGTTTTTCTTCAAATTTTATAAATTAAAAGAAAGAAAACAATTAAGAAAAAAGGAGTTTTTTGTGAATAAGAATAATAAATTATGGTAATAAAAAAGAGATATAAATAATTATATATATATATATATATATCTATATCTATATCTATATATATATATATATATATATATATAGAGAGAGAGAGAGAGAGAGAGAGAGGGAGAGAGAGATACAATCCCAATTACACAAAGAATGTAAAGTATTTGAAGAAACTAATAATTTGAAGCATTATATACTTTATCAAAATGCACATAACAAATTTGGGAAAAGCTTTCTAAACAAACTTTATCAGAATGCTCATAGTAATAAAGTTGAATCCTTTTTTTTAAAAAAAAAAAATTAGAAAAAAAGTTTATTATTATAACATATGCATACAAATTATATTAATTATTTTGAGATGAGAAAAATATCACATTTTTTTAAGCTATTACGTGTCTTCAAAGCATTAAGATAATCATAATTTCTCAATTTGTAAATCAAATATGAATTTAGTATATCATAACAAAAAAATGTAAATTAGGAATTACTTTGACAAACAAAATATGAGATTACTACATTAAAATTAAAATTAAAATTTAGATTCTACAACGTTTAAGAAGAGTAAAAGAGAATAGTAACAAAATTAAGCATGATAGTAAGGAAGAAAAATGAATCATATTATTCTATAATCTTTTTTTAAAAATAGAAGGTAAAAAAAAAAGGATTCAAGAAAAAGTGTAAATTATAGTAATGTGAGGAGAGGGACAATTAAGGTATTTGAATTGTTTTTTTTTACTGATGTTATAGATCAATAAAAAACTTTAAAGAAGAAAATTTTCTCCAACAATAATTATAAATTATGATAATGAGGAGGAGAGATAAATAAGATTTTTTATTTTTAAAAATTATAAAAATATAGAGGATAAAAAATCTAATTTAAGAAAAAATATTAAATTATAGCAATGATGAGAAATGATGAAAAACAATAAATTGTAGTAATGATAACAAGAGAGATAAATAAGGTAAATATATTTATTGTAATCATAATATAAGAAGAGTACTATAACTATATTTTAAAAAAAAGCTAAATTAGATACTGTTATAACTTCTTTTGAGTTGTTAATCATAAAAAAAAAATTTAAAAAAAAATAAAAGTCAAGTAAAAGAGAAAAAATTAATAATTATGACTCTTCATCAAAGAGAAATTTTATTTATTTATTTATATATTTTACGGATCAAGAGAAAAAAAATTTAAAAAACTTTTTGAATAATAATAATATTTAAATCTATTTTTTTTCTTCAAATTTTTTGAATCAAAAGAAAGAAAAGGATTAAGGAAAAAAAATATTTAATTATGATGATAAAGAGGAGAGATAAATAAGATTATTGTTTTAAAAATTAAAATGTAGAAAAAATAATAAATTATAATAGTATGATTAGGAGAGATAAAAAATATTTAATAGATTGTAATAATAGTAAGGAGAAAGATAAATAAGATATTTTATATGTTTTTTGTGAATATTATAAACCAAAATAAAGATAAAAAAATTAAAAAATTGACAATAAAGACAAGTGATAATTTGATCATATTACATCATTCTTTTATCGACCACTTTTTTATTTTTATAGATATCAATCTTCAGCTATAACTCTAAAATATGATCAAAATCAATTTAATTTTCATATGATCAAAATAAAATTTATTTCATATTTATACGTAAATGTCTTTTGTGAAATTATCTCTTTTTATTTCCTTTTAAAAGTCAAACACTTCCTATAATATATTTAATATTATACATATTTTGTAATTTTAAATTACGGCTATAATCAATAATAAAAAGTTTATACAACATCGTTATTGTTACATTATTTAATTTGCAATTTAATAATAACTAAAATTTGAAATCAATCTATTTGAATTTGAAAATTATAAACTATCCTTAAATATTTTGATATTCAAATATTAAAATAAAAATATAAATATTTAATTAAATTTTTTGTTATCGCGCGAAGCGCGAACAAATTCACTAGTTTAGAATCAATCTAAAGGATTGCAATGCACTATATAATACACAAGAAATGGGAACAAATAAAGGAAAGGATATGAATATTAGGTAACAACAAGCATAGAAGGAGAATCATGTAATCTGTGGGATCCATCCCCATGTACCAAACTTTGAATTGTTTTCTGTCAATTTCAAAGTTTGGCAGAGTTGGTAAAGAAAAAAAGATTGTTTTTCTTCAATTTCAAAGTTTGGCAAAGTTGGTAAAGAAAAAATTGTTTTCTGCCAATTTCAAAGTTTGGTAGAGTAGGTAAGCTATGAAGAAGAAAAAATTGTTTTTCTTCTGTAGCACATTTGGAGGATAGTGTATTTGTTCTCTATAAAAGGGAGGACAATTCTTCATTCTAAACACACCAAAAGGAAATTACAAAGGAGAGAAAAGAAGAGTGAGGCATCACAGAGGAAAATAATCTGTGAGAAAAAATAGAGAGTGTGAGCGATATTATAGTGAGGTGGAAAAATCAAAAGAGGGTTATTTCTTTTGAGTGTGTAGTGATCTTTGGAGTTTTGCTCGGATCTACAAGTGTAAAATCCTTACTATAGTGATATTCGTTGCTCCTCTCGGGTCGTGGTTTTTTCCCTTATTTAGGAGGGTTTCCACGTAAAATCTTGTGTCATTATTTCTCTTTTATTCTCGTTGATTAACCGTATTGTTGTGTTCCGCATTTATTGCCTTTATTACCGCAAATATTATTTCTGTTACGGATTTATTCCCAACAATTGATATCAGAGCACAGGTTCTGCTCATTTACAGAAATATTTTTGCAGCTTATTGTACTATACTCAGTGGAAAAAAAATGTCTGGAGTAAAGTACGAGGTAGAAAAATTCAACGGTGATAGCGGTTTCTCAATGTGGCAGAGAAGGATGAGAGACTTGCTCATCCAACAAGGTTTGCACAAGGCATTAGGCGGCAAATCCAAAAAGCCCGAATCCATGAAACTTGAGGATTGGGAAGAAATGGATGAAAAGGCTGTCAGTGCAATCAGATTGCACTTAACAGATGATGTAGTTAATAACATCATCGATGAAGAGAGTGCATGTGGCATTTGGACAAAGTTAGAAAATCTATACATGTCCAAAACGCTGACAAATAAATTGTACCTAAAGAAGCAGTTATATGCGCTACATATGGGTGAAGGTACAAATTTTTTGTCTCATTTAAATGTACTTAATGGACTAATCACGCAGCTAGCAAACCTCGGAGTAAAGATCGAGGATGAAGATAAAGTCATAGTGCTCCTAAACTCGTTGCCATCTTCCTACGATACTTTAGCAACAACCATTTTACATGGTAAGGACTCTATTGAGTTGAAGGATGTCACATCAGCCCTTTTGCTTAATGAAAAGATGAGAAAAAGGCCTGAAAATCACGGACAGGCTCTCATCACGGAAAGTAGAGGCAGAAGTTACCAAAGGAGCTCAAGTAACTATGGTAGATCCGGAGTTCGTGGAAAGTCCAAAGTCCGATCAAAATCAAAGGCCAGAAATTGCTACAATTGCGATCAACCAGGACACTTCAAAAGAGATTGTCCAAATCTAAAAAGGTATATATATATAAATCTGAATATAGAAAAGCTGATGTGGCATGCCTATATGATCTCCATTTCAATTTATTTTTTTCTCAATTTTTTGAACTTTTTTTTATTTTTTAAAATAATAATCTACTAAATACATCTAATGCATCTATTAACTTACAATTAAAGAGGACAATGAAAAGTTTTTACATAAATGTTATTTTTATTGTTGTAATGGAGTATGAAGAGTTGTAACGGTTGTCAAGAACTTATTACAATCAAATAAAAAGTATAAAATAGGAGAGCACATAATCTGAAAGTAACCAACAAAATTCCAATTTCATTGCCAAAAAAAAATTACTACCTCATGTAAATCAAGAATTTTGATTTGTCTATACAAATGAAATTATGCATGAGAGCACATAATCGAAAAGTAAGTTGACGCAATGGAAGAATTATTGCAATAGAAGATATACTACTTCAGGTAATTGAATTTTTGAAAAGTTTTATGGTCTCAAATTAATAAAAAATTTATTTGTTTGTACAAATGAAGTCAGACTAGAGGATATGGAGGTAAATTAACAAAATTGAAGAACCATTCCACAAGAAGATTTACTGCTTCAGGTAAATCAAAATTTTGATTTGTTGTATAAATGAATTCATTAGAATATACCTGTGCAAGTTTAATCATTTTATGCCAACGGAAATTATATCAACGGATCTATCAAAATTGAACAATGAAATCTTATTTAGAAATTCAATATATCAAAGATCGAAAAACATCTAAATGTCCTCTAACATTCAGTTTGTAAATAGTAAAAATGATGTCATCATGAAGAATAGTTCTCTAATTTTATTCTTTTTCATTTTCACAAATGAAGAATGAAGAAAAAGATGAGGCAAGAAATAGCAAGATAAAAAGAAGAAGATAATAGTGAGTTTTTTCTAATAGTATAGAATAAATTTAGTGTGATATAATTAGAAAAAAAATAAAGAGATGAGGCAGGACATTGCAAGATAAAAGAAAAAAGATATATAGTAGTGAAAACAGTAAAAGGGAGGTAAAGAAGAAAAAAGGAAAGAATTTTTTTTTAAGTAATTACATACAATAAAAATAAAGGAAAACAAATGTAAAAACGTTAAAAAAATGTAAAAACGTTATTTTAAATTATTTTTCTGTAACTACTTCTCTCTCTTTCTTCTTTATTGTATAACATTTTAAATAGGAAAAAATTATATATATATATATATATATATATATATATATATATATATATATATATAAGATCATATTATAAATGTGAGTAAATTATATTATATTAAGTTAAAAATGAAAGGAAGATCAAGAAGAAAAAAGAAAGAATTTTTTTTAAATAAAGAATTTAGTTTTTCTTTAACTACTTTTGTCTCTTTCTTCTTTATTATATAACATTTTAAATAGAAAAAAATTATAAATATATATATTGAACTTTCAAAGAATATATATATATATATATATATATATATATTTATTTATTTTTTTGAAATGTAATATCATATTATAAATGTGTGAGATAACTATATTAAAAAGTAAATTAGATAATATTTTTTATAAATTCTTTGAATTTATTTTTTAGAATTTTTTAAAGTATAATACATTAGAGAGAAATTTAAGAAAAAGTGACAAATTGTAGTGCCGTGGGGACTAGGGAGAGAGACAAAGATGATACTTGAATTTTATTTCACTGATTTTATAGATCAAAAGAAAAACATTGTAAAGACGAAAACAAATTTCAATAATAATAGTAAATTATGATAATAAGGAGGAGAGATAAACAAGATTTTCTTATAAAAAGACTAATTTAAGAAAAAATATTAAATTACAGTTATCATAAGGAGAGATGAAAGCAATAAATTATAGTAATAGTAAGAAAGACAGATAAATAAGGTTAACATATTTATTATAATCAGAATATGAGTACTATAATTATGTCATATATAAAATTAGATACTATTTTATAATTTCTTTTGAGCTTTTAACATAAAATATAAATAAGAAAAATATTTAAAAATCAAGAAAATGGATAACTTCTTTTGAGTTTTTTTAACATAAAATATAAAGGAGAAAAATATTTAAAAATCAAGAGATATATTATTTTTATCCAGAGAACTTATTTTTTTTTTTTTAAAAGAGAGTATGTGAATATTAACAGAAATTACGTTTTTCTTCAAATTTTATAAATTAAAAGAAAGAAAACAATTAAGAAAAAAGGAGTTTTTTGTGAATAAGAATAATAAATTATGGTAATAAAAAAGAGATATAAATAATTATATATATATATATATATATCTATATCTATATCTATATATATATATATATATATATATATAGAGAGAGAGAGAGAGAGAGAGAGAGGGAGAGAGAGATACAATCCCAATTACACAAAGAATGTAAAGTATTTGAAGAAACTAATAATTTGAAGCATTATATACTTTATCAAAATGCACATAACAAATTTGGGAAAAGCTTTCTAAACAAACTTTATCAGAATGCTCATAGTAATAAAGTTGAATCCTTTTTTTTTAAAAAGAAAAAATTAGAAAAAAAGTTTATTATTATAACATATGCATACAAATTATATTAATTATTTTGAGATGAGAAAAATATCACATTTTTTTAAGCTATTACGTGTCTTCAAAGCATTAAGATAATCATAATTTCTCAATTTGTAAATCAAATATGAATTTAGTATATCATAACAAAAAAATGTAAATTAGGAATTACTTTGACAAACAAAATATGAGATTACTACATTAAAATTAAAATTAAAATTTAGATTCTACAACGTTTAAGAAGAGTAAAAGAGAATAGTAACAAAATTAAGCATGATAGTAAGGAAGAAAAATGAATAATATTATTCTATAATCTTTTTTTAAAAATAGAAGGTAAAAAAAAAAAGGATTCAAGAAAAAGTGTAAATTATAGTAATGTGAGGAGAGGGACAATTAAGGTATTTGAATTGTTTTTTTTTACTGATGTTATAGATCAATAAAAAACTTTAAAGAAGAAAATTTTCTCCAACAATAATTATAAATTATGATAATGAGGAGGAGAGATAAATAAGATTTTTTATTTTTAAAAATTATAAAAATATAGAGGATAAAAAATCTAATTTAAGAAAAAATATTAAATTATAGCAATGATGAGAAATGATGAAAAACAATAAATTGTAGTAATGATAACAAGAGAGATAAATAAGGTAAATATATTTATTGTAATCATAATATAAGAAGAGTACTATAACTATATTTTAAAAAAAAGCTAAATTAGATACTGTTATAACTTCTTTTGAGTTGTTAATCATAAAAAAAAAATTAAAAAAAAAATAAAAGTCAAGTAAAAGAGAAAAAATTAATAATTATGACTCTTCATCAAAGAGAAATTTTATTTATTTATTTATATATTTTACGGATCAAGAGAAAAAAAATTTAAAAAACTTTTTGAATAATAATAATATTTAAATCTATTTTTTTTCTTCAAATTTTTTGAATCAAAAGAAAGAAAAGGATTAAGGAAAAAAATATTTAATTATGATGATAAAGAGGAGAGATAAATAAGATTATTGTTTTAAAAATTAAAATGTAGAAAAAATAATAAATTATAATAGTATGATTAGGAGAGATAAAAAATATTTAATAGATTGTAATAATAGTAAGGAGAAAGATAAATAAGATATTTTATATGTTTTTTGTGAATATTATAAACCAAAATAAAGATAAAAAAATTAAAAAATTGACAATAAAGACAAGTGATAATTTGATCATATTACATCATTCTTTTATCGACCACTTTTTTATTTTTATAGATATCAATCTTCAGCTATAACTCTAAAATATGATCAAAATCAATTTAATTTTCATATGATCAAAATAAAATTTATTTCATATTTATACGTAAATGTCTTTTGTGAAATTATCTCTTTTTATTTCCTTTTAAAAGTCAAACACTTCCTATAATATATTTAATATTATACATATTTTGTAATTTTAAATTACGGCTATAATCAATAATAAAAAGTTTATACAACATCGTTATTGTTACATTATTTAATTTGCAATTTAATAATAACTAAAATTTGAAATCAATCTATTTGAATTTGAAAATTATAAACTATCCTTAAATATTTTGATATTCAAATATTAAAATAAAAATATAAATATTTAATTAAATTTTTTGTTATCGCGCGAAGCGCGAACAAATTCACTAGTTTAGAATCAATCTAAAGGATTGCAATGCACTATATAATACACAAGAAATGGGAACAAATAAAGGAAAGGATATGAATATTAGGTAACAACAAGCATAGAAGGAGAATCATGTAATCTGTGGGATCCATCCCCATGTACCAAACTTTGAATTGTTTTCTGTCAATTTCAAAGTTTGGCAGAGTTGGTAAAGAAAAAAAGATTGTTTTTCTTCAATTTCAAAGTTTGGCAAAGTTGGTAAAGAAAAAATTGTTTTCTGCCAATTTCAAAGTTTGGTAGAGTAGGTAAGCTATGAAGAAGAAAAAATTGTTTTTCTTCTGTAGCACATTTGGAGGATAGTGTATTTGTTCTCTATAAAAGGGAGGACAATTCTTCATTCTAAACACACCAAAAGGAAATTACAAAGGAGAGAAAAGAAGAGTGAGGCATCACAGAGGAAAATAATCTGTGAGAAAAAATAGAGAGTGTGAGCGATATTATAGTGAGGTGGAAAAATCAAAAGAGGGTTATTTCTTTTGAGTGTGTAGTGATCTTTGGAGTTTTGCTCGGATCTACAAGTGTAAAATCCTTACTATAGTGATATTCGTTGCTCCTCTCGGGTCGTGGTTTTTTCCCTTATTTAGGAGGGTTTCCACGTAAAATCTTGTGTCATTATTTCTCTTTTATTCTCGTTGATTAACCGTATTGTTGTGTTCCGCATTTATTGCCTTTATTACCGCAAATATTATTTCTGTTACGGATTTATTCCCAACAATTGATATCAGAGCACAGGTTCTGCTCATTTACAGAAATATTTTTGCAGCTTATTGTACTATACTCAGTGGAAAAAAAATGTCTGGAGTAAAGTACGAGGTAGAAAAATTCAACGGTGATAGCGGTTTCTCAATGTGGCAGAGAAGGATGAGAGACTTGCTCATCCAACAAGGTTTGCACAAGGCATTAGGCGGCAAATCCAAAAAGCCCGAATCCATGAAACTTGAGGATTGGGAAGAAATGGATGAAAAGGCTGTCAGTGCAATCAGATTGCACTTAACAGATGATGTAGTTAATAACATCATCGATGAAGAGAGTGCATGTGGCATTTGGACAAAGTTAGAAAATCTATACATGTCCAAAACGCTGACAAATAAATTGTACCTAAAGAAGCAGTTATATGCGCTACATATGGGTGAAGGTACAAATTTTTTGTCTCATTTAAATGTACTTAATGGACTAATCACGCAGCTAGCAAACCTCGGAGTAAAGATCGAGGATGAAGATAAAGTCATAGTGCTCCTAAACTCGTTGCCATCTTCCTACGATACTTTAGCAACAACCATTTTACATGGTAAGGACTCTATTGAGTTGAAGGATGTCACATCAGCCCTTTTGCTTAATGAAAAGATGAGAAAAAGGCCTGAAAATCACGGACAGGCTCTCATCACGGAAAGTAGAGGCAGAAGTTACCAAAGGAGCTCAAGTAACTATGGTAGATCCGGAGTTCGTGGAAAGTCCAAAGTCCGATCAAAATCAAAGGCCAGAAATTGCTACAATTGCGATCAACCAGGACACTTCAAAAGAGATTGTCCAAATCTAAAAAGGGGCAAAGGGGAAAGCAGCGGCCAGAAGAATGATGACAACACAGCTGCCATGGTGCAAAATAATGACAATGTTGTTCTCTTCATAAATGAGGAAGAAGAATGCATGCACTTGGCAGGTGTAGAGTCGGAATGGGTGATCGACACAGCAATATCTTACCATGCCACACCGGTAAGAGATTTTTTTTACAGATATGTAGCCGGTGATTTTGGCAATGTGAAAATGGGTAACACAAGTTACTCAAAGATTGCGGGGATCGGAGACATTTGCTTAAAAACAAATGTTGGATGCACATTAGTGTTGAAAGATGTGCGCCACGTACCTGATTTGCGGATGAACTTAATCTCGGGAGTTGCTTTGGACCGAGATAGATATGAGAACTACTTTCCAAATCAAAAATGGAGACTCACCAAAGGGGCATTGGTGATTGCAAAAGGAGTTGCTCGTGGCACGTTGTACAGGACAAATGCAGAAATATGCCAAGGTGAATTAAATGCGGCTCACGAAGAGAATTCTGCAGATTTATGGCATAAAAGAATGGGTCATATGAGCGAGAAAGGATTGCAAATTCTTTCCAAAAAATCACTCATCTCTTTTGCCAAAGGTACAACGATAAAACCTTGTAACTACTGTTTATTTGGTAAACAACATAGAGTTTCATTTCAGACATCATCTGAAAGAAAGTCGAATATACTTGATTTGGTATATTCTGATGTTTGTGGTCCAATGGAGATAGAATCGATTGGAGGTAATAAATACTTTGTTACCTTTATTGATGACGCTTCTCGAAAATTGTGGGTTTATATCTTGAGAACCCAAGATCAGGTGTTTCAAGTATTTCAAAAGTTTCATGCTCTGATAGAAAGAGAGACAGGTCAAAAGCTAAAACGTCTCCACAATGGAGGTGAGTACACTTCAAGGGAATTTGAAGAGTACTGTTCAAACCATGGAATCAGAAATGAAAAGACAGTTCCTGGAACCCCACAACACAATGGTGTAGCTGAAAGAATGAATCTCACCATTGTTGAGAAGGTGAGAAGTATGCTCAGAATGGCTAAATTACCTAAGACATTCTGGGGTGAAGCAGTTCGGACAGCGTGTTATCTTATCAATCGTAGTCCATCAGTTCCGTTGGAGTTTGACATTCCGGAGAGAGTTTGGACCAACAAAGAGATGTCTTACTCGCACCTAAAGGTGTTCGGTTGAAAACCTTTTGCACATGTACCGAAGGAGCAGAGAACCAAGCTAGATGATAAATCAGTTCCCTGCATATTCATCGGATATGGAGATGACGAGTTCGGGTACAGACTATGGGATCTTGTAAAGAAGAAGGTCATCAGAAGCAGAGACGTAATCTATCGAGAAAGTGAAGTTGGAACTGCTGATGATCTATCCGAGAAGCCAAGAAAAAGAATGGTATAGTCCCTAATCTTGTTACCATTCCTTCTTCTTCTAACCATCCCATAAGTGCAGAAAGTACGATTGATGAAGTTGCTGAGCATGAAGAGCAACCTGATGAGATTGTTGAGCAGGGGGAGCAACTCGGTGATAATACCGAGCAAATGGAGTACCCAGAAGAAGAAGAACAATCTCAAGCTCTGAGGAGATCAGAAAGACAAACGGTAGAGTCATCCAAATACCCTACCTCAGAGTATGTCCTCATCAATGATGAAGGGGAGCCAGAAAATCTTATGGAGGTGTTGTCTCATCCAGAAAAGAGCCAATGGATGAAAGCCATGCACGAAGAGATGGGATCTCTACAGAAAAATGGCACATACCAGCTAGTTGAACTTCCAAAAGGCAAAAGACCGCTTAAGTGCAAGTGGGTCTTTAAACTCAAGAAAGATGGAAATGGCAAGTTGGTCAGGTACAAAGCTCGATTGGTTGTAAAAGGCTTCGAACAAAAGAAAGGTATTGATTTTGATGAAATTTTTTCACCTGTTGTCAAAATGACTTCTATTCGAACTATTTTGAGCATAGCAGCTAGTCTAGATCTTGAAGTGGAGCAATTGGACGTGAAAACTGCATTTCTTCACGGAGATTTGGAAGAAGAGATTTATATGGAGCAACCAGAGGGATTTGAAGTATCTGGAAAGAAACACATGGTGTGCAAATTGAATAAGAGTCTTTATGGGTTGAAACAGGCCCCAAGGCAATGGTACAAAAAGTTTGACTCTTTCATGAAAAGTCAAACGTACACAAAGACCTATTCTGATCCATGTGTATACTTCAAAAGATTTTCTGACAACAATTTTATTATTTTGTTGTTGTATGTGGATGACATGTTAATTGTAGGATAAGACAAAGAGCTGATTGCAAAGTTGAAGAAAGATTTGTCCAAGTCATTTGACATGAAAGACTTGGGCCCAGCACAATAAATTCTAGGGATGAAGATTGTTCGAGAACAAACAAAAAGAAAGTTGTGGCTATCTCAAGAGAAGTACATTGAACGTGTACTAGAACGCTTCAACATGAAGAGTGCTAAACCTGTTAGCACGCCTCTTGTGAGTCATCTGAAGTTGAGCAAACAAATGTGTCCTACAACAAAAGAGGAGAAAGAGGGAATGACCAAAATTCTTTATTCTTCAGCAGTGGGGAGTTTGATGTATGCAATGGTGTGTACAAGACCTGATATTGCTCATGCAGTTGGTGTTGTTAGCAGATTCCTTAAAAATCCTGGAAAAGAACACTGGGAGGCAGTTAAGTGGATACTCAGGTACCTAAGAGGTACCACAAAAGATTGCTTGTGTTTTGAAGGATCTGATCCAATCTTGAAGGGCTATACTGATGCTGATATGGCAGGTGATCTCGATAATAGAAAATCCACTACTGGATATTTGTTTACATTTTCAGGGGGAGCTATATCATGGCAGTCAAAGTTGCAGAAGTGTGTCGCACTCTCTACAACTGAGGCAGAATATATTGCAGCTACTGAAGCTGGCAAAGAGATGGTATGGCTGAAACGATTTCTTCCAGAACTTGGATTGTATCAGAAGGAGTATGTCGTCTATTGTGACAGTCAGAATGCATTAGACTTGAGCAAGAACACCATGTATCATGCAAGGACGAAGCATATCGACGTGAGATATTACTGGATTCGTGAAAAGATAGAGGACGGATCTATGCATGTCATGAAGATCCCTACTAGTGAAAACCCTTCAGATATGCTGACCAAGGTGGTATCAAAAGACAAGTTCGAGCTATGCAAAGAACTTGTCGGCATGCACTCAAGCTAGAAACCTAGAGCTACCTCCTTCAGGTGAATGGGTCTGGAGGGGGAGATTGTGGGATCCATCCACATGTACCAAACTTTGAATTGTTTTCTGCCAATTTCAAAGTTTGGCAGAGTTGGTAAAGAAAAAAAGATTGTTTTTCTTCAATTTCAAAGTTTGGCAAAGTTGGTAAAGAAAAAATTGTTTTCTACCAATTTCAAAGTTTGGTAGAGTAGGTAAGCTATGAAGAAGAAAAAATTGTTTTTCTTCTGTAGCACATTTGGAGGATAGTGTATTTGTTCTCTATAAAAGGGAGGACAATTCTTCATTCTAAACACACCAAAAGGAAATTACAAAGGAGAGAAAAGAAGAGTGAGGCATCACAGAGGAAAATAATCTGTGAGAAAAAATAGAGAGTGTGAGCGATATTATAGTGAGGTGGAAAAATCAAAAGAGGGTTATTTCTTTTGAGTGTGTAGTGATCTTTGGAGTTTTGTTCGGATCTACAAGTGTAAAATCCTTACTATAGTGATATTCGTTGCTCCTCTCGGGTCGTGGTTTTTTCCCTTATTTAGGAGGGTTTCCACGTAAAATCTTGGTGTCATTATTTCTCTTTTATTCTCGTTGATTAATCGTATTGTTGTGTTCCGCATTTATTGCCTTTATTACCGCAAATATTATTTCTGTTACGGATTTATTCCCAACATAATCCACTGGAAGGTAGGTACCTACAATCATTCCCCTATCATCATTGCCCATACTTGATCAAACAAAGAACAATAACAAACCGACAAATTGGCCATAAAGAAAAAGTCAAAAACTCCCAAAACCTACATTCCTCCGGCTCCTCCTCCAACCTTAAGGTGAGATTTATATAATTCTGAGATGGCCAAGAAATCAAAATCCAAACCAATTGCTCCCCCAAGGAAGGAATCAATATACAACAATCACCCATATCTTGATCAACAATCATTACCTACATCTTTGATCATATAATAATTGCCCGGTATCTAAATCATTCAGTAATAATAGGCCCAATATCTAGATCATACAATAATTGGCCCAGTATATCTTTCGTCATATTTTTGAGGAATTGGTGTTTCTGTCGTTCAATAACTAGAGTATATATGTCATTTATATTAACATACATCTACGTGTCATAATCTTATCTACCGACTCGACATTTATCGACCGATAATATTGTGTCACGTGTCCTTATTTAGTCTTCTGTTAGAATGAAGGGCATATATTCTCTAGTCTTTGGACAGGAGAGGCACCAATGTTCCAAAAGTTTGACTAAAGATATCTACATACCATTTGAGATAGTTCGGGGTATATTTGTCCTTTTTTCCCTTTTATATATATACACACAATAGTTTATGGGTAAGCGCTTCACGCATGTAACCCGTCGTATTAATGCGTATATTATTTCTTAAAAATAAATAAATTAAATAATTTAATTTGAGTTCTTTTTTTAAAAAAAATGTGTCTAATTGGGCTTCTTACTTTGTCTCTCTATAACTGTGATACTCCAATTTCATGACATCTATGTGAATGCATAATATATAAAGAATATTTGTTAATGATACGATAGACTTTTTAAAATTTAGCAATAAAAATTTTAAAATATGAAATGTTCACTTTCATGAAACAACTAATGCTTCCAACAATACCCACATAATAATACCAAACAAAAAACAAAAATGAAGTATAATAAATACTCCTTTTAACTTAATAAATTTAAATTATAATGAAGAAAAACTTACTAGTAGTATATAAATTTCATATATAATGGATAAGCAAGTTATGTTCCAGATGTCATAGTATTCGTTTGACTTTGGAACACATATAATAATCAAGTGCAACAAAATCTAAAGTAACAAAGTGAAAATCTTGGAATGTCATTGAAAACTAATCAAAATAAATTGAGTTTTCCACAATAGAAGGCTATAAAGCCACAAAATTGATCCAATCAACCCTTGGCCTTTCGACTTCTGCATCTTCATTCCTCCAATATCAATTTTTCTGTTGTGATGTAAATGAGACTATTAATTAATATATTTTTAGTAGTTAATTTAAAAATAATATTAATAGTTACATCATCAAAGGATGCCTCGTATACTGTACTTGAGTTTGAATCAAAACAAATTTTCAAAACATCTGATTTGGACTTCAAAAGTCACTAACAAATTTAACATAATATTTTATATTTTATAACTAATTAATATTTTATGAAATTTAATTTAACATAAAGACAAAATGGTAATCCAACTTTGCACTTAGAGCTATCCACTTATAATAATAAAATAATAAAATAGTTATATATATATATATATATATATATATATATATATATATATATATATATATATATATATATATATTACACACAAAAATAAGGGACATTATCGACATTTATTAGTTTTATTTTTATTTTTCAAGGTTTTCAAAAGTACATGAAAAATGATTCATTCGATTGAATCTAGTCGAACTGAACTGATTTATGTCATTTTTCTTAATAAAATCATGGACTGCTATTTAATAGCAGTGAATTTGATCGCACTTTGCCTGATTATAATTTTTTTTTGCTTATTTTATAAAATAGTCGTTTTCTAATATTTTAATCATAAATTAATATTTAAGAGATTGATATTTATAATTAAAAAGGGAAAATTTCACAAACAACTACAATGTGAAACATAATAGGCCTCCTTAACTATTCAAGTTTGCCTATTTACGCATTATAGCTATAGTTTAAATAGCTATTACATTTTTGATTTGTATAATTCATTCTATTTATATTAATTATACAAAAAATCTATATAATTATATCTAACTTATTAAGCATTAATTGAGGAGTGCCTTAATTAAAGGTCAATTAGTTTAATTAGGATACGTTACCAAACCAAGACTTCTTCCTTTTTGAGGACTATTCATTATTTTCCTTTAGTCAAAGTTTCTTACGTATTTGAACAAAAATAAATTAGCAACGAAAACATAGACACAAAGAATCTATTCGTTACGAGTCGTATAAAGACTACATTCAATGTATATGTATTTCATGTATTTCTTGGTTAATTCGTCTTTAATTTGTATTATTGTGTTATCGATTACGGATATCGATTAAAATGGTCTTCTATATGGAGTAGTTGATTTGTCGGAAAATAATTTATCGATGTATAGAATTGGTATTAAATTCTACAATAAGATTGTTTGTGAGTGATCTTTTGTCTAAACATATAATTGAGTGTTTTTCAATTAGTTTTTTCATTTTGTATATATTACTATTTATTTTTTATATTAAATAGATTTTATACAATTCGATATAAATTTTAATTAAACAAATATGTAAAATTGAGCAATTTTAAGTACTTGTATCAATTTGTCTATCTTACTATGTGATTTGTATATTAGATAGATCTCATACAAGTCGTTATATATTTTGAATCAAAAAGTTAAAATAATATAGTAATTTTTCATCACTTCCAACAATTTGTATATGTTACAGTTTGTTTTGTATATTAAATAGACTTTGTACAAGTCTGTATATTTCCTAAGTCAACAAGTGAATGTAATTGAATAATTTCCGATTAATTCCATCATTTACATACGTTACAATTTATTTATATATTTGATGAATTTTATACAAGTCGTTATGTATTTTAAGTCAACAAGTTAATATAGTATAGTGATTTCAGAGTACTTATAGCAGTTTGTATAAGTTACATTGCGATTTGTATATTAGATAGATTTTATACAATTCGTTATATACTTTAAATCAACAAGTGTATATAATTTTGTAATTTTCAATTAACTGCATCAGTTATGAATATAGTGATATTTTGAATTGTATATTAGATAGATTTTATACAAATCATTATGTAATTTAAGTCAACAAATGAATATAATTGAATAATATTTATTGCTTTTATCGATTTTGTATAAGTTATCATTTGATTTGTATAATAAATAATCGTATTAACTATATATTTAAATATATATTATACATTTTCTGGGATATATACATTGTCAACGGTGTGTCATGGTACATTAACATGCAACATGCAATCATTAATATAAATTAGACTCTATGATAAAGAACATTAATTTAAATATTTGTATGTAAATAATATAACTTCATTATACAAATAGTTGTAATTGTATATATCAATTGAACTTGTATAACTATAAACAATAACACAACTAGTTATGCATGCATATGCTTGATATTAATTATAAAATATATACAATTATTCAAAATTGCAATTCGTTTATCGTGTCATATACAACTTAAATTATCCAAATACAAAAAGGAAAAAAATGAAAACAAAGCTATACCTCAAAATCTTCTCCTTCTTGTTGGTCCATTTCAACATAATCTATCTTTCCACGGTGATTTTTGAGTCATTTTTGCTTGAAGATGCTTGTTGTACTTTTTTTATAGGAATCATCAACTCAGAGTTATTTAACCCCATATTGGTGGGGTCATTGATAAACTTAAATCTAATCTCTTTCTTGTTGTGTTTAAATAAAAAAAATTTAGATTTCGCGATAAAACCTGTAAATGCTTCAAATTCTTGAGTTAAATCAAACGAAAAAATGAATTCCCAACCAAATTTGTTATATGCAATTGTATACCTCTAGTGAATTTATTTGATGAAGATTATTCTTCCATGTTTAGACTGACTGCACAAAAGAATTCGAAATTTAGGTGTGGAGCTATGAAAAAAATTAGAAAAATTAAAAACTTATACAAATACAAGAAAATCAAGAACTGATGAAAGTTGAAAAAAGTGAAATTACCTTATTTGGCACGATTGGAAGAGTTAAGAGTGATAATTCAAAATGTTCAAATTTTAAAATTTGAATCAGTTGAGAGATTAAAGGGAGAATGAGAGAATTAAGGGACAAATTAATTAGTGAGTTGGAGAGAGCTAGCAAAAAAAATTGTATAAAAGAAGAAATGTGAATATACACGTTCTAATACAAAAGTGGTGGGACCCATATTAACCATTACCTTAAACATTAACCCTTTTCTATAATTAATTAATACTATAGCTATAATATATAATTAAGTAGTAAAAGTTAGCTTAGTTACATAATTTTCCCTAAAAAAAATTATTTGAACAAAAAATGGTCTAAGAACAAAAGTTTATCAACTCTTTAATTTTAAGAACATTGATTTTAAGAAGAATTTGTGGTTGCTTACCGATCCTTGTATTTGTCAAACATGAGAGTAAAGTTCATGTCACAGACATTTTGTAATAATTAAAATTTCATAAACTAAACAAAAGGTCAAATCAAAACATAATTTCATAAGTAAAAAAAAAACACAGCAACAAAATTATAGTGAAAGCCTACGGAAAAAAGTGTCAAAAACATATTATATTAAAGACTTTTATGATAATCAAATTATAATGAAAATTCAAACAAAATTTTATATTAAAGACTTTTACGATAATCAAATTATAACGAAAATTCAAATAAAATTTTCACATAAAAACATGATTTATAATCTTATACATGTATTTCATTTTTCAACTATGACATTACAACATCGTTCCTGCAAAAAGTAACATTAATATTCAAGATTCACTAACAATTATATTAAAGGATATGTGCAAGACAATATTTCATAACATATAATTTATAATAGAGAAAAAAGATAAATATACACCTGAACAATCGTAAATGGTATGTGGACCCTTCGTCATACTTTAGGGACATTAGTGCCCCTGCCGTTCAACAACAAGAGCATATATACTCTTTATATTAACGGACATACATGTATCATAATCTTATCCACCAATCCGACATCAGATCTGTCACGACCGGGAGCACCCCCTAGACGTAACCGGCATCTTCGTCCTCGAAGAGGACTTGGACAAGCCCTTAGCATTCGTCATAACATATCATGGGTAATGCGGAAAAATTAATTTTTTTACATAGTGAGGTATACATAGACCTCTCACGTATCATATATGGACTTTACATAGACTCCTCGCTTATTGAAGCTTACATATGCTTCTCGTTTAAGCAACATAACCAATACATATGAAATAGTCTAATAACATTGTCTCACATTAAATTATCTAAAGAGTATTACAAAGTTGGGCATAATCCCATACACAAGTACAACATGCCATTATAGGCTTACAACGATAGTCTCAAATGATAAAGGAAAGAATGATTGTCTTTAGACACAAATAACATCATATCTAGAGTAGAAGAATGACAACATCCCCGAACTTGAGGACCTACCAATAACTTGGAGAAAGGTCCAAGTCTTCTTGCAAATTGGTCTAGAAGCTCTTCAATGACCGGAAACTACAATGTTTGGAAAAAGGGAAGAAATACGGGTGAGTACAAACCACATATACTAAGTATGGTCCTATGCATAAAATCATCAATGCATGAGGAAAAACACAAGTTAGTCAAAACCATGCTTAGTGTCAAATAACTCAACATGCACATATATGGAACATCATAAGTCAACCCAACATATAAGCAACTCAAGTAATCCTTGTTCAATGTGAAGAATAGATCCTCATAACCCTATCCAAATCTAAGTATCACATTGATCCACCTACTTCATGCATACATCATAACTTCACATTTCATCATAACATGCATAGTTTATAAGATCATATATGGCTTGACACACATAACATATAATCAACTTAATTATACAAGAACACTACTAAGATCATCCCTTAGGATCCCACATGTGCAATGTATAAGAGAAGTCTCATACCCTCCCTCACACTATGTAGTAGCCTTTAAAACAACCCTAATAAGAGTTCACATACTTAACTTTTTCATTTACTTTTACGTTAGGGAAATAAGTGCAATAACCGACATTAGACCATGTGAGCTACATAGAATCCGGTGTTCTCCTCCCACACCGAAAATAGAGGGTTAACACTTGCCTAATGTGTAACCAATCATACATAGCTATCTAGGTGGATCCACTAAGCTATAGTCCTATGTGGGCACATAGTTAAATGTCAAGGAGATTGTTACTAGAATCCTTGTCTTACTAGACATGGAGGTTTTCATCTCATGAGACAACACATATCTTTCGAATTCGGACTTTCTAGACGTGAAAAAACCCATGTGAGAGGCCGGGCTTACTAAACGTGAGACCTCCATCTCATTCACATGCCCTTTCTGTGCTAAGCCTTTATTCCCTTTAGTAATCATCATATTTCATCATACAAGTTCACATTAGTCTCTTCTAGACTCTTATGTAAACACCTTAACATAATAACTCATAGGTCATCACAAGTGAGAACAATCCTTTCACTTTGGAAACCACTAATCAAGTGATAAACCTTTCACTTAACACTTTATTATAATCACGAGAAACTACTTTCAATCATATAATAATCATATCATAACATGCATACATACTTCATGGCTAATTCAATTATCTAGGGTTAAAGATGAGGCATACTTGTCATTAAAATCACGACCACACATTAGACATAAGAGTATATATTACAATCTAAGCAACTCATATTTCATAATTGAATTCAAGAAGAATCAATCTTCATACCTTCTTGCCCTTTCATTGCCTTCATAATTCAATTACCAAAGAATACATAATCAATGCATAAACAAGGTAGATTCAAGAAGTAATACATAGCAATTAACATCCTACATAATCATATTCTCATCATCTTCCACAATTACCATAGGATTTCAAGACATAATGGGTTTAGGGAAGAACAAGGATTCAAGAGGATTTCTCTAGGGATTACCAACAGTTGACCATCAATACTTAGTTAAACAATGATAAAAGACCATAAATCATCATAATTGAATAACAATTTCATTTGGAAAAGAGAACCCATGTCTAGATTGAAAACCTAGTCTTGGAAAGTTTGAAAACCATAGTTGAAGGAGCCTCTTGCGGATATGATCCCAAGAGTGAAAGAAACCATACCTTAATGATGATCTTGCCACGAATTTGAGATGAAATCCTTGATGAATTCGTCCTAGGCTTGGATCTCTAGTGTTCTTCAATGGAGGTTGAAGTTTGGGGAGAGAGAAAGTAGAGAAAAGTTAGAGCTCAGTGGGTTTAATGTCTTCCCTCTTCCAAGTAGTAACATTTATTACTTGAGTCAAACCACCCGACTTTTGATGCTCGACTTTTACTTGTTGACAATTAGGGCACCTAGCCACAAAATCCGCTATGTCCCTTTTCAAAACATCCCACCAATACATCTCTTGAAGATCACGATACATTTTAGTGGCACCCAAATGAATAGAATATTCGGAACCATGAGCTTTCTCCAAATTCTCTTTCCCAAATCATCAACATCCGGCACACACAACCTACCTTGGTACCTAAGCATCCCATCTCCCCTTGGAAGAATGACTCATTAATCTTATCAAGAACCGATTCCTTCAACTCCATCAATAATGGATCAAGATGTTGCTGATGTACCATGGTTTTACGGTACTTTCAATGCTTTTTCCTTAAGTTTAGTGTGTGTCTAAGGCCTTTTTTGTAGTAGTTTTAATGTATTTTTCTTTATGTTTGCAGGAAAAACTGTCCAGAATGAAAACGCTAAAGATGTGCTAAAAATTGCAGAAAAGATGACCTACGGAGCCATCGACGGTTCGTCGACCCATCGACGGTCCGTAGGTGGCAACCGTCGCCATGAAGATGTTATGCTGCCAAGGAAAGATCAGGGAATTCTGACTAAGTGTGGGGCTACGAGAGGGATAAAGGTCCGTCGTCTCATCGACGGACCGTCCTGGTGATCCGTTGGTGTTAACAGAATGTAGCCTCAGTACCCGATCTGAAAAAATTCTAAGTGTGGAGCAACGAAGGCCATCGACGGACCGTCATCCTGTCAACGGACCGTCGTCTTAGTCCGTCGATGGTAACAGAGAGTTGGAGAAGAAAGCAGTTGAAAATAGAGTTGAAGTATGGACCGACGGAGGCGTCGACAATCCGTTGTTGCCTCGACGGTCCGTCGGTCAGGTCGTCGACGCGAGACGCGTTTTTGGACAGATTTTCCTTATTAAGGTTTCCCTTTATGTTTAGGATTCTTATATTATAAATAGGACCAAAAACCTCATTTTTGGGGTTAGACTCTTTGGTAATTTTCAGATTTGTATTGTTGGTTGTTGAATTTTGGGTTTTGGAAAATACTTCACTTTTCCGGAATCGATTCTTACAATATTTTGATTAATTCAAGTGATTTTCTGGATTTTCTTCAAACTTGTTAAAGTAAGTACATGAATTCTTGTTTAATCAATATGAATTGTGTAATTCTTAACATGGGTAACTAAATACACAACTAGGATTGTGGGAACCATGGGTAATTAACAAAGTAGAACTAGCTAAATAATAATTCTAGAATAGTTTCTTGCATGTATTGATAATTCTTTCATTTAGAAGTCTTTTTAATGGTGGCCAACGTTAGAACTCGCCTTGTTGCTACTTGCCGGACCAAGGAGGTAGATAATAAGAAAAGAATTATCAACGTAGATTTAGTATACACTATCTAATAGGCTAGTGTCGATTGGTGCGAAGTAATAACTAAGACATACATCGATTATGATGCTTAATATGAGGTAAAAGATAAGGTTTAGTAAAGTACACACACGTAGCCGGACCATGGTGCGGAGTAAAATTCACTAGTTGCCGGACCAAGAAATTAGGGATACATAACTTATCACTTTGCATGCAAGATACTAGGAAAGAGTTGTTATAGTTATGGTTACTGCGTTATGAACCTGTGGGTAGCACTTACACCCTAGTTTCTCTCATCACTTGATAAACATCAAATATTTGAACTTGCTACTTGATTACTTAGACTTAATTAATTACTTTTGTTACACAAAACCCCCCTTTTAATTGTTTGTTTTCGGAAAGAACTTGACTAAATAGAAGTAATCGTAGATTAAAGTTAAGTCTAAACCATTTTCCTCGTGGGATCGACCCCAACCTAACATTTGGGTTCTTTACTTGATATGACCGCTTATACTTCTTTAGGGAAGTAAATTTGAGCGTATCAAATTTTGGCGCCACTGCCGGGGATAGTGACTTTTAGATTAACTTTAAGCACATTACCGAATCTTAGTCAATCATTTCCTGATTTTACTTTTTCTTTTTGTTTTTGTCTCTCGCAGGTCTAGATTTAGTGTATGCCAAGTACACGGAGTCGAGGACAACCAGTACTTTCACTTGATCCAGAACTAAACCGTACACTTCACAGAATGAACATTCAAAACAATCCTGCTTATATCGAGGATGAGATCAATCATCAACCTCCCGCCCCAATTGAAGCGCATAATCAAGTGATGGTTGATAACCCTGGTGAAGGTAATCCGAGGAGGCAACTTCCTGCCCCACGCCCTCAAGAGTACTATAGGGGAAATGTTAACATCACTGACTCTGATGGGCCACTTGTACTACCTCCTCTACCACACGGTCATACTTTCGTGGTAACTAGTAGCTTGATGCAGATGCTCACCGCTAGAGGTCTGTTCTGAGGGCTACCATCTGAGGATCCACATGCTCACATCGCCAAATTAAGGTCGGTGTGTAAGAGTTGTGTAGGGAGGCATGACTTGGACATGGACGTCATTGGGTTAAAAGTGTTCCCTCTCTCACTGACGGGAGAGGCTGCTATATGGTTTACTGAGCTTCCCTATAACTCAATCTATACATGGAACCAATTGAGGGATGTGTTCTTAGCTCGTTACTATCCGGTTTCAAAGAAGCTCAACCACAAAGATAGGGTGAAAAACTTTGTGGCACTACCAGGGGAGTCAATAAGCAGTTCTTGGGATAGGTTCACCTCGTTCTTGAGAAGTGTCCCAAATCACCGTATTGATGATGAGTCGCTGAAAGAGTATTTTTATCGGGGGCAAGATGATAATAATAAAGCGGTGTTGGATACGATTGCGGGTGGTTCTTATGGGGAGTGTACTTATGCAGAGATCGCTGAGAAGTTAGAGAAAATCTCCCGAAATAATAAAGCTTGGAGCACTAGGAAGTTGGATACTGGGAGAAACACTTTTGCGGTGCAATCTACAAACAACCCAGCTGCAGATAAGATTAGTGAAGAAATGGCTCAAATGAGAACTGAGCTTGGATTAGCGTTGAAACATGTCACTGGAGGTGCAGAGAAGGTAAATGCGGTGAACTATTTGGCTAAACCACCACCGCCGGTTGATGACTACTACTATGAAGAAGATTCTTATGCAGTGAATGAGCAGAGGGGGGGTTTCTGACCGAACGCCCAATGCTTTAATCAGGAGAATTGGCGCCAAGGTCAAGGAAATCAAGGTTGGAACTATGGGAATTACAACCGAGAGGGTCACTATGTTCGAGATGGAAACTACAACCGCGACAACAACTTTAACCGTGGTAACTACGGTAACAGAAACGATCGGAGTGGGACCTATGTTCCACCTCAAAATCGTGAAGTTGATCCTAGAGATGGTGGAGGTAGTATGGCGCGAGTTGAAGATATGTTGCAGAAAATGATGAGGAGGTTTAATGCTAGTGATGAGAACACCAAAGAGTTGAGAAGTGATTTAGCGAATATTGGGCAAAAGGTGGATGCACACACAATCTCAATCAAGCATCTGGAGTCGCAAATGGCCCAATTGTCTTTGACAGTGAACCCACGCCAACTGGGTACTCTTTCTAGCAATACCGTCCAAAATCCAAAAAATGATGGACATTGCATGGCAGTCACTACTCGAGGTGTTAATCAAACCATAGATCCACCTATGCCGTCTGGCGTAGAAAATAAGATGAGAAGAGAGCGTGAGATAGTTGAAGCTAGTGGTGAGTTGATAGATGAAGGGGTAAAAGAAGTAGAGAAGCCCCAAAAGGTGACTCCCATTCCAAGAACACCACCACCATTCCCGCAAAGGTTGGTGAAAAAGACCGAAGATGGTAAATACCGGCGTTTTATCACTATGTTGAAACACCTTTCCATCAATGTTCCTTTGATAGAAGCCTTGAACAAATGCCCGGTTATGCCAAGTTCATGAAAGATATGGTCACCAAAAAGAGATCGGTTAGTTTTGAGGATGATGATAGAATGCAACATTGTAGTGCTATTGCTACAAGGTCTCTAGTGCAAAAGAAAGAAGATCCGGGTGCTTTCACTATTCCATGTACAATCGAGTTATTACACTTTGCTAAAGCATTATGTGATATTGGGGCAAGCATAAATCTCATGCCTCTATCCATATACAAAAAGTTGGGTTTGAGTGATCCAAAGCCCACTGCGATGCAGCTACTCATGGCCGATCGAACAGTGAAGAGGCCTATTAGGATACTATACGATGTGTTAGTGAAGGTGGAGTCATTCATATTTCCGGCCGATTTTGTGATTCTTGATTGTGAGGTCGACTTTGAGGTACCTATTATTCTTGGAAGGCCATTTCTTGCTACCGGTCGCGTCTTGGTTGATATGGAGAAAGGGAAGATGAAGTTCGGTTGAACAATGAAGAAGTAACTTTCAACATTTTTAGGTCCATGAGGCAGAGTAGTGAGCTCCAATCGGTATCTGCCATATCTTACAGGGTTGAGAGTTCATCGGAGGTAAAAATAAAAGAGTGTCTGGGTGTTGAGGCACTTGCAGCAGTGATTATGATTTTCGAGAGTGATGGTATTGAAGAGTATGGGTCATTGGTTGCGGCACTTGATCGAGGTGATGTTCATTTCAAACCCAAGAAATTGGAGTTAGACATGATGCATCGCGAGTCTCCACCCGCAAAACCATCTATTGAGGAGACTCCAAAATTAGAGCTTAAGGCTCTACCACCTCATCTGAGGTATGTATTCCTGGGAAAAGGTGACACTTTGCTGGTTATTATTGCTTCAGATTTAAATGTGCACCAAGTTGAGTGTTTGGTGGAAGTGTTAAAGAGGTTCAAGAGAGCTATTGGTTGGACTATTGCGGATATTATTGGGATCCCTCCCGTTATTTGTTCACATAAAATCCAACTCATGTCATAATCCAAGTGTTGAGCACCAGAGACGCCTAAATCCACCTATGCAAGAGGTAGTGAAGAAGGAAATTATTAAGTGGTTGGATGCCGGAGTCATATATCCGATCGCTGATAGTAGTTGGGTATGCCCTGTTCAGTGTGTGCCCAAGAAAGGGGGAATGACTGTGGTCCCCAATAAGAAAAATGAGCTTGTTCCGATGAGGCCGGTGACCGGATGAAGAGTGTGTGTGGATTACCAGAAACTAAATGCATGGACTGAGAAAGGCCATTTTCCTATGCCCTTCATGGATCAGATGTTGGATAGACTTGCAGGTAAAGGGTGGTACTGTTTTGTTGATGTATATTCGGTTACAATCAAATCTCTATTGCACCGGAAAATCAAGAGAAAATCACTTTTACTTGCACTTATGGAACTTTTGCGTTCAAGAAGATGCCCTTTGGGTTGTGTAATACACCGGATACTTTTCAAAGATGTATGATATCCATATTTTCCGATATGGTGGAGGACATCATTGAGGAATTTATGGATGATTTTTCTGTTGTTGGTGATCTGTTTGATCATTGTTTGAGTCACTTGTCTGAAGTTCTCAAAAGATGTGAAGAGTGCAACCTTGTGCTAAACTGAGAAAAATGTCACTTTATGGTGAAAGAGGGTATTGTATTGGGCCACCGCATCTCAGAGAAGGGTATAGAGGTTGATCGATCTAAAGTCGAGGTTATAGAGAGACTTCCTCCACCCATCTCTGTAAAAGGTGTGAGGAGTTTTCTTGGGCATGCAGGTATCTACCGGAGGTTTATCAAAGATTTCTGAAAAATTGCACATCCTCTGTGCAAGCTTCTTGATAAAGAGTGTAAATTTTATTTTGATGAATTCTGTCTGAAGGCATTTGGAGAGTTGAAAGAGAAGTTGGTATCTGCGCCCATCATTATTCTCTGGATTGGAGCAATCCATTTGAGGTGATGTGTGATGCTAGTGGGTTACGCTTGGCGTGGTATTGGGACAGAGAAGGGATAAAATCCTTCACCCCATTTATTATGCTAGTAAAGCCCTTAATGAAGACCAATAGAACTACACCGTGACTGAACAAGAGCTCCTTGCGGTGGTCTTTGCTTTCGAGAAATTTTGATCCTATTTTCTTGGCACTAGAGTTATAGTGCATACTGATCATTCTGCCTTGAGATATTTGATGGCAAAGAAGGATGCGAAATCGAGGTTGATTCGTTGGGTTTTACTATTGCAAGAATTTGACTTTGAAGTGAAAGATAGAAAAGGGACCGAAAATCAAGTGGCCGATCACTTGTCCCGATTAGAAGATGAAGCAATGTGAGAGTTAGGTGAAAAAGCTGAAATTGAAAATACTTTCCCTGATGAGGATGTATTGGCTGCTTCTCAAGACTTGATTCCATGGTTCGCAGATTTTGCGAATTACTTGGCTAGTGATATCGTCCCATCGGACTTGTCCTTTCATCAAAGGAAAAAGTTCATGCATGATGTGAAAAAGTTCTTTTGGGTTGAGCCATATCTTTATAGGAGTTGTGCCGATGGGCTTATTTGGCATTGTGTACCAAAAGTTGAGATGTTGAGAGTTTTGGAAGCATGCCACTCCTCGCCTGTGGGTGGGCATCATAGTGGTATCCGGACAGCCCATAAAATCTTGCAATGTGGCTACTATTGGCCAACCATCCACCAAGATGCACATGAGTTCGCCAAGGCATGTGATAGGTGCCAAAGAGATGGCAGTATTTTTAGAAGGCAAGAGCTCCCTTTAAATCTCATTCTTGTGATCGAATTGTTTGATGTGTGAGCCATTGACTTTATGGGCCCTTTTGTGAGTTTTCATGGGATGAAGTACATTCTTGTGGCGGTTGATTATGTGTCTAAATGGGTGGAAGCCATATCACTTATAAATACTGAAGGGAAGAGTGTCACCGCGTTCTTGAAAAAGAACATATTTTCCAGATTTGGCACCCCAAGGGCCATTATTAGTGATGGGGATCCCACTTTTGCAACAAGTTGTTCAAAGGATTGTTGGAGAAATATGGGGTTCGCCACAATGTGGCCACGCCATACCATGCTCAGACTAGTGGGCAAGTTGAGGTGTCAAATAAAGAAATCAAGCAGATTCTGGCGAAAACGGTGAATGCAAATATAACGGATTGGTCAAGGAGGCTTGATGATGCTCTTTGGGCCTACCGGACAGCATACAAGACTCCCATAGGTATGTCCCCATACCAACTTGTATATGGGAAAGCTTGTCACTTGCCGGTTGAGTTAGAGCATAAGGCCATGTAGGCAATGAAGAAACTGAAAATGGATTGGAATGAGACTGTGGAACAGAGGTTAAATGGGTTGAATGAGCTTGATGAATTTCGCTTAAAGGCATATGAAAGTTCAGCCCTCTACAAAGAAAAGATGAAGAAGTACCATGACCAAAAGATTGAGAAGCACGATTTTGTGGTTGGGGATTTGGTGCTTTTATTCAACTCTAAGCTGCGCTTGTTTCTGGGCAAACTCAAGTCCAAATGGACTGGTCCATTCTTGATCACCCAAGTTTTCCCTCATGGAGCGGTTGAGTTGGAGAATAAGGAGGGTATAAGGTTCAAGGTGAACGAGCAACGAATCAAAATCTACCGAATGAAGTGATTGAGGCATACCATCTTGATGAAGTCTGAGTAATCAAGAGTCCTGCGTCTTGCCGCGACGTTAAATCAAGCGCTGATTGAGAGGTAACCCAATATGTATCCTCTAGCCAACAATAGGTTTTTCGTGATTTTATAGGCGTAGTTGCATTATTTCTGTTTTTCTAACTTAATGTCACGTATTAATTTTCTTTTAATTTTTTTTATAAGTGTTGGCTAGAGAGTAAACTAGGGTCCGTGTCTAAAAAGTGTCCAGAAAATACAACAAAAGATTAGCTTATTGGGTGTTCAATGTGCAGGGACCAAATCCCCAGAAATCTGCAGAAAATTGGTCTGGTGCACTGATCGACGGACCAATCGACGGACCGTCGGTAGGGTCCGTAGATCCCTGGTTTGTTTCTTTAATCTTTCTAAGTTAGGGCACATTCGACGGAGCAGTCGACGGACCGTCGACGGGGAATCATAGGTTCCTCCGACCCACTAACTCGACCCGACCCGTCCGGCTATATATTAAAATTTTAAACTTTTTAGTTACCCACCCTTTCAAATACCCTCCCCAAACCGTTTCCCTCCCGATTTCCTTTCAACTTCCCCACTTCCTCACCCATTAACTCCCATTTCTATCAGTCAGATTCTCTTCTTCCCTAAATCTCCATTAGTTTTCCAAATCCTTTCTCTTCCCCAATCTTCCATCTTCGTCTGTCTTATGCCCGATCGGTGTTCGAGGTCGCTCTTTGGTGTTTCATACTTGCAAGAATTCATCCCCTCATTCCCTACACTACAGTATACAGGTATGTCTTTCTGATCTGCTCTATTTACTCTCGTTACTTTACATGCTAAATTGTTGGAATACGATAGTGGGTCTTGAATTTGGGACACCGTTGAATGCTTAAAATCTTCAAACTGAATTCCTAGTCCCTTAAAACAATGAAAGTGGTGTATTGTCTAATAATTGATGTGTTTTGAGTGTTGTTGTTTCAGACTTAGGGTTTGACAGACTGTGAGAATCTATGTTTAAAACTATGATAATTCATGCCCTAGGAATGATGAAATGCTTTGTTTAATGCAAGAGGAACTTAATGTTTATTAGATTGCTCTGAAATTGTTCTTTGGGGGTAACAATGGCTGCCAAAATTTTGTCCCTGAAAGACAAAACGAGACCCTGTCGATGGACCATCGGTCAATCGATGGACCGTCGTTGGGGTCCGTCAAGAACGTCTCCCATGATTTGTCTAAGTGTCTACCCACGGGGGTAGACGACGGTACGTTGACCCATCGACGGACCGTCCTACATAAACGTCGTCGGTAACAGAACCCTGTTCTCTGAGGGTTTCTTGAAATTTGTCTAAGTGTCTACCCACGGGGGTAGACGACGGTCCGAAAACTGATCGATGAACCATCCTACATGACCGTAGACTCTATCAGAACCCTTATTTCTGAAGTTCCTCAAAACTTTTCTAAGGGTCTAACGACAGACCCCCACTGACGAACCGTCGTTCATTCGACGGTTCGTCCTGCAGGTCCATCGTCCTTAACAGAAACCATGTTTTTTAAGAATCCAAAAAAATTTCTAAGGGTCCATTGATGGACCCCCACTGACAGACCATCGTTCAGTCGACGGTCCATCCTGTAGATCCGTTGTCTCTATCAGAACCTTTGTTCTGTAACTTTTCAAAATAAGTTTTCTAAGTGTCCACCGACGGACCCCCACTGACGGACCGTTGATGGTGTCCGTCAGACAGTCTACAGTTCTGCACCACTACTTTGTTTTGTGTTCCAACTTTGGTTTTTTTTTTTGAGTGTGTTGCATGCTTACAATCAAACTAATAACTCTCCTTTGCAGGTACCAATGGCCCCCAAGCAAGACCTAGTCTACTCTCGAGGATGTTCCAAGTCTGTTGCCCCTTCACGTCGGCTGGTGATTGACTCGTCCGACGATGAACGCGACCCCGAGTAAGTGCCACCAAGCACCCAGAAACCTGCACGTATTGCTAGTACCACCAGAGGGACGCCCACGAAGGTGGCGTCCAGCGTAGTCACTGCCTCCCAGTCTGATGAGGAGCGCACACTGACCGGCACACCATCTGGGTCTGCTGCATTTTCTGAGTGAGCGTCTGGCTCCGAGGAGGCTTCCGGGTCAGAGGAAGCGTCATCTTCACATGGTGCCACTACTCCTACAACACCTGCCCACTCTTCCTCGTCTAATGAGGCTGATAGTGAGGATTCTACCCCCGCACCCCAGTATGATGTCCCTACACCCATTGCTGATAAGTCAGACCGTTGGTGTGTAGATGGCCAATACCAGGTCTACAGGGATGCAAAAATGCTCAACGACAAGGGAGTCATGACTCAGACTCTAACAGTTGAGCGGCGAGTTCTCAACGGGAGTCTTCCCACGATGCCGGCTATTCATGCCCTCTTCACCCGGCATCGCCTAGAGTGGACGACTAGGAGTGTGGGCCGTTGCAGCGAGAAGATGGTGTGAGAGTTCTACGCATCTTTTGTGGCGACTCTCAGGGCTCGTTTGGACAAGCGGGCTACCCCCGCCAAACAAGCACCACTTGAGCATGTTCGTGTCCGTGGCTAGCGGGTGGATATCTCCTTGCCTGCCATTCACAGATTTTTATATGGTGCTGACACTGATGCCACCAGGCCACCCCTCACTCCCGAGTTTGACTATCGGTTGAAGCTGATAAAGGACGTCCGTTTCCAGCGTGAGAGAGTGGTGAGAGAGACCACCAAGAGGTGGATAGCCCAGAACATCTCCGTGGATGGCGAGGGTGCTGATTGGGTGCTGAAGCCCAAAAGAGGAATAAAGAAGGCCAACCTCACATTCACGGACAAATTCTTATGGCTATTGGTCCGTCATTGCCTCTCCCCACTGCTGCAGATAATATTGTTACATGGGATAGAGCAGTGCTGATAGCTGCCATGGTTGCTGGGTTTGAGGTGGACTTCGCGTGGCTGTTGTAGGCGGTCATTCATGAGAGGGCCTTTAAGGCCACCACTACTTACCCCTTCTCTTGCATGATTTTCGAGTTGTGCAGGTCTGCTGGAGTGCCCGTGTGGCACATTGATGTGCTCAAGACCCCGACTGGCATAGTGGATATCGGTCTCATCCGGGATGAGGCCAATGAGCTGGCTCCCAACAGAGGGCCCCGTGCAGAGGTGCAGCCGCTAGGTGAGAACCTGGCAGCCACGGTAGAGAAGGCCCAAGGGGCTGATCATGCTACATCATAGCCTACTGACACCACCTCGATTGAGTCTATCCCGGGTACTAGCACCGCTCCGAGCTTCTCCCGCTCTACTCCATCTGCAGCACTGGTCCCTCTTGCTAGGGTCCAGAAGTTAGAGGCCCAAATGGCCACACCTCTGCATCACATCCAGCCTTGGATGCAGAAGTCTATTGTTGAGGCAGAGGATCGCATCGAGAAGAAGATGGCCCAGCGAACTGAGAGGCAGATTATGGAGGTCCACCAGCGCCTTGACGCATTCGAGTTGAGGGTTCTCGCTCGGCCAGCCCCTACTGTAGATTTGACGACTCTCCAGGCTGCTGTGGTGAGTTTGAGAGCAGTTATGGATGCCATAGTGGAGGCCCGGGTGCCCGAGTCTAAGGCCCCAACTGCGGAGCCTGTTGAGGATACGGTGATGGCTGAACTATTCTCCACCACTGCTGCGCCATCACCTCAGCCACGGGAGCATACCAAGAGGCACCGATCTGGAGAGGATGATGAGACTTTAGCTAGAAAGAGAGAGCGTCTTGAGTTGGAGGCTGCGAGGAGAGACTCGTTGATTGATGAGGAAGCCCGACAGATGAGGGCTCAAGTGGTGGTTGTTGGGGCGTCTAGCTCTAGGATTGCTGATGTTGAGAGGAGCACTACTGAGGGTGCTGTTATTGCTGCGGACACTACTTATGGTTTCCCTACTATAGAAGGAGCGGGTTCCGGGAAATCGGACCCGCCAGCTTGTTGATCATCGGCGCTATGCGCCTCAAGTTTGCTTCACCTACCACCCTTTTAATATTGTTTATGCATTGGGGACAATTGCATGCTCTTTTGTTGGGGGTGGGGTAAATGGAAAGTGAGTGCTTGGGTGAAGTCTAAATAGCCCAACTCACGATCCTCTCTTGGGGTTTTCTTGCCTGTGTTCTTTTTTCCTAAGAGACTGGTTATTTTAATGTTAAACCGGCACGTTAGTATCTCTTGTACATAGTATAGATATGACATCTTAAGCTTGATGGCTAAATAAAATGATATCCTGATTTAGAGAAAATGCTTGCATGATTAGGCATAGTGAATGATGAATGTGTGGCTCTAAGCATGACATAGAGATACACCACTGCATGACCCTCAATCTAAAGCTCGAACTAGGTGACTAATAATCTGGTAGGGTAATGAGGTGTTAAATGAGTGTGAGGAAATTTAGATATTCCACCGTTGGTACTGAGCTAGAATTTGCCCGGTTAGTCCTACTAAAAGTAATCTGTGATAGACAATTAGGAAAGGATCATAGACCCTTGTTCAAAGATAGCAAATCTTTAGCCTAGATAAAAGAAAACCAAATGAAATTAATCTCTTCTTGATCCAAATGATTTGAGCTTAAAATAGACTTTTCTTTTCTACCCAAATTTCTCTTTTCTGGGAACAATGTGTTGGCCCTGGTCCCTCCTTGGACATGTGCACCTTAGCTTATGCCAAAAGCATAAGTTGAGGGTGGCTAATGCAGAAAACAACCTCGTCTTGGCCCTGAACCAACCTTGGGTATTGTGTACCTTGACTCATGGCAAAGCCATGAGTTGAGAGTGGTTGTTATGAGGAATGCTCCGGAAAGTGGGGTTGAAAGAATAAAGAGAGAAAAAGAAGAAAAGAAAAGTGACTCAAGCAAAGTTGAAATCAAGTGAAAAAATTGAAAATTTTTTTAAAAAAAAAAAAGAAAAAAAAAAGAAGAGTCATTTACACAAAAGGAGAAAGAAAGGAGAAAAACAAGGCAAAAGAATATAAGAAAATCAAGAATAGGGAGAAATAAACAACGAAAAGTGTAGGACGCTTAGCCATTATGTCAAGGAGGACAACAAGTCACTAAAATGCATCCAAATGTACCCTACCTAACCCTGAGCCTACGTTACAAGCTACGAAAGTCCTATCGTGATCCTAAGAGTCTAATATGGTGAACTTAAAGCAGTGAAAATAAGGGCAAGCTTATGGCGACAAGTATCAATGAGGTGATAAGTTGTTCTAAGAGTGAGTGTTGAAAAATAATCCTTATACTCAAACTCAAATCACTATGTGAAAAAGGAGGATATTATTTTTGAGGTAACTACACTAGTTGCAATACTGGAAAGTTGGCACCTTGGTGAGAGATAAAAGAGGAGAGGTGTCGGTGCGTGGTGAGTCTGTGTCATGGTCTGATCCACATGAGCGAGCCTAATAATGATATCATGCATGAACATCATGAAAATAATCGGGATTGATAGCCAGATGATTGCAAAAGCTTAAAAGAAGATACTTGTGTACAAAGGTGTTGTGGTGAGTCATAGTGCGTCGCTTGAGGACAAACAACGAATTTAAGTTGAGGGTGTTGATGTACCATGGTTTTACGGTACTTTCAATGCTTTTTCCTTAAGTTTAGTGTGTGTCTAAGGCCTTTTTTGTAGTAGTTTTAATGTGTTTTTCTTTGTGTTTGCAAGAAAAATTGTCGAGAATAAAAACGCTGAAGATATGCTGAAATTGCAGAAAAGATGACCTACGGAGCCATCGACAGTCCGTCGACCCATCGACAGTCCGTAGATGGTAACCGTCGCCATGAAGATGTTATGCTGCCAAGGAAATATCGGGGAATTCTGACTAAGTGTGGGGCTATGGAAGGGATGACGGTCCGTCGTCTCATCGACGGACTGTCCTGGTGATCCGTTGGTGTTAACAGAATGTAGCCCTAGTACTCGATTTGAATAGATTCTAAGTGTGGAGCAACGAAGGCCATCGACGGACCGTCGTCCTGTCAACGGACCGTCGTCTTGGTCCGTCGATGGTAACAGAGAGTTGGAGAAGAAAGCAGTTGAAAATAGAGTTGAAGTATGGACTGACGGAGGCGTCGATGATCCGTCATTGCCTCGATGGTCCATCGGTCAGGTCATCGACGCGAGACACATTTTTGGACAGATTTTCCTTATTTAGGTTTCCCTTTATGTTTAGGATTCTTATATTATAAATAGGACCAAAAACCTCGTTTTTGGGGTTATACTCTTTGGTAATTTTCAGTGTATTGTTGGTTGTTGAATTTTGGATTTTGGAAAATACTTCACTTTTCCGGAATCGATTCTTACAATATTTTGATTAATTCAAGTGATTTTCTGGATTTTCTTCAAACTTGTTAAAGTAAGTACATGAATTCTTGTTTAATCAATATGAATTGTGTAATTCTTAACATGGGTAACTAAATCCACAACTAGGGTTGTGGGAACCATGGGTAATTAACAAAGTAGAACTAGCTAAAATAACAATTCTAGAAAAGTTTCTTTTAGGTATTGATAATTCTTTCATTTAGAAGTCTTTTTAACGGTGGCCAACGTTAGAACTCGCCTTGTTGCTACTTGCCGGACCAAGGAGGTAGATAATAAGAAAAGAATTATCAACGTAGATTTAGTATACACTATCTAATAGGCTAGTGTCGATTGGTGCGAAGTAATAACTAAGACATACATCGATTATGATGCTTAATATGAGGTAAAAGGTAAGGTTTAGTAAAGTACACACATGTAGCCGGACCAAGGTGCGGAGTGAAATTCACTAGTTGCCGGACCAAGGAATTAGGGATACATAACTTATCACTTTGCATGCAAGATACTAGGAAAGAGTTGTTATAGTTATGGTTACTGCGTTATGAACCTGTGGGTAGCACTTACACCCTAGTTTCTCTCATCACTTGATAAACATAAATTTTTGAACTTGCTACTTGATTACTTAGACTTAATTAATTACTTTTGTTACACAAAACCCCCCTTTAATTGTTTGTTTTCGGAAAGAACTTGACTAAAAAGAAGTAATCGTAGATTAAAGTTAAGTCTAAACCATTTTCCTCGTGGGATCGACCCCAACCTAACATTTGGGTTCTTTACTTGATACGACCGCTAATACTTCTTTAGGGAAGTATAATTTGAGCGTATCTGTTGCTTAGACTTCACCTCAACCACTAAAGACGATTCGGAGTTATGATGGACCACAATACCACAAATTAGAGAATCTTCTAGCCAAACACCCAATCGAGGCAACATATGAACATATTTCAATAGGTCTTTCTTAGCTTCTTCTATATGAGACACACTACCCATGGTCATACGACTTAGAGCATCTGCAACCACGTTGGCCTTGTCAGGGTGGTAAAGAACGCTCATGTCGTAATCCTTCAACAATTCCAACCATCTTCTTTGTCGGAGATTCAACTCTTTTTGAGTAAACACATATTGAAGGCTCTTATGATCGGTAAATATGTCCACATGTACCCCATAAAGATAATGCCTCCATATTTTCAAGGCAAAACACCACGGCCGCCAATTCAAGATCATGAGTTGGATAGTTCTTCTCATGCACCTTGAGTTTCCTAGAGGCATAACCTATCACCTTACCATGTTGCATAAGGACACAACCCAAACTTACTCGAGCAACGTCAAAATACACTACAAAACCCTTGGTACCCTCCGGTAAAGTCAACGCCGGAGTAGAGGTTAGCATATTTTTCAACTCTTAAAAGCTTCTTTCACAAGCCTCCGACCACTCATACTTAACTTTCTTTTGGGTTAATGTTGTCAAAGGAGATGCAATGGAGGTAAACCCACCGGTAAACCTTCTATAGTACCCGGATAGACCCAAGAAACTTCTTATGTTGGTGGAATTTAGGGGTCCAGGACAATTTCTAACTGCTTCCGTCTTCTTCGGATCGACCTCTATACCCTCACATAAAACAATATGGCCAAGGAAAGCAACTGATCTCAACAAAAATTCACACTTACTATACTTAGCAAAGAGTTGATAGGACTTGCAAAACAACTCTCAAATGGACCATAAGTCCATCCTCACTCTTAGAATACACCAAGATATCATCAATGAAGACAATTACAAAGGAATCAAGGTACTCTTGGAACACCCTATTCATTAAGTCCATGAAAGCCGTCGGGGCATTTGTTAACCCAAATGACATGACTAGGAACTCATAATGACCATACCTAGTTTGAAAAGCCGTTTTGGGAATGTCTTCACCCCTCACCCTAAGTTGGTGATATCCCGACCTCAAATCTATCTTAGAAAAGTAGCTTTCCCCTTGGAGTTGATTAAACAAGTTGTCAATCCTAGGGAGAGGATACTTGTTCTTTATGGTGACCTTATTTAGTTGGCGGTAATCAATGCACATTCTAAGGGTACCGTCCTTCTTTTTAACAAACAACACCGGAGCGCCCCATAGAGAAATACTAGGTTGTATGAAGCCTTTGTCTAGTAAATCCTTAAGTAGAAGCTTTAGTTCCTTTAATTCGGCCTGAGTCATCCGGTAAGGAGGGATTGAGATAGGTTTTTATCCGGTAAAAAGTCAATGCCGAAGTCTATTTCTCTTTCGTGAGGAATTCCGGGTAAGTCATCGGGAAAGACTTCCAGATATTCCTTCACTACGGGGACCGACTCTAAAGGAGGAGCCTCAGACTCAAGGTCCTTGACCTTCACAACATGATAGAGACATCCCTTAGAAATCATTTTATGGGTCTTCAGACACAAAATTATACGACATCTAGGGATTGAGTTTCCCCCTTCCATTCTAAGACGGGTTCATTTGGAAATTTGAACTTAACTACCCTTGTTGTACAATTTATGGAAGCAAAACAAGAAAGCAACCAATCTATCCCCAAAATGACATCAAAATCAATCATATCAAATTCTACCAAATCAACCCAAGTGATTATATTGGGAAACATTATAGGACAATTCCTATGGACTCTTTTATCAATAACCGAGTCACCCACTAGGGAAATAACCGACAAAGGTTTACTCAGAACATCGGGTAACACATCAAACTTCATGGATACTAAGAGAGTTAAAAAAAGTGGCGTTGGGATCTAATAAAGCATAAACATTAATGGAATACACTTGTAACATACTGGTGACAACATCGGGTGAATCCTCTTGATCACCCCTAGAGCGAAGAGCATGGAGGTGATTCTTCTTTGAAGCTTCATGATTGGGAGCACTAGCTTGTGCTTGAGTATTTTACCTTCCTTGATCTTTAATCATAGGGAAATCCCTCTTCATGTGACCACTCTTACCATAATTATAGCAATTACCCATGCCGATTTGACATTTGCCTTCATGTTTCTACCACACTTAGCAAAAGTAGACCTCTCCATATAGGGACCACTACCTCTCCCTTATTGAGGCTTAGGTGTAGACCATTTACCTTTGTTGACCCTTGGAGTGTTTGAAAGACCTTGGTTGGAAAAACTTCCTTTGAACCTTGGATTATCTTTCACTTCAAATCTAGCCTTGGAAGAATTTCTATCTTCGGCTATTGTATTCTTCAACTACCTACCAACTTGCTTAAGCTTTTGTTCCTCAATTTTCTCGGTATGAACCATGAGACGAGAGATATCCATGGTAGGAGTCAACATAGCCGACCTACACTCATTAATCACAAGGTCGAATACCCCCTAGAAAATTTGTTCAGCTTAGCCTAGAATCAACCACTATAGTAGGAGCATTCTTGGAGAGTTGAGTGAACTTGAGGCTATACTCCTTCACACTCATATCTCCTTGGCGAAGATTTATGAATTCTTGTATCTTTCTCTCCCTTAGTTCCAAAGGAAAGAACCCATCAAGGAAAGTCATCTTGAAAGCCCACAAAGTAATCCGGCCATCTCTAACTGGCCACTCATCCTTCCATTGTTCATACCAAACTTGAGTCACATCTTTGAGTTGATAGGCGGCTAGTTCCGCCTTTTTTTGAGAAGTTACACCCATGGCATCCACCATTTGAATACTTCATTTATGAACCTTTGTGGGTCTTCTTCCACCTTGGAGCCAAAGAAACTAGAAGGATTCATCCTTGTGAAATCCCTTATTCTTGATGCGGTGGTGCTAGCATTGGGGTTCACTTGCACCCTAGTATCCCTAGCAACTTGAGTAGCCAACACTTGACTCAAACTATGAATGGCTGCCCTTATCTCTTCATTAGACATAGCCCCTTCTTCAATAGGAACTTGAGGGTTTTGAGGAGCTTGAGGGGGAACCGCCTCATTCTCATTCTCCTCTTCGGACCTTCGAGCGTTATTCCTTCTTGTATTCATTGCCTATAAACATAATAAATAGATTAATAGAAACAACACATAGAGTCAAGACTCTTGAGGAACGTCATAGGATTACCAAGAAGATGATAATTTCCTAATTATCACATAGACTCTCATTCATAAGTGTGGCGCACTTCACACCCATGAACAAGACTCTACGTAGACGTGGTTTAGTGAGACATCAATTATAAGATTACTTCAAAATCATGCTCTGATACCAAGTTTGTAACGACCGGGGAGCACCCCCTAGACGTAACTGACGTCTTCGTCCTCAAAGAGAACTTGGAAAAGCCCTTAACATTCGTCATAACATATCATGGGTCAAAAATGTGTAAAATTTAAAACTTTTACATAGTGAGGTATACATAAGCCTCTGACGTATCATATATGGATTTTACATAGACTCCTCACTTATTGAAGCTTACATAGGCTTCTCGTTTAGGTAACATAACCAATACATATGAAATAGTCTAATAACGTTGTCTCACATTAAACCATCTAAAGAGTATTACATAGTTGGGCATAATCCCATACACAGGTACAACATGCCGTTATAGGCTTACAACGATAGTCTAAAATGATAAAGAAAAGAATGATTGTCTTTAGACACAACCAACATCATAGCTAGAGTATAAGAATGACAACATCCCTAAACTTGAGGACCTACCAATAACTTGGGTAAAAGGTCCAAGGAACCTACAATGTTTGGAAAAAGGGAGAAATATGGGTTAGTACTTCCTATGCATAAAATCATCAATGCATTATAAAAGGCACAATTTAATCAAAACCATTCTTAGTGTCGAATAACTCAACATGCACATATATGAAACATCATAAGTCAACCCAACATATAAGCAACTCAAGCAATCCTTGTGCAATGCTAATAATAGAACCCCGTAACCCTATCCAAAGCTAAGTATCACATTGAGCTACCTACTTCATGCATACATCATAACTTCACATTTCATCATAACATGCATAAATCATAATATAATATATGGCTTGACACAGATAGCATATAATCAACTTAATCATACAAGAACACTACTAAGATCATCCCTTAGGATCCCACATGTGCAATGTCTAAGAGAAGTCTCATACCCTACCTCACACAATGCAGTAGTATTTAGGACAACCCTAATAGGATTTCGCATATTTAACTTGTTCATTTAGTTTTACTTTAGGGAAATAAATGCAATAACCGACATTAGACCATGTGAGCTACATGGAATCCATTGTTCTCCTCCCACACCGAAAAAAGAGGCTTAACACTTGCCTAAGGTGTAACCATTCATACATAGCTATCTAGGTGGATCAACTAAGCTATATTCCTATGTGGGAACATAGTTAAGGGTCATGGAGATTGTTACTAGAAACCTTGACTTACTAGATGTGGAGGTTTTCATATCATGAGACAACACATATCTTGGGAATCCGGACTTGCTAGACATGAAGAAACCCATGTGGGAGGCCGAGCCTACTAAACGTGAGACCTCTATTCATTTACATGCCCTTTCGGTGTTAAGCCTTTATTCCCTTTCGTAATAATCTTATTTCATTATACAAGTTCACATTAGTCTCTTCTAGACTCTTATGTAAGCACCTTAACATAATAGCTCATACTTCATCACATGTAAGAACAATCATTTCACTTTGTAAATCACTAATAAAGTGAGTAAACCTTTCACTTAACATTTTATTATAATAATGAGAAACTACTTTCAATCATATAATAATCATATCATAAAATGCATACATAATTCATGGATAATTCAATCATGACCACACATTAGACATAAGAGTATTACTATCTAAGCACCTCATATTTCATAATTGAACTCAAGAAGAATCAATCGTCATACCTTCTTGCCGTTTCATTGCCTTCGTACTTCAATTACCAAAGAATACATAAACAATGCATACAAGGTATATTCAAGAAGTAATACATACCAATTAACATTCTACATAATAATATTTTCATCATCTTCCATAATTACCATAGGATTTCAAGACATAATGGGTTTAGGGAAGAACAAGGGTTCAAGAGGAAATCTCTAGTGATTACTAAAAATTGACCATAAATACTTAGTTAAGCAATGATAAAAGAGAACCCATGTCTAGATTGAAAACCTAGTCTTGGAAAGTTTGAAAACCATAGTTGAAGGAGCCTCTTGGGCAAAGGATCGCAAGAGTGAAAGAAACCATACCTTATTGATGATGTTGCCACGAATTTGAGATGAAATCCTTGGTGAATTTGTCCTAGACTTGGAGCTCTAGTGTTCTTCAATAGAGGTTGAAGTTTGGGCAGAAAGAAAGTAGAGAGAAGTTAGAGGTAAGTGGGTTTTCGGAGTTTTAGAGGAGTTAGGTTTGTTTAATGAGTTGGAACCCTTATATAGTCCCTAAATAAATTAATTAATCACCCTTTAACACCTAATTAAGTAACTAACTAATTAACTAACTTTACTAACCTTGACCGAAACTTGGAAGTGAACCAAGTCCTCAATCGATGACTCCCCGTCGATGGGTCGTCGATCCAACCACGGATCGTGCTGGTCATCTATGGTTTGGATTAGAGACTTGGATTTTGAGCCCTTTTTGAGAATAATCTAAGTCTTGACCAATGAAACCATCGACGGTCCGTTGACCCATCGACGGTTCGTCGATTGGCTACTGTCAAATGACAACTTTTGGGTCTAAATGCAGGGTCCTCTTCAAGGACCCTTAGGGTGGTCCTTGGGGAGTCATACCCGGACGTTGCGACCCTAAACACAATCTTCTATGTATTTAACACCGTTTTACCAAATTTCACTAAATTTTGACTCTTAAAACCCCGTGAAACATTTCAAGGCATACTAGCCTCCATTTCACTAGTCTACGGACGTCATGGTCATTTCTTGATGTTTTGACTCTAACACTTCCTAATTAGTTTCAATACATTATTTTAGGCCTAGAAACAGTGTTTCAAGTCTTAGTTCATCATGTGAGGCTCTAAACCAAGTCATGGACTTTTGGAGTGTTATAGGATCGATATATAAGATTGTGTTGTGTGTCCCTATTTTGTCTTTCGTTAGATTGAAGGGCATATACGCTCTAGTTTTTGGATGGCAGGGGAACTAATGTCCCTAAAGTATGAGGAAGGGTATCTGCATATCATCTACAATAGTTTGAGGGTATATTTGTCCTTTTTCCCTTTAAAATATAATGTAACATATATTTTATTAAAATTTAATTTCTTAAATTAATTTGAATAATAATAATTTGAGGGCAAAAAAATTGATATTGTAACTACAACTATGTATACTTAATATTTTAACATATCATTTAGCCAGAAATATTTTTTTTTTGATAAAAATAACTAATAATACTAATAAAGAAAAATATATATGTGATGATACTTTGACCCTGTTCATCCTTAACCAAATTTTGTTGTCATTATCATTAAAGAACTATGAAGATTTTCCTTTTGAAATTATTTTGATAAAAGTTCGTTTTAAAATCATCAAAGAACTTCTTTTTTCTATTTAACTTTTTAAATTTTTCAATGAAAAATCATCAATAATATATCCAATTTTTTTATACGTCTCTAATATTAAAATAAAATTAAAAAATATTAATTTTAATGAGTCTTTAGTTATGTATGATGTTATTCATATATAATAGAGGATATGAAGATAACCACTTAATAGAGGAAACATGATGTTAATTTTATTTCACGACCTGATTTCTCGAGTCATGATGGCACCTACTATAATCCACCAGTAGGTAAGCCAACCCGTAACCGGGAACAACATGTAATGGGTTTTGAGGGTAGAAACTAAACAGGAGTAGACAAAATTTAATATAACAATATAAACAGGCGGAAGCAAACCAAAACATATATACAAATAAAGATCCCTCCCAGAACCTGGAAGTCACTAGTACAGAGCTACCAACAAAATGAGTACAAGTCCTAAAAGTAGACCACAGAAATAGGACTATCTCGAAAGGTAAATACAAGTCTATATACATACAGATGGAGGCTAAAATAGTATAGAACATCGTGTGCTCCCTGTCTCCATATCAAACTACTCAAAACTCGATCAACACTGACTACTGGTGTTCGGACATGCATCACGAAAATAAATGCAGAGCGTAGCATGAGTACCAAACAACAGGTACTTAGTAGGCATCATAGGCCGACTGAACTTGAAAAGAAGAAGCAATATGAAAAGAAGGAATAACATAACCAAAGGTCAAGAATGGAAGTCTAAGTAACGATGGAATGCACATGAGTGTAGAAAGAACTAACTAAAGTAATATATAAGCTAACTACACCTAACTGCCCCCCATAAGCCTAGAAGTTACACTCCTGCGCAAGTTTAAATAAAAACCCAAATGGACCCCTATAAGCCCGACAAGTACACAGAATAACTATAGATAAAGAGAATATAATCTAAGGCAGAAGAATATCGAACCAGAACCTAAAACTCAATTAGTAGAATCTAACGGTACGGAGGCCGGACCTCGTACAATACGTTCACTAGAAGTACCCAATCACAAGTATAAGTAACTGAGGTCGTACCTCTCACCGGATGCTCTACATAAGTATGCGGATGTTCGAGGCTGGACCTTGAAATGAATGCTCCTTGAATATTATCAATGAAGTAGAGGTCGGGGCTTGAATCCGGGTGCCCGACAAAGGTGCCAATATAACTACTGAAAGAGTCTCTATCTATCCATAATCATAAATTGGGGTTGTTAGGCATTAAGGAAAAACAGACCTCAAGGGTCATTACAACATCCACTACTAAAAGAACTTTTGTCTGCGAAAGTAAGTATAAGGATGTACCCGAGGGCTCAAATAAGCTGGGGAACTGCTCCCGCATCTCCTGCTCTGTCTCCCAGGTAGCCTCCTTGGCTGGACGATGCCTCCAACAGACCTTAACAACAGGAATGGTTCTTGACCGCAACTGTCTGACACCCTTGGCTAGAATGACAATTGGCTCCTCTATAAAGGTCAGAAAATCATCCAACTCAACTATTGGATCACATGGAAATCATTAGGAATATACCAAAGCAACACCGAGACATGGAAAACTTGGTGGATGGATGAAAATGCTGGAGGTAGGACCAACTCATAAGCAACCTCCCCACCTGTCCAGAGTATCTCAAAAGGCTCTATGTACGTAAGGCTAAGCTTGCCCCTCCTTCCAAACCTCATTACGCTCTTCAAGGGAGACACATGGAGGAATACCCGATCACCAACAGAGAATCTCAAAGGTCGACGCCTCCGATCCACATAACTGTGGTGCCTACTCTGAGCTGTCCTGAGTCTATCCTGAATAACTGTTACCTGGTCCAAAGCCTCCTGAATCAAATACGTATCCCGCAGCCTAGGATCTATAGACTCGAACCAGCGCACCAGACAGCGACAACGCCTACCACACAAGCCCTAAAATGGGGCTATCTGAATGCTAGAATGGTAGTTGTTATTAAACGCAAACTCCGCTAAAGGCAAGAACTGGTCCCAATGACCACCAAACTCCAAAACACAAGCCCATAGCATGTCCTCAAGGACTTGAATAGTATCTTCCAACTAATCATCAGTCTGCGGGTGGAAAGTAATGCTAAGATCAACCCAGCTGCCCAACTCATCCTGAAAGGTCCTCAAAAGCTAGACGTGAACTCAGAACCCGATCTGATATAATAGAAACTAGCACCCCATGAAGTCGAACCACCTCTCGAGCCAGCATCTCGGCGCTAAATGAAGACTGAACGGGAAGGAAATGTGATGACTTGGTCAATCAATCATGACGACCCAAATGTTATCAACACTACTAGAAGTCTGCGGTAGACCAGCCACAAAATCCATAGTAATGCGATCCCACTTCCACTCCTGAATGGGTAATCTCTGAAACTCACCACCAGGCCTCAAATGCTCGGCCTTTACCAGCGGGCACCACAAGAAATGGGAAAAAAGTCATCAATATATCTTCTCATGCCACTCCACCAGTAATGTTGCCTCAAATCACGATACATCTCGCTGTGCCTGGATGGATAGAATATCTAGACTCGTGGGCCTCAGAAACTATCAACTGTATCAAATCCCCAACTCTCGGAACACATATACGACCGACAAATCTCAATACTACATCAGGATCTAAGGTAGCCTGACCACCATCACTCACTAACACTCGATCTCTAAGGGACACCAAGGCCTCATCCTCAAACTGACAACCATGGATCCTATTATGCAAAGAAAACTGAACTCCCACATAAGCCAAGACCAGTCTAGAATATGAGATATCTAACCGAACCATGGTATTGGCTAAGAACTGAATGTCCAAACCCAAGGGTCTCTTCTCCACACATAAGAAGGCTAGTGTTTACACCCATTTTGATCGAGCTTTAACAATTTTTAGGAATGCTATTTGATTAAATACGTATTTTTTAAAACATATTTTGAGTTTAAAATCTTAGTCATTTTTGTCCAAAATTATATATTTTAGTATGCATATTTTATAAAAAATGTTGTAATTATTAATATTTTTAAATAATTAATAAATCTCGAAATATTTATTTCATTCAAATGTTTTTTTAAAATTTAAGTGATTTTTAATTATATAAAAATATTTTTAATATATGTAGTATTTTAAATGGATAGCAATTCCTTAATTTTCCTCAAAATTATTTAAATCTTAGCCCATTCTAGCCTAATTTATTTCAATTCTAGCCACTCCTATTCCAGTTTCATTTCAATAGTAACCACTCTTTCATTTCAATTCTAGCCAATTTTATTTCAATTTTGACCATTCCAATCCTCAATCTAATTTGATTTTAAGATTTAATCTTTTAATCTCAACCGTCCATCCTTTAGTTAAATCCTAGATCAAATCCAAGCCGCTCATCCTAAATAATCCAATGGTCCAGATAAAATCTACCTGTTTTAACCTAAAAAAGACTCCTAACTCTACATCCTTTCATTCTTTCTCTTTCCTTTGTCAACAGTTCAACCGCGTCTTTCTCTCAACTCCATCGACAATGGCGATGTGACGCCCCGAGCCTACATCCTGGACGTGGCCTGCACCCAATGACCATTGCTGGTCTTGAGTGAACCCTTGGTCTAGATTACTTAACTCAGCGTAAGACTTAACTCAATAGAAAAATAACAAGAACATCCTCATAATTAACTTAATGAACGTGTTTGGCCAAAAGTGGCACTTAAGCATCCCCCTTCTTGCGGTTAAGGTAACGACTTCGGGCATGGCCAGCTCCCATAGTGTGACGGGCAGTGTGTACAAGGCCCGGGAACGAATTCACCGCCGTATGGCTGACCGGCGATTACTAGCTATTCCGTCTTCATGCAGGCGAGTTGCAGCCTGCAATCCGAACTGCGGACGGGTTTTCTGGGTTAGCTCACCCTCGCGGGATCGCGACCTTTTGTCCCGGCCATTATAGCAGTCTCAAACATAATATCTAAAATAAAAGAGATTCACTGAACTAAGTGACTATCCATCTATGATGCCTCCAACAATAATATGATGAATGTTGGGACAGACCCCACAACATTCTGAAATTTAATGACTGAAAAGCATAAAAAAAAGGATCCTCCGGAAAGCAAGGAGGCTCACCACTAACTCTGAGTGCTCAAACTGGATCAATGATGCGTTGGGTGCTGATCCTGGTTACCTGTATCTACATCATAAAACGATGCAGGCCAACTGGTATCAATACATTGAATGTACAAGTATGCGAGTTGGATGTTAAACAACGACTTAAGCTTGATCGGAATAAGATGAAATTACCTTGGATCTGCTCAACTCAAGAAATACTCTACTTAATGTATGTATATAAGGCAATTTAAAACGCATGCGATATATATAAAGCTTGTAAAACAGTAAGGCGACTTAGTTCATCAAGAAAATGCAATAGCAAACTGAACTTTACTTATATATGAAAGTAATATAGTTCTGTGGGAGTTTCTTGAATCAAAAACCACCACTATGAGCCTAAGTGGTGATACAACGTCTCGTCCACGCTGTCCTATACTTTGTCGTCGCATAGAACAACCTCAACCTAGAGGATCCACTGGCTAAACTTACGTGATCATCTAAAAAGTATGATCCGTTAATACCCATGACGACTACATGGTTTATATGGACACTTGAGTGAATATGAACTCTCATCCCCACATCGGTGCTCAATACTACACCGAAAATATACTTTAGCTTATGTTTTTAAATAACCTCTTTCCTCTGGGTTGAGATAATTTGCTCAACCCTTTTTAGATTTAAAAAGCCCTCTTAAAATCAATGTTCCCTTTTCTTGTTCAAAACTCTGTTGGGAAATCTTCATTTTCCTCTTAACTTAAATGTGAAAACATTTATAAACTTTTAGGGAGTACTTAGTTCCCTTATAGCTTTTGAGAAAAGAACTCAACTTTTTCTTAACTTGAAACTTAACTCTTAATTCCCTTATAGCTCTTGAGATTTTAACTCAACTCTTTACTCTTTCTTTAACTCGAAACTTCTGCCTTAAAACGATGTTAAAATATTTAAATAAGACTCTTGGAAGCTTTAAGAAACTTTACTTTAACTTACTTCATAGTTTTAAACTTAACTCCTTAACTTTCTTGGCTTTGATCCTAACTTCCTTTGAAATTTGATTATGGATTCAAGGTTCATGATTCATGTTTATGGATGAATTCATGACGTTCATATGTACCTTAGAGTATTGGAGTCGACTAGGAATTGTAGGTACATCACTTAGGAACTCGTACGGAAAGATAGGGGGAAATGGGGTCTCCAGGTGACCTTGGCGCTCTAGGAGGCGCGGAGCGCCAGAGCCTGATGGACAGACTCTGGTCTGAGGTGCTCTGGCTGGTGCGGCACGCCAAATCCTGTTAGAAAAAGCCTGTCCTGAGCGTCTCTTGTAGGCGCGGCGCCCCAGGGGTTGTCATACGGGATATCTGACTTTTCTTCTCCGATTTTCAACTCTAAAACTTCTAAGCTTCCACGGATCTTTCCCCAAACACTTAGGATAACTAAATACCTCAATACCTAATAGTTTAGACTCGTAAAACATCGCGGAAACATGAATCAAAACAACTAAAGGTCTGCTACAACTCAACCAACAAGAATTCAACAATTGTTCATCAAACTTCAATATTTATCATTCAATCTATTCAAAACTCGCTGAATTAAACATGTTGGTGTGCGGGTGAACGAAACCAACACAGAAAGAGCTCACATACCTGAATAAGGATCACCGCCGGTGAATTCCACTAGAATCTCTTGGTGTTCTTGGTGAAATCTTCTCTTTCTCCCTTCTCCTTTCTCCCAAACCCTAAGCGTAAAAAGCATTTTTCTAATCTAAACTAAAACTTGGTTTTACCCCAATTAAAACCTAAAAACAAATTAGGAAATAGTAGGGTGAAAATACTACTTTACCCTTACTAAAATCCGGATTGGACTTTCCTCGATCCAACAACCCAACTTCCGAAAGACATATCTCCCTCATACGACATCGAAAATGAGCAAACTCGGCGGCATTGGAATGATCTTCCCAAGTTATTTCCATCCATATAAAGAACTACCACTAATTCCTCCTGATTTAGAAATTATGGTCGTTTAAAAATGACAAAAACTCACTTTTTAAATTTAGGAAATTTTCTAGATTTTTTCTATTCTTTCCAAAAATAACTATCCTTAATTTCTTGGTTTAATCCTAGCTATTTCTAGTTACGAGATGTTACAGGCGAGTCTCTGGTGAGAACCATCGGAGGGGTTGCTCTTCTCTCTATCTCCCTCTCCTCTCCTTCTCTTCTCCTCCTTTCTCTCCTCCCTTCTTGTCTGTCTCCTTTTTATCCTTGTCCAACCAGCAGCTCCGGCAAAATCAGCATCTCGGCAAGACAGCACAACATCAATCACTGACAGCAGCAGAAGCCGACGAGAACCCCTCTCCTATCTGTCGTCCTCTCTCCCCTTGCCTCAGACCGAAATCAGTAGCAGCAGCGGGGAAGCAGCCGTCGTCGGTAGGGTGTGCATCGGTTCGGTTCGATTTTATGTATTATCAGTTCAGTTTTGGATTTTTAAATATGCTAACCCAATAACAAACCAATAAGATATTTTTATCGCTTTGCGATTTATCGATTTTTGGTCGCTATCGGTGTGGTTTTCGATCTACCCAATAAGAAAATGCCGTAAAATATTATATGACTTCTCCTTCTTTAAATGCTTTGATATAGTGAAACAAGAAAGATAATGACAAATTACATCAATAAGAGAAAACATAGTTCAAAAGCTATAGTTATATGTCATGACCACCAAAATATATAATAAAATTTCTTATGTTAACAGACCTTTACAAACTTGGAAAATCTACAACCTACAATTACAAACTAAAACTAAAATCAAATAGTCTAACAAGACTAAAACTAAAACTAAAATTAAATAGCTACATTGCGAACCTAGTGTGAAGTGGGTAGAGTATTAATAATTTGATATAGTTATAATATCTAGTTATATATTAAATACTAATATCTAATATTTAGGAAAGGTAAAGTTGTAAATTATTATCGTCTTATTGGGTTTACGATTTACCCAATAACCCAATAGTAAAAACCAATATCGAACAAATAACCCAATAACGTTTTTTATAAACCCATTAATAACCCAACAACAATAACCCAATAATATTTTTTCGGTTCGGGTTTTGCACACCCCTAGCCACCGGCGAAAAGGATCCCTAGCGCCTCCCTCTGACTCTTCTCTTCTCTGGACAACAACCAGCAACCGACACCGCCTTCCTCTAGTGAAACTCTGGCCAACAGTCTTTGGTAACGTGTATCAGCCCATTATTTTAGCCGCAAAACAGATCAGGTAATATTTTCCTATTTTACTTCCGTTATCATTTTTATTCCTTGTCTACTTTTGTAATCTCTTATGATTTTATTTTTTTTAACTTTCTTGTTCATGTGCTTTGAATTCTGCTTGACTTAAGATTTGTTATGAATTGAATCAAATTATAATATGATTAGATTGCTTACACATGAACTTTCAATAATAAGTACTCATTTCAATCTAAATCAGCTCCAAATTTGCTTGGTTCTTCCTATTAATTTAGTATAGATATATATTTCACTAATTTTAGTTGTAATTGATTCTGTACCTTAGCAATTTTAGAGTAAATGGTACGTTTAGCTCAATCTAGTTTATTATGATTGATAATTGATTGCTTGATTCCGGAATTAATTATAGTAAGTATATAATTTGATCTCTAATTTGTATGTAATTAATTCTTTCCCGTACATGATTTTTACATTACATTAATTGGTTTTCCTTAATTGCTTATTTGTGTGTCTTAAATAAATTGAAACTGGTTCTTACCTGTTTATTTTTGGAAAAAATATTTATTAGTTTGGTAAATATCTCTACTGGTTTTTTTGCTCTTTATTGGTAAAAGGAAAATAATATTGATTTGTCTCTTCGTTATTTATGGAAAAATGATATTACCCTTCCTAATTTATTTTTACTTGTTTATATTTGGTAATAAAATATTTTTATAAATCTGATTTTGCTCTCCTCATAATTAAGGAAAATAGTATTTTAATTGATCCCTAAATAAATATTTTCCTTTATTGTTGACCCCTCCTATTCACTATATAAAGAGACCTCTCTTTTCATTATAAACCATCGGTTCTACACTCATAAAATATTCAGACTTGAACGCTAAAACATAATACTCTCTTCTCTAAAAAAATAAGAAGATTTTGGGGAAACTTTGAGCATTCTTTGTTGTTGTGGATTGAAAATCTTACTAAATACTTCATTTGCTGATATATAATTCTGCATAACTAGTTAGTTCCTTCTACTAGTTTAATTTTTGCATTGTTCGTATTATTGGTATGCTTGTGATAAACAAAGGAAAGCATCCGGGTTCGTAATAAGTGTGGGAGTTTGAAGAGTCGCCGTAGGAAGGGATGCTTGGAGAGAGCCTTTTTTCAAATTATTTCAATGTTTGGATTTTTATTTAAATGTTGGTTTGTAATAGTGTTGTATAACTCCAACTTTCCTATATATATATATATATATATGATATATTTGGGGGACCGTCGAAGGAGAGGGGGAATTACATGCAACTTGTTTATTTATCTTATGTAACTTATAAAGTTAGAAAGCATGCATAAAGGATCTAAATAACTTCCAATATGTTTTGGGTTTAGAAGTCATGTATATAAATTTAAACTTCGCTGTTAGATAAATATCATGCCTATAGGTATGATAATAATTTAAACATGTCTACACTTAGCAAGTACGTCTATAGTAATAAATAATTAAAATCAAATTTCAGCATGTTAAAACTGACTAAAATAAATATGTGCATAAATCTGACTTGCATATTAACTTATTTCCTATTATTAGTAAAAATTAGCATTATAATGATATTTTCTCAATATAAATTGCATATAACTAATTTTTCCTGATAAAATAAATCTGCCGAAGATAATAATTCTTCATTGAATAAATTGTTTGTCATTCAAAAAAATTTATTTTGCATTGTTGACCTTCTGTTGCTGCATTTGAGTTATTTTCTACCCTTTTTTAAATGCAAATATCATCTTGACTTTATTTATTAGTCAAAAATCATTGTTCAATCCATTCTATTTTAAAAATTGGGATTGAACATGACTTTTTTTTAAAAAAAATTATATGCACTATCTCCTAACCTATCGTTAGTGGGAAAGTCAAAGGAATTACGAGGTCTAATTCCAATTTTCAAATTAAGCCGACGCGTCCCGGGGAGTACCACCTACCCAAGATTCTTTAAAGGGATTATGTGTATTTATATTTAATATTTACGTGCTTATGTGTAAGCTATTTTTTTAAATCGTCTTCAAAATATAAACTATTACTAATTTTCTAAGACCGACCTCAAATCAAATTATTTCTATGGTGGTGGAGAATGATTAATAATATCGTGGCATCATACCTATAACGAAACAATCATTTTTTCTTAAAATAAAAATTTTCTACTCAAAACTTGCTCAATTTTCAAAGTTTTATTCTTTGTGTATCTTATGTTTGGGGTAGTTTAATAAATAAAATGGGATTATCTTCTATATCTATTTGTGCATATTCTGTCTCCCCGCTTTTCTCTTTATTAATTGTTTAGTATTTGTTTTGTGTAACATTATTATCACCTAGTCTTGCATGTTTAACTAATTAATTAAAATAATAAAGTTACTCTAATTGTCTATCTTATCACCTAGTCTCGCATTCTTAGTAATTTATTAAAATGATAATATGAGCTAATAGTTCTTGTAATTTATTACATCACCTAGTCGTGCATGCTTAATTAACTGAAATAATAAATTTATCTTTATAGTTTAATATTATGTTACCACCTAGTTCGCATGTTTAAATTAAATAAATAATGCAGTGACCTTATTTGCTACTTGTAACTCGACATAAATTGCATGAGATACGGTTGGGACCCAAATTTGTAGACCTTAGGGGTGCCTAACACCTTCCCCTCAAGGTAATTTAAACCCTTACCATGATCTTTGGTTCGTTAACATTAGTTAGACTTAGTTAGGTTAGGTACCCTAGTGCGCCTTAATTCGTTAGGTGGCGACTCTTCAAAACTCCAAATCCCAAAAGAGTTGTTTGGTCATGCATCAAAACCCATTTTTGCGAAAAATGGGACATGATAGAATGGCGACTCTGCTGGGAATATTAGGTTCTTACCATTACGGGTTTTATTTGATTTATGTGGGTTTACTTTATTTGGTTATCACATTATTTGTTTAGGTGATTACCATGTTTAGTTATCATTTTGTTTCATTATTTATTGTAGATTTTCCATGTTTCACCCATTTCCCTTTCCTTTATTTGTTTATTATCATGTTTAGCCCTTTCCATTTTCCCTTATTTGAAGTATTTCCATGTTTAATCATTATTTCTTTCTTTATTTGTTTTATTTATGTTTATGTTTATTTATGTATTTATTTACTGTTTTCCTTAAAACTGTATATGTGTTACTGCTATACACCTAAGTTCTCAATGTTACTGCTTAGATAACTGGCATTCCGCTCATACTTCCCCCAATTGGGACCCTCTTCCTTTTTTTATTTTGTTCTCGTGATGATGTGTGATGCACATCTCACAAATACTTCAATTCTATTCAAAAACTCTTATTAGAGAGATGGTTGAGGCATGGCTGATGCGGATAGTATTACTACCGTGGAACCATGTGCCTTATCGCATAGAATCCATTTCAAGTCCGTGTCAAGCAAACTCATAGAAGTCCTAGTTAGGTCATACATGATGCATAAGCTCTAGGTGGTTTTCCCCTTGCTGTCAATCCACATAATTAGTAGTCACCCTATCGTCTAAAGGGCCCGAACACCCTTTAGACAAATTGCATACTTATGTGTTAATGTGATCATAATAATTAAATCAAGCCAACTTTGCCAAAATGGAGTTTAGAAGTTGTTTGTTGTTTTGTTTGTAGAGTCAATGGTGCTTTCAACTCCCCAAACCCTTAAATGGTCATAGAAGTGAATTATAAGCTAAGGAATTGGTTGATGGATATGAAGAGAGACCGCGAAAGGGAGATTCATCAATTGTTGGGAGGTCTTACCCTCCTTATCTTCATCATATCGAATCCTCACTTGATTAGGGTCATGCTGGAATTTTGGGACCTTGTGAAGATGATATTCAAATTTGTAGATTTTGACTTGACACCAACACCTGAAGAGATTAGTGGTTTCATCGACTTGTCATACCATGAGTGTGAAATGATGGTACCATAAAATCCATCACCAAGCTAATTTCTAAAAAAAATTAGGGATGAAGTCTAATCCAACCTTAGTTTCTTTAGACCTTGGGTGGAAATTTAGACTTTCTATACTCACGATTTGGGCGAGATGATAAATACTACTCTTTTAGCGATGAATTTGAGTGATCTATTGAAGAACGAGAAAAATATCTCTTAAAATAAAATTGTCATTGCCCTATTAGGATCCTTGGTTTTCCCTAAAGAAAGAGGAAGAATTGACACATGATTGAGTTATGTGGTACGAGACTTAGATCAAAGAGAGGGAGAACCTAGGAAAACCATAGTGCATATGATCCTGGCGGAAATAATGAGGAGTCTGTCAGCATGTGTCGAAGGTAGAATGTTTTTCGAGGGATGCAAACTTCTACTGCAATTATGGGATATCGAACACTTCCACAGGCGATCCGATGCGGTAGACATCTTTCTTGGTCAAGGTAACAAGATTGATAACCATTTAAGAAGGATGGTAAGTTTCACCGCACCTGTAGGACTTTTAGACTGACAAATATTATTGACAGAGCTTGAGAGACACCGAATCTAATGGAAGATCCACTGGTTGTCGATGCCTAATGCCCTAGTAAGAGGGGACGACTGATACTTCATTGTGCTCATCGGCTTAAAGGGTGTTCAACCAGATGCGCCTCATCGAGTACTTCGACAATTTGGGTGAACCCAAGTCATACTACTCAGGTCTGACATGGAGCAGTTTAAGTATGAGTTATGACTAGATAAACCATAAGTCTGATGTACAGTGGTTTTACGGTACTTTCAATGTTTTTTCCTTAAATTTAGTGTGTGTCTAAGGCCTTTTTGTAGGTTTAATGTATTTTTCTCTGTGTTTGCAAGAAAACTATTCAGAATAAAAACGCTGAAGACTGTGCTGAAATCTGCAGAAGTGATGACCTACGGAGCCACCGACGGTCCGTCGACCCAGTGACGGTCCGTAGGTGATGATCGTCGACTGAAGGTCCAAGCAGCTGAAATCAAATCAGGGAAATCTGACCAAGTGTGGGGCTACAGAAGGAGCGACGGTCCGTCGACTCATTGATGGACCATCATGGCTAACCGTTGGTGGTAACAAAAAGTAGTCCCAGTACCCGGCTTGAAGAAACCACTAAGTATGGAGGAACGGAGGCCATCGATGGACCGTAGGTCCACTGACGGACCGTCAATAGGGTCGTCGACGGCAGACGCATTTTGGACAGATTTTTTCTTAAATAGAACTCCTTTTATTTTTAGGACTTTATTATCATAAATAGGACTAAAAAACTCGTTTTTGGAGTTAGACTCTTTATTGTTTTTGAGACTTGTGTTATTGGAAGAAAAAGTTGGGTTTTTGGAAAATACTTATACTTTCCGGAATCGTTTCTTACAATATTTTTCATTAATTCAAGTGATATTTTCTGGGTTTTCTTCAACTTATTAAAGTAAGTATATGATTTCTTGTTTATTAATAATGATTGTGTAATACTTAGCATGGGTAACTAAATCCCCAACTAGGGTTGTGGGAACCATGGGTAATTAACAAAGTAAAACTAGCTAAATAACAATTCTAGAATAGTTTCTTGCATGTATTGATAATTCTTTCGTTTAGAAGTCTGTTTAACGGTGGCCAATGTTAGAACTCGCCTTGTTGCTACTTTCCGGACCAAGGAGGTAGATAATAAGAAAAGAATTATCAACGTAGATTTAGTATACACTATCTAATAGGCTAGTTTCAATTGGTGCGAAGTAGTAACTTAGCCATACATTGAATATGATGCTTAATATGAGTTAAAAGTAAGGTTTAGTAAAGTATACACACGTAGCCGGACCAAGGTGTGGAGTGAAATTCCCTAGTTGCCGGACCAAGGAATTAGGAATACATAACTTACCACTTTGCATGCAAGATACTAGGAAAGAGTTGTTATAGCTAGGGTTACTGCGTTAAAAACCTACGGGGAACATTTACACCCTAGTTTCTCTCATCACTTGATAAACATCAAATATTTGAACTTGCTACTGGTTCACTTAGACTTAATTAATTACTTTTGTTACGCAAAATCCCCCCTTTAATTGTTTGTATTCTGAAAGGACTTGACTAAATAGAAGTAATTGTAGATTAAAGTTAAGTCTAAACCATTTTCCTCGTGGGATCGACCCCTACCTAACATTTGGGTTCTTTACTTGATACGACCGCTTTTACTTCTTTAGGGGAGTATAATTTGAGCGTATCAAAGTCCACAACATACTTTGATGATGGGAGCGGGTGTCGACCATTCCTATAGGTGCACGACATGCTTTATGCACACGTGAGTATTACATATGGATCCTAATCGAGTCTAAAGACCTAGAATTAAGAGGAGAAGGATACCATGGGCTCACCGATGAAAGGGAAAATATATGGGCACGCAATATGTTGAACATCAGACAATAAGTCGCTCCCTATACAAGAAGTCAACTGGCGCCGAGCTCTTGGAATCGATATCTTCAAGATTTTAGAATTTAGGATAATTTTCCCATTGTTACCCTCTTCCCTTAGTTTATTTCAGTTTTTGTTTTTCAATTATGACGTAATGTTTGAATTTAATAATAAATGAAAGTTGTTTTATTTCTTCTAATCTAAACTCCAATTGGCAAAAAAGGTTGAAATTAATTATTGTGCATCACTTATGTGTCGTTTAGGCCTACCGCTGTCTCAAGGAGGCTCCTTTGCATTTATGGCTTTTATCTTGAAATAACATGCTTGATATCCCAATTAATGCAATATTCTAACTTGGGTTTTCTATTGCTTTTGTTTTTGTTTTACCCTTTCCCAATGGTTGATCTGTAGACCATGGTTTACCACACGTTATCAAAGGGCGCTCTTCCTTCTTTTCCGACTGAGAATTGCCAAGGAAAGAGGAAAGTGACTAATTAGACTGATATGTGCAAGACTATCAAAAGGAAATATCCTGCAGACAAGTTGGTCTTAAGCCTGGAACTGAAAATAAAGAAGTTAGAAAAAGAGGTGTTAGATATGCGTGCGTAAGACCCCGAAAATGAATTAAGGTAATTAGAGCCTCACATGTGTCTAAAAAGGTTTAAAATATGTTCATTAAGTGTTTTATAGTATATATACTTGATTTGAGGTGATTTGGAAGTCAAACGTCAAGGGACGATCAAGGCGTTCGACAACTAGTCACCAAAGGGCCTTAAGTGTTTTTATGTGCTTATGTGTGTGTCATGGGCTCATGAGGTTCTTATATGATTTATAATGATGTTTGTAGGAAGTGTGTTAAGTTTCATGAAGTTTGGAGGTCAAACGTTCAAGAACGTCCAAGAGGTTCGAAAATTAGCCTTTTAGACGTGCTAGTGTGTGCTTGTATGTTGGCCTTGTTTTCATGTGTTTTTTTTAGTGGAAAGTCAGTGTAGTTGACCCTATTACCTTAATATACATGTTAAGGGTCAAAATTCCGGATACGGCTCCCCGGGGACCACCCGAAGGGCCCCAAGGAGGACCCAAACATTTGACAAAAGGCTGCCCAAGGCAGCAAGCAAGTCCAAGAATTGGACCTTGCCCTCGCGACGTGCGCCTAGAGCGCACCTCACTGCCTCAAATTTTATTTGGGGTAGAATGGGGAGGCTGCTCCGCGACGCGCAGCCCACTCCCAAATCATGTTGCGTCGTTTTTAAGTCAATTTGACATGTCTAAAAGTCCCAATACGCATGGGGTGTTTTCGTAACTTAAAGGGGAGGTTATAAACTGATTTTATGACTTATTTAACCCCTTTTCTAAGCCAAAACCCCAACACCTAATAAGAAAATCAAAAATCCCAATTCACTCGTCTTCTCCAAATTCTCTCAAACCTCCATTGGTGGGAAAACTCAAGTTGAAGCTATGGGGTGGATTTTCTTGGTTTCTTCTCAAATTTCTCATGGGTATTCAATAAATAAGGTATGGTGATCCTTCATCCTTATTTATCCATTCATCTAAGGAGTCAATCAAGGATTTTCAAATATGATTCAAAGACCAAAATTCCTAATTTCAAATCTAGCCATGGGTTCTTTATCAAAATATTTTCAAAGGCTTTCTCATGATGAATTGAAGTTAATGTATTGATTTTAAAGTGAGTTTCAATCCAATGGAATTATGAACCCATGTTCTCTCCAATTCTCAAATTAGCCTATGTTATGGGCACTGTGATCTTGACTTTGTATTGATTGAATTATGATTCTATCATGTTGAATTGCTCATATTTAATATCTATATTGTATATTTATGGTTAATTGTTGATGAGTGATCCATGTGGATCAAGGTTTTATGGTTTGAATGAAATTAGTCTATAATTATACTATCTTTTCTAGATTACTAATGTAGCGTCAATGTGATCTCCATTCTATGGTAAATTGAAGTATGATTTTGTTTATGTAATGGTTCCTTTAGCTACTATTTTATACATGTATTTATGTTGAATTATGGTAATTGATTATGATGATCAAAGCTTGGAGGAAATTGTAAGTTTGCCCTATTCTCTCTACTCTTCTTATTGAATTGCTAGTAGATGTAGCCTTGTATGGCTTTGTGTGGTATGGTCCACCTATGGTGGAGGTGTTTACCTTATTGTTATGATATTATGTGTTGTGATCATGGCCTTTAAGGCAATTGTATCTTGAAAGTGTGGTTATGATGATCACACAATGTGAAATATTATGCCTAGTCTTCAATGTTTGTTTATGATCTAGGTTATATTAATTATGCTTCCTCTACATCCAAACGACTATGTTAGGGCTAGGTGTGGTCTACATGTTGATGTATGAATACTCTTGTGTATTATGACCCTACCTATGTACCGTTATATGAATATGTTGTCTTGAGCATGATTAGGAGTCCTAGGTATAAATGACGAATATGTCTTACCTCTCATGCTCTGATGGTTGGTGTGGTATATAGTTCTTATTACTCTATATATGAGTTGTCTATGGTTTAAGGACTTAAATATGTATTGTGATATTTGTAAGGTGGCTGCCTTAATGTTAGGATGGTTGCCATTATATGATCATGTTGACCAATGTACACACACTCACACCTCATGCATGTATAGGTTCATAGTGTCTAATGAAAGGATAATTCGCATATGCACTAATGTCTAATACTATGCATATTGAGTATGTCACATCCGGGTCCCCCCCGGACGTAACCGGCGTCGTCGTCCTCTCGGAGGACTAAGACAAGCCTCTTAGCTTCGTCATAGCATTCATCGACTAAAAATTCAGAAAGAATTTAAACTTTTTATCTAAAACTACTCGGAGGTTTACATAGACCTCTACATACACATCATTATATATATCAAGTATACATAGACTTGTTCATATATGAAGATTACTTAGTCTTCTACTTTTATTTCATACACTTATATATATTTAGAAAATAATAGTTATAAAACCGTCTCATCTCATAAACCATCTATCGATTACAATAAGTCTTGGGCATAACCCTACATCAAATGAAAGAAGCCGCATATAGGCTGTCTACTACATCGTCTCAAGAGAATAATAGAGTCAACATAGAATCATAGTAACTACACATCATAAAAGAGAGATATCGGCCACGTCCTCGAGAGAGTGAGGACCTACCACTTGGATGGCAAAATACCCAAGTCTTCCTTCCTAGCAATTTGGATCAAGCTCAACGACCCAAACCTAAAATGTTTGGGAAAAGGGAAAGAAAAGAGATTAGTACTCCACATGTACTAAGTATGGAATCTCATATACAATTACCAATCAAATATATTTAAAAAGGCACATTTATGAAAACATAATAGACTACATATGCAATTAAACCATAGCAAAGCAAAGTATACTAATGATAACCTTCAATAAGTCACAAGTGCAATGATCAAGTAAAATTTACCATGTCTCCTACTCAATCAAGTAACCTACCAAGACTACAATTAGCAATTTGCTTACCAACATACTCTTCATATCATAATACGTCCTTCTTCAAGCAAAGACAACAACATCATATTCATAAGCATGTTATTCAACATACAAACCATTTACATCATACCATCTCTTTACATATATAATATTGACCTCTCAAAGTTCCTATCAAGGCAAACTAGTGCAAGGCGTAGGTAGAGTCCCATACCCCTACCTAAGCTATAGCCAACCTCTCAAGTTACTTTGATTAGCCTGTACCTTATTCATTCCTTTTGGTTTAGGGAACATTTGCCTTAACCGACATAGACCACATAATCGAATGTGGAATCCGGTGTCGTGAAACCTTACACTGATGGAAGGTGGTCTACCGGCCAAAGTAGAATCAAACGTGAAAGTAGCTATCTAGGTGGATCCACTAGCTAGTATCCTATGGTGGCAACATAGTTCAAGAACTAAGAGATAGGTATTCCCTCTATATACCATTCGGTAATGGGGCCTCACCTCATGAGAATTCATGAGTGAATATTTCTCAAGGAAAGTCAACACTTCATGTAGATCCATAGGTGAGTATTCCTCTAAGGGAAGTCAACACTCTATAAAGAACAAATGGTGAATATTCCTCTAAGGGAAGTCAACACCTCTCAATGTCAAGTTCGCTCGGTGCTAAGCTAAGTCCCCATTTTTAGAGAAGCCTTTAATCTTTATTAATCTTCTCAATTTAATTAGATAGAAGGGTCAATCCCTTATATATCATCATTATAGCTCAATATGAATTGTATGAGAATTAGTCCTTTCATTAACAATTCAAATAGGTGAAGTTAACCCTTGTATATCTAATCATAATAGGGCACATCATACAACTTCCCTATATTACATTACACCTAGCAACCTCACAACCAACCTAAGCATATCAATTCATGTATCATATCAACTTATCACATCAATCAAATCATACTTCAACATAACATTATCACTTGATGACAATTAACCATAATTTAAAGTAAAGGCTAGGATCATCAAGACTTACCAATACTCCTCCCTAGTCCATCAATAAAGGACCATACCATTAACCCATAGATCAACCAATCTTAGATCATCACGTCAATGAATTTCAATAACAAATCACGAGAACTAATCAAAAAGAAACACTATACTATGAAGCAATACTACATCAAAGCTTAGTAACATGATCTCAAGTGTAACTTCTTAATTTAGATTCAATATTCAAGAACATAGGTGTGAAGAACTTCAATTCATCATAATAGATCCATAATCAATGCAATGACAACCATTAAAGACCATTTAACTAATTAGGAGATCAATTCTATCAAACTCAACCTAATCCATATCAATTCTACATTTAGGGTTAAGGGTTAGGGGTCATCACCCACAATCTAGATCAAACTACTTCAATTCACCATAATCAAGTTACAATTCATGATAATCTATTCCTTCTAACCCAAAGAATACATAATTAACTCAATTCACATGATCAAATTCGGATTTGGATGAAACCCATAAGAAACTCAATTTTTTTGGAAAAAGCTTTGAAGGAACCCTTTGAGGAAAGAATCTCAAAGGTGAATTAGATCCCATACCTTAAGGTTTGATGGCGTTTTGATGATGAATTTCGTGCTAATCCAGCCCCCAAAGATCTTCCCAAGTTGATCTCCAATGGAGTCTTCCAATAGAGAGAGAAAGTAGAGAGAAGGAAGAGATTTTATTTTTGAGAGAATGATTAGGCTAATGAGGGTTGGGTATTTATAGTGGGGTCTTAAGTCACTTAATTAGTCTCACTTAAACCCCTAATTACCCCTAAGACATTTAATTAATTAACTAACTAAACACTAACTTTTCCAAAACCGCCACAGACCTTCCACGATGGATCCCCGACGACGGTCCGTCGTGGGCGTGACGGACTGACATCCCTCCGTCCTGCACATCCGTCACGTTGGTCAGAGACTTGTGCAGGCGGAGGCCTTCTCCCCAAGCGCACGACGGTTCCACAACGACGGACCGTCGTGGCCGTGACGGACTGGCTTCCCTCCGTCCTGCACATCCGTCACGCTTGTCAGAGACTGGTGCAGGCGGAGGCTTTCTTCCCAAGCGCTAAGGCTGGCATGATGGAGGCATCGACGCCCCGTCGCGCCTGTGACGTCCCGCCATGGGGTCCGTCATGCCCTGCTATTTCAAGGGTCCTCCTCGAGGGTCCTTGTTTGGTCCTTGGGGAGTCGTACCCTGACTTTTCCAGCATGATACCATCCCACACAATATTTTACACCTATGGTTAAAACTGTTTACCAAATTCCGACTCTTTAACTTGGTTATATCAAAAGGACACTCTAGCCCTCTTATGAACCAATTTGCTTGACGTTTAAGAGTTTCGGTTCCAACACCACTTCAAAGACACCAAATATGCCTAATTGGCTAGAAACACTGGTTTAGATCCTAAGGAGACCATTTAAGTCTTATCACATGACCTCGGTATTTCAAAATGTTACATTATCCCCCCTTAGGAACATTCGTCCCCGAATGACACCAAACACTCTTAAAATGTGGGAGTAGACTCAAGACTAGCAGCTCAACCAATTCACAATATTTAGTTAGCAAGAACTATATTATTTCATAAAAATACTGCAAAACATCAATTTACCATACATGATCTCAACGTTTCCTCATGAGTTTTTTTTTTCTTTTTTTTTTCTCCTTTTCATATAGGCATGAGCTCAATTATTTATCACACAAATCAATTAGTACAAAGTTCATTTTATCAATATACTAAATACAATATCAGCAAGGATTAACCATACCTAAATCACAAAAATTGACTCAATTATGCAAGAAGCAAGAAGACTTCCAAATTTATCTAAGGTCACCTTAAAGTGACTCCATTTTAGAAGTCTCCAAAACTAGGAGTTTTGCAAAGTTTCACAAAAACAACAGGGATTCACAATATTTAACGTATTTATATCATTAGAGAGAGATACTAACCTTAAACATCGAAAAGATGAGGATAACGGGTTTTCATATCGGCCTCCGCCTCCCACGTTGCACCCTCAACTAGGTGGTTCCTCCATAGCACCTTTATGGAAACCACCTCTTTGTTCCTCAACCTTTTCACTTGCCTATCAAGGATTTGAACCGGAACCTCCTCATAAGAGAGGTTATCCTTGACTCCGAGGCCTTCAAGAGGAAGAATAGACTCGGGATTCCCGACACACTTCTTCAACATGAAGACATGGAAAACCGGATGAACCAAAGCTAGCTCATCGGGTAATCTTAAACGATAGGCAACTTTACCAACCCTTTCCAAAATCTCATAAGGGCCTACATATCGAGGGCTCAACTTCCCTTTCTTGCCAAATCTTACCACTCCCTTCATAGGTGAAATTTTTAAATACACCTTATCACCCTCTTCAAACTCCAAGTCCCTTCTCCTATTATCGGCATAGGACTTTTGTCGACTATAGGCTGTTTGCAACCTATTTCTTATGATATGTACATTCTCCAATGTTTTGTAAATCAAGTCGGGACCGAATATCGATGACTCACCTACTTCAAACCATCCTATAGGAGACCTACACCTCCTTCCATACAAGGCTTCATAGGGAGCCATGGAGATGGACGAATGGAAACTATTATTATATGCAAACTCCACCAACGGCAAATGCTTATCCCAACTCCCTTTAAAATAAATGATGCAAGCTCTAAGCATATCCTCAAGAGTTTGAATCGTGCGTTCCGCTTGACCATCCGTTTGAGGATGGAAGGCGGTACTTAATTTTACTTTAGTACCCCAAACCTTTTTGAAACGACTTCCAAAATCTAGATGTGAATTGTGCACCTCTATCCGAAATGATGGATAACGGAATACCATGACGACACACAATCTCATCTATGAAAATATTTGCATAATCTTCCTCTGAATACGTAGATTTGACGGGGATAAAGTGAGCGGACTTAGTCAATCTATCAACAATTACCCATATAGAATCAAATGACTTCTGAGTCCGAGGCAACCCTACTACGAAATCCATATTAATGTCTTCCCACTTCCAAGTAGGAATTTGGATGTCCTGTAGTAAGCCACCCGGATTTTGATGTTCCGCCTTCACTTGTTGACAATTCGGACATTTAGCAACAAATTCCGCTATATCCCTCTTCAAACCTTCCCACCAATATATTTCTCGAAGGTCATGATACATCTTTGTAGAACCGGGATGGATGGAATAGTGGGATCCATGGGCTTCATCAAGGATCCGATCCCTCAATCCATCCACATCAAGAACACACAACCTCCCTTGATACCTCAATACTCTGTCTTCTCCTAAGGAGAATGACTCGTTCATCTTGCCAAGAACCGATTCCTTTAACTCCATCAATAGTTGATCAAGGTGTTGTTTGGACTTCACCTCAACCACCAATGATGACTCGGAGCTATGATGAACCGTGGCACCTCCATTTAGCGAACTCACCAATCGCACTCCCAATCTAGTCAAACGATGAACATCTTTTACTAGATCTTTCTTGTCTTCTTCGATACGAGACACACTACCCATAGTCATACGACTTAAAGCATCCGCCACCACATTTGCCTTGCCAGGATGATATAGGACACTCATATCATAATCTTTCAACAACTCTAACCACCTTCTTTGTCGAAGATTCAAATGTTTTTGGGTAAACACATATTGAAGGCTCTTATGATCAGTGAAAACATCCACATGAACACCATACAAGTAGTGTCTCCATATTTTTAAAGCAAACACCACGGTCGCTAACTCAAGGTCATGAGTAGGATAATTTCTCTCATGCACCTTAAGTTGCTGCGAAGCATAGGCAATCACATTCCCATTTTGCATAAGCACACACCCCAAACCTACGCGGGATGCATCACAATACACAATGAACCCTTTAGATCCTTCCGGTAAAGTTAACACCGGAGCGGAAGTAAGCCTATCCTTCAATAATTGAAAACTCTTCTCGCATGCCTCTGACCATTCAAACTTTTTACCTTTTTGAGTCAATGAAGTCAAAGAAGATGCAATGGATGAAAAGCCTTCTACGAACCTTCGATAATAACCCGCTAGACCCAAAAAACTCCTAATGTCAGTTGGGGTCAAGGGTCTAGGCCAGTTTCTTACCGCATCTGTCTTCCTTGGGTCTACCTCAACTCCCTCACTAGAGATGATGTGCCCAAGAAATGCACCGACCTCAGCCAAAACTCGCACTTGCTATACTTGGCGAACAATTTATGTTCTCTAAGGGTTTGCAATACTACCCTTAGATGATCCATGTGGTCAACCTTATTTTTCGAATACACCAAGATATCATCGATAAATACAATAACGAATGAATCAAGGTAATTTCGAAACACCCTGTTCATCAGATCCATAAACGCCGCCGGAGCATTTGTGAGACCAAAGGACATAACCACGAACTCATAATGCCCATATCGAGTCCGAAAAGCTGTCTTTGGAACATCTTCATTTCTCACCCTAAGCTGGTGGTACCCTGACCTCAAATCAATCTTTGAGAAGTAACTCGCTCCTTGGAGTTGATCAAATAAATCATCAATCCGAGGAAGAGGATACTTGTTCTTGATGGTAACCTTGTTGAGTTGTCGGTAGTCAATACACATTCTCAAGGACCCATCCTTCTTTTTCACGAACAAGACCGGAGCACCCCATGGAGAAATGCTAGGCCTTATAAAGCCCTTGTCTAGCAAATCTTTAAGTTATGCCTTCAATTCCTTTAACTCGGCCGGAGCCATTCTATAAGGAGGAATGGAGATAGGATTTGTTTCCGGTAGCAAATCGATACCGAAATCGATTTCCCGTTCGGGAGGAATGCCAGGAAGGTCATCAGGAAAGACCTCCATAAATTCACTCACCACGGGGACTGACTCTAGAGAAGGAACTTCAGAATCCACTTCTTGGACTCTCACAATATGGTAGAGACACCCCTTCGAGATCATTTTACACGCCTTTAGGCATGTTATGAAACGACCTCTAGGAAGAGAATTTCCACCCTTCCACTCTATAACGGGTTCATTTGGGAAACAAAACCTCACAATTTTGGTCCTACAATCGATGGAAGCGAAACTAGCATGCAACCAGTCCATACCTAATATGACATCAAAATCAAACATGTCTAGCTCAACTAGATCAATATGAGAAACTCTATGAGGCATTGAAATAGGACAATTTTGATAGACTCTTTTTGCTACCACTGCCTCACCCACCGGAGTAGACACCAAAATAGGTTCATGCAAAACATCGGGTAATGTACTAAACTTCTTAGCTACTAAGTGAGTAACAAAAGACAAAGTAGCACCCGGATCAAGTAATGCATACACATCAAAGGCAAAGATTTGTAACATACCAGTCACCACATCGGGAGAGGCCTCTTGGTCATCTCTCGTACGAAGAGCATAAAAACGGTTCTTTTTGGGAGCACTATTAGAACCACTTGGCTGACCACCTTTTTCTTGTCCTTTAGCATTAGGACAATCTCGAACTCGATGACCATGTTTCCCGCAACCAAAGCAAATCCCCGTTCCTACCAAACATTCTCCATAGTGACCCTTCCCACACTTAGAACATGTAGGCTTCTCATTAGATGAGTTCCCATCCTTTCCCTTGGCAACTTTTGGTCTAGGAGCTTTAGAATCCCTAGTCTTGGGAAATTTGGATGGAACGTGGTTTGAGAACCTCTTCTTGAATCTAGGCCTGTCTTGAATTCCCAACCTATCTTTAGCAGTTTCACTCTCAGAAGACCTTGTCCTTCTTGAGTCCTTATCCTTATCCTTCCATTTTGCTCTAGCCTCCTCAACCCTTCTTGAATGCACCATGAGACGACCAATGTTCATGTTATCATGTAGCATAGCCGATTGACACTCCTCTTGTAAGTCGTCCGATATACCTGTCACATATCGACTCATTTCGTCTCTAGGGTCGGAGACCAAAGACGGAGCATATTTGGCCAATTGAGTAAATTTCAGAGAATACTCATGAACACTCATCGTTCCTTGGCGGAGATTGATGAATTCCACCACCTTCGTTTCCCTCATCTCTCTAGGGAAGAACCGATCAATGAAGGCTCCTTTGAATAACTCCCACGTCACTAACCCACTTCCAAGTGGCCTGTTGTCCTTCCATTGCGCATACCATATCTGAGCGACGTCCTTGAGTTGGTATGAGGCTAACTCGGCATTCTCGCTAGATGACAGTCCCATAGCACACAAAATCTTGTGAACCTCATCAATAAATTCCTGAGGGTCTTCATCAACCTTCGACCCAAAAAAAGACAGGAGGATTCATTCGAGTGAAATCCCTAAGTCTGGAGGCCATAGTCTGTTCATGGACTCTAGGTGCCAAATCCCTATTAGCTTGAGCATTCATAGCTTGGGCTTGCACGGTTGCGGTTTGAGCTTGAGTAGTCATGGCTTGAGCCATTTGAGCAATAATAGCTCTCATCTGAGCTTCTGTCATCGGTGGAGGATCAGCAGGAACCTGGTCATCAATAGCAACCTCTTCAAGAGCAGGAGCAGGTTCATCACGAGGAATTCCTGCAGCAGCCATCTCTTCCTCAAGTCTTCGAGCCGCATTTCTTCTAGTATTCATCTCCTATAACCAAAACACAAGGTTCAGGCGAAAGCATATCCGACGTACATTCTAGGGGCACGATATGGATTTCCAACAATGAGAATGATTCCTAATCACCAAATAAGTTCCTATTCATAAGTGTGGCGCGCTTCACAATTATGAATACAAACTTAAATAACGTGGTTGAGAGAGAGACGTTAACATCAAGGATATTCAACATCATGCTCTGATACCAAGTTTGTCACATTCGGGTTTACCCCCCCGGACGTAACCGGCGTCGTCGTCCTCTCGGAGGACTAAGACAAGCCTCTTAGCTTCGTCATAGCATTCATCGACTAAAAATTCAGAAAGAATTTAAAACTTTTTATCTAAAACTACTCGAAGATTTACATAGACCTCTACATACACATCATTATATATATCAAGTATACATAGACTAGTTCATATACGAAGATTACTTAGTCTTCCACTTTTATTTCATACACTTATATATATTTAGAAAATAATAGTCATAAAACCGTCTCATCTCATAAACCATCTATCGATTACAATAAGTCTTGGGCATAGCCCTACATCAAATGAAAGAAGCCGCATATAGGCTGTCTACTACATAGTCTCAAGAGAATAACAGAGTCAACATAGAATCATAGTAACTACACATCATAAAAGATCGATATCGGCCACGTCCTCAAGAGAGTGAGGACCTACCACTTGGATGGCAAAATACCCAAGTCTTCCTTCCTAGCAATTTCGATCAAGCTCAACGACCCAAACCTAAAATGTTTGGGAAAAGGGAAAGAAAAGGGATTAGTACTCCACATGTACTAAGTATGGAATCTCATATACAATTACCAATCAAATATATTTAAAAAGGGACATTTATGAAAACATAATAGACTACATATGTAATTAAACCATAGCAAAGCAAAGTATACTAATGATAACCTTCAATAAGTCACAAGTGCAATGATCAAGTAAAATTTACCATGTCTCCTACTCAATCAAGTAACCTACCAAGACTACAATTAGTAATTTGCTTACCAACATACTCTTCATATCATAATACGTCCTTCTTCAAGCAAAGACAACAACATTATATTCATAAGCATGTTATTCAACATACAAACCATTTACATCATACCATCTCTTTACATATATAATATTGACCTCTCAAAGTTCCTATCAAGGCAAACTAGTGCAAGGCGTAGGTAGAGTCCCATACCCCTACCTAAGCTATAGCCAACCTCTCAAGTTACTTTGATTAGCCTATACCTTATTCATTCCTTTTAGTTTAGGGAACATTTGCCTTAACCGACATAGACCACATAATCGAATGTGGAATCCGGTGTCGTGAAACCTTACACCGATGGAAGGTGGTCTACCGGCCAAAGTAGAACCAAACGTGAAAGTAGCTATCTAGGTTGATCCACTAGCTAGTATCCTATGGTGGCAACATAGTTCAAGAACTAAGAGATAGGTATTCCCTCTATATACCATTCGGTAATGGGGCCTCACCTCATGAGAATTCATGAGTGAATATTTCTCAAGGAAGGTCAACACTTCATGTAGATCCATAGGTGAGTATTCCTCTAAGGGAAGTCAACACTCTATAAAGAACAAATGGTGAATATTCCTCTAAGGGAAGTCAACACCTCTCAATGTCAAGTTCGCTCGGTGCTAAGCTAAGTCCCCATTTTTAGAGAAGCCTTTAATCTTTATTAATCTTCTCAATTTAATTAGATAGAAGGGTCAATCCCTTATATATCATCATTATAGCTCAATATGAATTGTATGAGAATTAGTCCTTTCATTAACAATTCAAATAGGTGAAGTTAACCCTTGTACATCTAATCATAATAGGGCACATCGTACAACTTCCCTATATTACATTACACCTAGCAACCTCACAACCAACCTAAGCATATCAATTCATGTATCATATCAACTTATCACATCAATCAAATCATACTTCAACATAACATTATCACTTGATGACAATTAACCATAATTTAAAGTAAAGGCTAGGATCATCAAGACTTACCAATACTCCTCCCTAGTCCATCAATAAAGGACCATACCATTAACCCATAGATCAACCAATCTTAGATCATCACGTCAATGAATTTCAATATCAAATCACGAGAACTAATAAAAAAGAAACACTATACTATGAAGCAATACTACATCAAAGCTTAGTAACATGATCTCAAGTGTAACTTCTTAATTTAGATTCAATATTCAAGAACATAGGTGTGAAGAACTTCAATTCATCATAATAGATCCATAATCAATGCAATGACAACCATTAAAGAAAATTTAACTAATTAGGAGATCAATTCTATCAAACTCAACCTAATCCATATCAATTCTACATTTAGGGTTAAGGGTTAGGGGTCATCACCCACAATCTAGATCAAACTACTTCAATTCACCATAATCAAGTTACAATTCATGATAATCTATTCCTTCTAACCCAAAGAATACATAATTAACTCAATTCACATGATCAAATTCGGATTTGGATGAAACCCATAAGAAACTCAATTTTTTTGGAAAAAGCTTTGAAGGAACCCTTTGAGGAAAGAATCTCAAAGGTGAATTAGATCCCATACCTTAAGGTTTGATGACGTTTTGATGGTGAATTTCGTGCTAATCCAGCCCCCAAAGATCTTCCCAAGTTGATCTCCAATGGAGTCTTCCAATAGAGAGAGAAAGTAGAGAGAAGGAAGAGAGTTTTGTTTTTGAGAGAATGATTAGGCTAATGAGGTTTGGGTATTTATAGTGGGGTCTTAAGTCACTTAATTAGTCTCTATTAAACCCCTAATTACCCCTAAGACATTTAATTAATTAACTAACTAAACACTAACTTTTCCAAAACCGCCACAGACCTTCCACGACGGATCCCCGACGACGGTCCGTCGTGGGCGTGACAGACTGACATCCCTCCATCATGCACATCCGTCACATTGGTCAGAGACTTGTGCAGGCGGAGGCCTTCTCCCCAAGCGCACGACGGTTCCACGACGACGGACCGTCGTGGCCGTGACGGACTGGCTTCCCTCCGTCCTGCACATCCGTCACGCTTGTCAGAGACTGGTGCAGGCAGAGGCTTTCTTCCCAAGTGCTAAGGCTGGCATGACGGAGGCATCGACGCCCCGTCGCGCCTGTGATGTCCCGCCATGGGGTCCGTCATGCCCTGCTGCTTCAAGGGTCCTCCTCGAGGGTCCTTGTTTGGTCCTTGGGGAGTCGTACCCTGACTTTTCCAGCATGATACCATCCCACGCAATATTTTACACCTATGGTTACAACTGTTTACCAAATTCCGACTCTTTAACTTGGTTATATCAAAAGGACACTCTAGCCCTCTTATGAACCAATTTGCCGGACGTTTAAGAGTTTCGGTTCCAACACCACTTCAAAGACTCCAAATATGCCTAATTGGCTAGGAACACTGGTTTAGATCCTAAGGAGACCATTTAAGTCTTATCACATGACCTCGGTATTTCAAAATGTTACAGAGTATATGTTTATGAAGTATCATATGTATCCCTTAAAAATGATGATTTTATAGGTGTACTAGTATGGACAAGGGTATGGGACCTTGTCTATGCATTGCACATGTGTGCTTTGATAGGATAGTTCCTAGGTTTGGTTTCCTATGTGTATGAATATGAATGCATGAGTATGTTATGAACATGTCTTATATGTATGAATAAAGTGAAATATGAATATGTGTGGCCTTATGTGTTATGTGAAAGGATTGCTCACATATGTGAACACACATGCATGTATGATGATCTAGTTAATAGAGAGGCACTCAAAAGGTGTTCTCAAGAATACCCTAAAACTAGATAGGTGCTTTAATATGCTATAAGAATATGAGGAGTTAATATACTAAGCCTATGTTTTATAAAGTAATGTAATAAAGGCTTTTCAATAAAGGGAACTTAGCTTAGCACCGAGTGAACTTGACAATGAGAGGTGTTGGCTTTCCTTGGAGGAAGATTCACCATTGGTTCCTTATAAGGTGTTGACTTTCCTTGGAGGAAGATTCACCTATGGTTCCACATGAGGTGTTGACTTTACTTGAGGAAGATTCACCCATGGTTTCTCATGAGATGAGGCTCCAATGCTAATGAGCATGTAGAGGATTATGTATATCTCTTAGTTCCATAAACTATGCTTGCCACATAGGATATAACAAGTGATATCACCTAAGATGCTAGTTTAAGGTTAATGTTCTACTTTGGCTAAGTAGGGCACCTCTTCTTGGTGTGAGGTTCCACAACACCAAATTCCATGTTTAGCATCCATGGTCTTAGTGTCGGTTGAGGCTATAGTTTTCCTAAAGTAAAATGGATAATGAAAGTAAATGACTAAGACCCTAACTAGGATAACCTAAGGGAAGTTGCTTAGTGTAGGTGGGGGTATGGGACTTCACCTATGCATTGCACAAGAAGCTCTTGAAGGGAGTTCTAAGAAGGTGTTCAAATGTATATGATTATGTTTATGTTCCTTATGCATGACATTGTAGTGTTGTCTACTTGTTGTGATGATATGCATGGTATGATTCTATATGATGTGTCCTTACCTTGTATGCATAGTATGGGTCTTATTGACTATATGATGAAGTCATGATTGACATGAAGGAGGTTAGCTATGCTTGTCGTGTTGATGTATGAAATGCATGTTAACGCTTGTAGTCTCTTTGTAGGTTTACTTAGTATGTGTGAGGTTATAGGGCTTCACATGTACATTGCACAAGTAGACTTAGGAAGGGATTATGAGTAGGATTCTATGTGGTTCTTATGAGGTGAAGTCCAAGTATGTTAATGTGACTATTGCCTTGATATGATTATGTTGGAAGTCTTGACTTGTATATGGTCTTGTAATGAGTCCTTCTATGTGGTCCCTAAAGTATGTTGGTTCAAATGTGAGTTAGGTATCTTATTATATGAAATACTTCTATGAATGCATATGTTGGGTTAATGAAGGTTGTATGCATAATTCCCTAGTGGCCATAAAGTGATGGTTGAGTGTGGATAGTGTTATGGGACATTGTCTATACATTGCACCAAGAATCACTAGAGGGTTACTTGAGAAGATAAGAAGTTAACGTAAAAGAAGAGAGTTCACTATAAAATGAAATAAGTTCACTGTAATTGTAAAGGTGTTTACTGTAAAGTGGTGACTTATATGCTTTAAATGCAATGTGTGGTTTTATATGATGTGTGACTATTGTATATGCCTATATGAAATATGTAAATGGAATAAATGCTATTGTATCAAGGTTTTATGAGATTTTCACAAAAAGGCATGATGCATGGTTTCAAAGTAAAATGTCCCTTTTAAATGCATGTTTTTGCATGGTTGTCATACTTAGTGCATTCTTGTACTAACACCATTCTTCTCTACCTTTTTACACAAAGTGTAGGTTATGGATGCTTAAAGGATGTCTCTAAAGTGAAGAGCTTGATAGATGTTTCCCAAGCTCAAGAAAGGGGTCCTTATGATTCAAGGATTTCTTATGTCAAGTTATTCTTAAAGTTATGTAATAGCATATTTAATGTTTTATATTGCTAAAGGGTCGAGTCCCTTATCTATTCTACTTTATTGATGTTGAGTTTAAGTTGGCAAAAGAGACTTAGATTCTATCTATGTATTATGACTTATATTTTTATATAATGGAAGTGATGCTTCTAGCATATGATGTGCTATGAAAAGTTTTAAATTTTCCGCTAAATTTACTATTACAATGCGATGAATGATAACGATGGGCTTGTATAAGACCTCCGAGAGGTCAAGTACGCCATGTTACTTCTAGGGGGTGCTCCCCGGATGTGACAGAGTGAGTGGGCTAAGTTAGTACTCTCCGTCAATCCCTCTTTAAAGACAAATATAGATATGTCGCCTATCACAAGTCTAGCCGCTCTCCAAAATAATCCTCCAACTCACCCTACTTGTCATCCTCCTCCAAGTTACCCCACTCCTCAAAATCGACCAAGCTCCATTCAAATGCCTCCAAAGAACACCCACTTTCCAAATCACCAATACCCTCCGGAACAACATACATATGCTCCTAGACCTCAACATCTTACTCCACATACGCAGAATCCTACCATCCAAGCTCCTCGATATGAAACACTTCTGCACCAAGTTCCTGGTCATCATGCGCATCTCATACAATTTCCAATCCTTCCATATCAAATATCTCCATACCAAAGGCCTCCTCTACCATACCAACAACCAATATATCCTGTCCATGATGTCAAAGTCATCACTCGACTATTTCGCAAAAACCTCTTCAAGGATGAGAAGACGCCTGGTAAAATTTATACTCCTCTCACTAACACTATAGATCAATTCTATGAAAAGTTAAGGATTGCTGGTCACGTCTCTCCTATCAGTGAAATAAGAATGGATACGCGTGCCTGGTGAATTGAACCGTCTAAGGTTTGCGCTTATCATTCGGGAATGGAAGTACACACCATAGAAGAATGTCGTGATCTAAAAGACAAGATTCAACAATTAATTGATTCTAAGGTCATATTCTTGGAGGACTTTGCACCAAAGAAATTTCAATTATGAACATGCCAAAGTTTATTTGAACCAGTTTCCAAATAACGCTTATGTCATTTAAGTTCAAGTTTCCTACATTCAAACACCCATGATAATGTATGGGTAATAAAGTTGGTTAGAATCTATCATTCAAGTTGTTTCTCAAAAAGGTTCTTTTAATGTCTGGCTCATACTCTTTGTAACTTAGAACTATGTCAGACCTGATTCCCATTTAAGAGGTGATACGTATGCGCTCCTATGGGGTTCTGTATTATCATAATAAAATTTTCATTTTCCCCTCTATTGTGTAACTGGAGCAGAATTATTGAGTAGGTCTCAAAAATTCCATCAAAGAGCTTTCTCCGTGCAAACCTCGATACTGGGGAAGAATATTAAGAGGAACTCTAAATTCCATCAAAAGTATTTATTCTCGCAAATCAATAACTAGCAGAATTTTTGAGAGGGACTCAAGAATTCCCTCAACAAGTGTTTTCTGCAAAAATCAAGATTGGGGCAGAGTTTTTTAGAGGGGCTCCAAAATTCTTTCAAAAGCGTATTTTCTCGCTTATCAAGACTGGGGCAGAATTTGAGAGAATCTCAAAAATTCACAGCAGTCAAGCTACAATCTACAAAATCAGTATAGCAGAAGTTCAATACTGGGTAGAAAATTTTGAGGGGGACTCAAAAATTTTGACAACACTTCAAGGGATATTCTAGCAGACGTCAAAGAAGCATAATGTGTCAAATCATGGATACAGATCAACCTCCTCCTTAAACTAATTGTTTTTCTTTAAATGCAGAAAATACAGGTACATATGCAAAAGGCAGCTTCAACATCCTTTGAAGGATCAGCATACCACTATATTGAGCACGACAAATTGCTAATCAATGGCACTCTATCCCTTCCAAACGGGCGAAGGGATCAAGCTACTCTATATCAATCCTGAACAATCACCATTCAACGAAAACCTCTCCCTACTATTAGAAGGGAGGGTCAAGATACGGTACTCTTAACTCAAAATTCGTCGTCAAATGGCACTTGACCCTTCCAAGATACTTTATCAATTATATTGCGTGTGCCTGAGTTTGCATGTGCTCGATATCGCATTGTGCCCGAAGATTGCATTGTACCCGAGAATTGATTATTGCATTATGCCCGAAGATTACACGTCCCGAGAACTGCATTGTGTCTGAGTTTTCATGTGCCCGAGATCGCATTGTGCCCGAATTGCATGTGCCCGAAGATTCCATTGTGCCAGAGAATTGCATGATTGCATTGTGCCCTAAAATTGTATGTGCCCAAAAATTGCATTATCGCATGCGTCCGAGATTGCATTGTGTCCGAAGTTTGCATGTGCTCAAATTACATTGTGCTCGAACATTGCATATGCCTGATATTGCATTGTGCTCGAGAATTGCATGTGTCTTAATACATCGGTATAGAGTTACTACCGATTCAAGTCGCAATATGCTTGAATTATATAAAAAGATACACTTTCTTTAGTCATTAATTATATTCCGAAGGCGTCATCCTCCAAAGGCACATCTTTTACAGCCTGCGGACATCATATCATGGCCTAAGGATTTAATTTCTGTCTATCATGATCCGAAGGTATCATAGTCTAAAGGCATCATTCTCATGGCCTGTAGACAACATTTTCATGACATGAGGATATATTTTTGCGTGTCATGGTCATAGACATCATAGCCTAAGACATCATTTTCATAATCTTATGGCAAACCTCATGGTCGATATGGGAAATTGCAGCATTTTTACCTTTATCCTCTATTTGATATATTTGCCCTAATCATATTACAAGTTACAAATTTTCAGAGACTGACATTTTATAGGCGTGACCATCTCCCTCTCGGCTACGATTGTCGTGCTTACGTCTATCGCAGTGAAGGCCCTATTAATTTTTCTACTCATATTGCTCCTATTTATCTGAACCTTGCTCAAAGTTGGAATCTCTTTGTTGTGCTCTTCTCTCTTAATCTTATCCATTCAAGCCAATATTGTGCTTTTTCAAATATTTTACCGCTTTTTCAATTTTTATGAACCTCGTATGTTCCTGAATCTAGAACTACACATGACCTGATTCTCGTATAACCAGAGATATGTAGGCGGCTTAATCCAAAGTCTCGGTCGTATCCTTTTTCAACTCTACATTGCTTCAATTGATCCCACCGACATCTCTCGTCGGTCGGACCAAATCGGCTACTAAGTCAATGTTGGTTGCCCGACAATTCATTCTTCATTCTCAAGCAACCAAGGGGCAGCTGTTGACACCCAATTTTGACCGACCTTTAACCCTTTTTAGGAAGGTTATTCAATTAAATACATATTTTTAAAACATATTTCGAGTTTAAAATCTTAGACGATTTTGTCCCAAATTAAATATTTTAGTATGCATATTGTAGAAAAAATTGTTGTAAATATTAATATTTTAAAATTATTAATAAATCTCAAAATATTTATTTCATTCAAATGTTTTATAAAATTTAAGTCATTCTTAATTATATAAAAATATTTTAAATATTTGTAGTATTTTAATTGGATGGTAATTCCTTAATTTTCCTCAAAAATATTTAAATCTTAGCCCATTCTATCCTAATTTATCAATTCTAGCCACTCCAATTCCAATTTCATTTCAATAGTAACCACTCTTTCATTTCGATTCTAGTCAATTTATTTTAATTTTGACCATTCCAATCCTCAATCCAATCTGATTTTAAGATTAATCTTTTAATCTCAACCGTCAATCCTTTAGTTAAATCCTAGATCAAATCCTAGCTGCTCATCTTAACTAATCCAATGGTACAGATTACATCTACGTATTTTAACCTGAAAAAGACTCCTAACTCTACATCATTTCATTCTTTATCTTTCCCCTCTCAACAATTCAACCGCTTCTTTCTCTCAACTCCAGCAGACATGGCGAGTCTCTGGAGAGAAACAGAGGAAGGGTCGCTCTCCTCTCCGTCTCCCTCTCTTCTCTCCTCTTCTCCTTTCTCTCCTTCTCCTCTCCTCCTTCCTCTCCTCCCTTTTTGTCCGTATCCTTTTTCTCCTTGTCCGACCAGCAACTTCGGCAAAATCAACAGCTCGGCAAGACGGTACAACATCAATCAACGGACAGCAGCAGAAGCCGGTGAGAGATCCTCTCCTCTCCGTGTCCTCTCTCCCCTCACCTCGGACTGGAATCAGTAGCAGCAGCGGGGAAGCAGTAGCTGCAAGCGGGAAGCAGCCCTAGCACCTCTCTATGCCTCTTCTCTTCTCCAGACAACAACCAGCAACCGACGCCGTCTTCCTCCAGCGAAACTTCGGCTAGAAGTCTTTGGTAACGTGCATGAACCCGTTATTTTAGCCGCAAAACAGACCAATCATGGTAATATTTTTCTATTTTGATTCCTTTATCATTTTTATTCCTTGTCTACTTGTGTAATCTGTTATGATTTTATTTTTTTAACTTTCCTGTTCGTGTGTTATGAATTCTGTTTGACTTAAAATTCGTTATGAATTGAATTGAATTCAAATATGATTGGATTGCTTATACATGATCTTTAAATAATAAATACTCATTTCAATCTAAATCAGATCCGAATTTGCTTGGTTCTTCCTATTAATTTAGTATATATATTTCATTAATTTTAGTTGTTGAATATCTTAGATATATAGTAGATTACTCATCAATTCTGGCATATCTCTCTGTAATTGATTCTGCACCTTAACAATTTTAGAGTAAATGGTACATTTAGCTCAATCCTTGTTTATTTTGATTCGATTATTGATTGCTTGATTCCGAAATTAATTATGGTAAGTATATAGTTTGAACTCTAATTTGTATGTAAATAATTCTTGCCTTACTTGATTTTTACATTGCATTAATTGATTATCCTTACTTGCTTATTTGTTTGTCTTAAATAAATTGAAAGTGATTCATACCTGTTTATTTTTGGGGAAAAAATCTTTATTGGTTTGGTAAATATCTCTACTGATTTTTTTTTTGCTCTTTATTGGTAAAAAGAAAATAATATTGATTTGGCTCTTCATTATTTAAGGAAAAATAATATCACCCTTCCAAACTTTATTTTTACTTGTTTATATTTGGTTATAAAATATTTTCATAAATCTGATTTTGCTCATCTCATAATGAAGGAAAATAGTATTTTAATTAATCCATGAATAATTCTTTTTCTTTATTGTTGACCCCTCCTATTTACTATATAAAGAGACCTCTCTTTTCATTATAAACCACCGGTCTACACTCATAAAATACTCTGACTTGAACACTAAAATGTAATACTCTCTCCTCTCGAAAAAAGAAGAAGATTATGGGGAAACTTTGAGCATTTTTTCTTGTTGTGTTGTTGTTGTGGATTGAAAACCTTACTAAATACTTCATTGCTAATATATAATTTTGCATAACTAGTTAGTTCCTTCTACTAGTTTAATTTTTGCATTGTTCGTATTATAGGTATGCTTGTGATAAACAAAGGAAAGCATTCGGGTTCGTAATAAGTGTGGGAGTTTGAAGAGTCATCGTGGAAGGGATACTTGGACAAAACCTTTATTTAATTTATTTCAATGTTTGGATTTTTATTTAAATGTTGGTTTGTAATGTTGTATAACTCCAACTCTCCTATATATATGATATATTCGGGGGACCTTCTAAGGGAAAGGGGGATTATATACAAAGTTAGAAAGCATGCCTATAGAATCTAAATAACTTTCAATATATTTTTGGTTTAGAAATCATGTATATAAGTTCAAACTTCGCAATTAGATAAATACCATGCCTATAGATCTTATAATAATTTCAACATGTTTACACTTAGCAAGTACTCTATAGGACTAAATAATTTAAAACAGATTTCAGCATGTTAAAGCTGACTAAAATAAATTTGTGCATAAATCTAACCTGCATATTAACTTCTTGACTGTTATGAGTTAAAATTAGCATAGTAATTATATTTTATGAATATAAATTTCATATAACTGATCTGTCCTGATAAAATAAATCTGCCTAAGATAAGAATTCTTCACTGAATAAATTGTTTGCCATTCAAAAAATAATAATTACTTTGCATTGTTGACCTTATGTTGCTAAATGTGAGTTATTTTCTGCCCGCTTTTAAATGCAAATATCATCTTGGTTTTATTTATTAGTCAAAAATCATTGTTCAATCCATTCTATTTTAAAAATTGGGATTGAACATGACTTTTTTTAAAAAAAAATTATAAGCACTATCTCCGAACCTATCGTTAGTGGGAAGTCAAAGGAATTACGAGGTCTAATTTCAATTTTCAAATTAAGCCGATGCGTCCCTGGGAGTACCACCTACCCAAGATTTTTCAAAGGGATTATGTGTATTTATATGTAAATATTTGCGTGCTTATGTGTAAACTAATTTTTTTAAATCGTCTTCAAAATATAAACTATTACCAATTTTCTAAACCCGACCTCAAATCAAATTGTTTCTATGGTGGAGGAGCACAATTAATAATATCATGGCATCATCCCTATAACGAAACAATCATTTTTTTAAAATACAAATTTTCTACTCAAAACTTGTTCAATTTTCAAAGTTTTATTCTTTGCGTATCGTATGTTTGGGGTAGTTTAATAAATAAAGTGAGAATATCATCTATATTTATTTGTGCATATTTTTTCTTCCCGCTTTTCTCTTTATTAATTGCTTAGTATTTGTCTTGTGTAATGTTATTATCACATAGTCTTGCATGTTTAACTTATTAATTAAAATAATAAAGTTTCTCTAATTGTTTATCTTATCACATAGTCTCACATGCTTACTAATTTATTAAAATAATAATATGAGCTAATAGTTGTTGTTATTTATTATATCACCTAGCCTTGCATGCTTAATTAACTAAAATAATAAATTAATCTTTATTGTTTAATATTATTGTATCACCTAGCAAGCATGTTTAAATTAAATAAATAATGAAGTGATCTTATTTGCTACTTGTAACTCCACATAAATTGCATGAGATACGGGCGGGACCCACATTTGTGGACCTCGAGGGTTGCCCAACACCTTCCCCTCGAGGTAATTTGAACCCTTAACTTGATCTCTGGTTCGTTGAACCCTTAACGTGTCTTAATTCGTTAGGTGGCAACTCTTCAAAACTCCAAATCCCAAAATAGTTGTTAGGTCGTGCATCAAAACCCGTTTTTGTGAAAAATATGGCGCGACAGCTAGACTACCGATACTCATTACCTTTCGTCTCAAGGCATCTGCTACCACATTCGCCTTGCCCGGATGATAGATAATAGAGAGGTCGTAGTCCTTCAGGAGCTCAATCCAACGACAGTGCCTCGAATTAAGTTCCCTTTGGGTCATGATGTACTGAAGAATCCTGTGATCGGTATAGATCTCACATCAAACTCCGTACAAGTAGTATCTCCAAATCTTAAGCGCGAAATTTACCGTCGCCAACTCCGAGTCATGGGTGGGGTAGTTGCGCTCATGGACCTTAAGCTGCCTCGACGCATAAGTAATAACCGGCCCTGCTGCATCAAAACACAACAAAAGCCAACGCTTGATGCGTCACAATAAACCATGAAGCCCTCACCCTCAACTAGAAGAGTCAATATAGGAGTAATAAGCAACTCCTTGAGCTTCTGAAAGCTCATCTCACACTCCTTTGACCACACAAAGGGAATATCCTGGCGAGTCAACCGAGTCAAAGGGGTTGCAATAGTAGAAAAGCCCTCAATAAAGAATAACCTCAATCTTCGCCGCATCAACCCTAATACCCCCCTTGGACACCACTTGCCCCAAGAATGCTACAGACTCAAGCCAAAACTCGTACTTTGAGAACTTGGCATAAAACCGCTGATCTTTCAAAGTCTGGAGCACTATCCTCAAATGTTGCTCATGCCCACTCCTGCTCCGCGAGTATAACAGTATGTCATCAATGAAGACGATAACAAATGAATCAAGGTATGGCCTGAACACACGTGTCATGAAATCCATGAAGGCGGTTGGGGCATTAGTCAACCCAAAAGACATTAGAAGGAACTCATAGTGGTCGTAACGAGTCCTAAATGCGGTCTTAGGGATGTACGTTGCCTTAATCCTCAACTGATGGTACCAGGACCTCAAATCAATCTTAGAAAACACGCGACACCCTCAAGATGATCAAACAAGTCATCAATTCGAGGCATGGGGTAACGGTTCTTCACCGTCACCTTGTTCAGTTGCCTGTAGTCAATGCATATCCTCATAGTCCCATCCTTCTTTTTAAAAAACAGAACAGTAGCACCCCAAAGAGACACACATGGAGGGATGAACCCCTTACCTAAGAGGTCCTCTAACTGAACACTGATCTTTCTGAGCTCGACATGATCCATCCGGTAAGGCGGAATAGAAATAGGATGTATCGGTATGGCAAAATCAATATCACGCTCTGGGGGTAGGCCAGATAGATCTGTAGGGAACACATCTGCATACTATATAACCACAAGAACTGAGTCAACTGAAGAGCCCTCCCTACTCGCATCTCCCACGTAGGACAAATAAGCTAAACACCCAGAAGAAACCAACCGCCTAGACTGCATAAAAGAGATGATCCCCATCGGTGTGTGACTATAAGCACCCTGCCATAACATGGGGGAATGCTAGGCATAGATAAGGTAACGGTCTTGGCGTAGTATCCAAGACCGCATGGTAGAGGATAACCAGTCCATGCTCAGAATCACATCAAAATAAACCATAGCTAGCATAATAAGATCAGCTCTAGTATCATAACCCTAAATAGTCGCTAAGCAAGACCGCAATACCTGATCCACTTCTAAGGACTCACCCACCGGGGTCGAAACATGAATCGGCCCTGCCAAACAGTCAAACCTTATACCCAACTGAGGAGCAAAATAAATAAATACATACAAGAATGTGGACCCGGGATCAAATAAAATTGTAGCAGGCTAATGGCATAACGAAAATTTATATGTGATGACATCGTCAGATGCCTCAACCGCTGCATCGGTGGGGCTGCATAAAAATGGCCCTGAGCACCTCTGTCTGGTGCACCCGATCTACCACCTGACCTGCCTCCCCGAGCTCCACCTTTGGTAACCTGTCGGCTGTCCCGACGGTCATGGTCTTGACCACCACCTCTAGCTGGAGAAGACAATATTGAAACTGGTCTAGCTGCAAGTGAAGCTAGTACAATTGACCCCCGTCCTCCCTGAGGTCACTCTCTGGACCAATGGTCAAGATTACCACAATCGTAACACCAGAAGTTGAATGCCCTGTAGTAACCCAACCGCATCATGAAGGGAGGGAATCTGATCCCCTCGAACTCTGGCATGTACTAGGACCACTCTACTGATACTGGCCTCCATCAAAAGCAGGTAATGCCGCCTGAACAGGCCGATTGGACTGACCCTGCTGGAACCTCTGATGGAGCCTATCATAGGAGTCCATCCCTCTAGTTTGAGACCCACTGTAGCTGCCCTGGTAGCGTGCCCTCTTATTGGTCCCACCTTGGGCCTCACGATGAATATGCTCCATGGATCGGTCATGGTCGACCACATCGATAAAGGAACGGTCGGTTAAAATCATATGATCTGTGTTGAATCTCAAACAGTATCGCAACCCACGTACAAAACAACGAACTCTCTCCTCCTTCGTGGGTTGGATAGTAGTAGCATGGCGAGATAACTCATGGAACCTCACCTCGTACTTTGAGATGGTCATAGGACCCTACTCCAATCTAGAGAACTGATCACAGAGCCTATCTCTAATGCTCCATGGCATGAACCGGGCCAAGAAAGCCTCTGAGAACTGACTCCAAGATATAAGAGGGGATCCAACTAGCCTGGACACTCGTTACGTGCGCCACTACTACCTGGCTGACCCACGGATGTGATGAGTGGTAAAGTTGGTTGCTCTTGAATCCACGAGGCCTAATGACTGTAGCTACTCCTGGAAAATGAGCTGGAACTCGTGGGCATCCTCCCCAGTCTCCTATGAGAATATCAGTGGTGCCAACCTCTGGAATACTTCTGCTTGTGCAGTGGCATCTCTGTAACCTCTATGTTTGACGGGGCGGCCACAGAAACTGGTGGCGGCTGAATCTCTAGTGCCGCCGCGGCAAGCTGATCCTACAGCACTAGAGCGGGAGCTGGATTTGGTGTTGGTGTTGCTACCCAACCTTGACATAAGGGTCGGTGTCTACCCCAAGTTGGGGCTCTGTCTGTAGGCCCGGGTGCATCACCCCTAGTTGCACCGCCTCCCGTGCGAGCCATCTTGCGATAGAGTGAAACAAGTGAGATTTCAAGGAATCAATAAGACACAAGTTGCACGAAAGTGAAACAAAACAGGGAATCTTCCTAAACACATCATGTAGCCTCCCGAAGATAAGTTACGAATGTCTCCGCACCGATCCGTAGGACTCTACTAGACATTAGCTCTATACAAGTGAGACCGGTGAACTTGGGGCTCTAATACCAACTTGTCACGACCCAATTTCTCGAGTTATGATGGCACCTACTATAACCTACCAGTAGGTAAGTTAACCCGTAACTCGGACCAACATGTAATGGGTATGAGAGTACAGTAGGCAAAATTTAATATAACAATATAAACAAGAAGAAGCAAACCAAAAAATATATACAAGTCCTAAAAGTGGACCACAGAAATTCGACTGTCTCGAAAGGTAAAGTACAAGTCTATATATATACATATGGAGAATGAAATAGTACAGAACGATGTGTACTCACCCCCGTCTCCAGATCAAACTACTCCAAACTCGATCAACGCTGACTATTGGTGCTCGGACCTGCATCACGAAAATAGATGAAGATCGTAGCATGAATACCAAATAACATGTACCTAGTTGGCACCCTAGGCTGACTGAACTTGAAAATTAAAAACAATATGAAAAGAAGGAACGGAAGTCTAAGTAACAATAGAATGCACACGAGTGTAGAAAGAACTAGCTAAAATAATGTATAAGCTAACTACACCTAACTGGACCCCCATAGGCCCAGAAGGTACACTCCTACACAAGTTTAAATGAAATCCCGAACGGACCCCCATAAGTCCGAGGTGTACACAGAATAACTATAGCTAAAGAGAATATAACCCAATGCCAAAGAACATCGAACAAGAACCTCATACTCAATTAGTAGAATCTGACGGTACGGAGGCCGGACCTTGAACCAGACGCTCACCAGATGTATCCAAGTAGCCAATCACAAGTATAAGTAATTGAGGTCGGACCTCTAACTGGATGCTCTACATAAGTATGCGGATGATCAAGGGCGGACCTTGAACCGGATGCTCCTCGAAAATTATCAATTAAGTCGAGATCGGGCCTTGAATCTAGATGCCCGGCAAAGGTGCCAATATAGCTGCTGAAAGAGTCTCTATCTATCCATAATCATAAATACTCGTGGAACGCCATCCACACTCAGCCAATCAATGTAAGTACTTGGAACCGAATAAAAAACCAACTTCGAATTGCGGAGCAAAACTCATTGTCGCCGATGTCACTCGTGAAGCTGTAACATCGAAGAAGTAAGGATAAATATCGCTGGAGCAAGCTCATCGCCTAGATAAGGACCAAACTATCAGACTCAAGTCTGCTACACCAGTCTACAATGATTTAAGCCGGTCGAGCGACGTCGGTGCAAAACTAAGTCCCACCAATTCTGAATCATGTATTTCTAAGCAATCCCTAGTCAAACCTAAACTAAGGCCCAATATAATTCAAATAAGCAGTAATCAAGCATGCAAGTACTCCACATAGCAAACAGGGTCAATTAATAACCTAAAGCATGCTCACAGTTACCCGATAATTCCCTAAATAGGCCGAAAACATGATTTCTAAACACCTATGCATGATTCAATAACTACCCAACCCAAATCCCAACTAATCAACATGCATTCACATGTTCGAGTTCAATCTAAGAGAATGAAATCGTAGCCTACTTGTAGACAGATCACTTGCGCTCTAAAAATCAATCCTCCAGAGCTTTCCCTTTTCGAACGGCCTTGAAATGTTGATACACCATCAAAAATATAGTCACAAAATTATTACGATAGTTTAGACACTAAAATCGCAAGAAACGGGGACGGACCAATTTCGGGGTCAGAACGAGAAAAGTGGGACCCGCACTAAAAATTTTAAATTTACCCTCAAAATAGGTTCTTAAACACCTCCCCGAACTTGTGTTCCAAAATGGGACACAATTTGGGGCTGGGAAATAACACAATGTCAACATGCAATCAAACCCGAATTTTCTCAAGAAGAAGAAACGGGAGAGAAACTGAATCAGTAAATTTACCAGAAACAGGTGGTCTACAGTGAATTCCGACAACACCACAATATTCTCCTCGAAAAATAACTTAAAATAGCCACTGGAATCATCGAATTCGGACTTAGAATGAGGGAGAAATCAAGTCCCAAAATATACCAAAATTTGGGTTCACAAAGTAGTCATGACAAGCAGGTGAAGGAAATTTACCTCAAATGAAGGTGCCAAAGCAGCTTCCGAGCTCACCAATGTGTTTTCATTGAAAAATCTCACAACTTAGCCTTTTGAATCATCCAAATTGGAGCTCTATAGCTAAAGATATCACACCTTTAAAATGAGGAATAAATGCTAAATTTTGGGGTTTTAAGAAGGCGAACATTGTCGCTAAATAGCCCCAAAAAACTGGTCGTTAAAGCCAAAATCTGATCGCTAAAGAGTTGCACCAGATTTCAGCTTTGGCTAATTTCTCCAAAGTCTCCGATGAGGTGCTTGTAATTCGTTTGGAACTCGATAAAAATAAAACAGATATGCTACCCTGCTAACATTTCGAACTCAACGGCGCAGTTGAAATTTCCATCAGAGGTCATCTCAATAAAAAGTGGGTCCCACTTCCAAAGGCCATTTTTAATCAATATCCACCGAGGGGCTCGGAATGAGTCTGGCGGCCTCGGGAGTCGAATGAAAGTTCGTTCTAGACCAAATTCAACATTCCAGAGCTAACCACGTTGATGAAATTTTCATCCAAGCGCATTTTCCAAGAATGTTGACCAAAGTCAACCTTAGGCCAAATTTCAAAGGCTAAAATGCCTAATGGTCCAGACTCGTACCGAAGGCCTCGATACTTGTGCCGACCATGCTACTAGCCTAATTTGGTCATTCCAGAGTTGATGGAACTCTCAAAATTCCATTTTGAGGTCATTTACCTAACGAAATGACTAAAAGTCACTTTTTTAAGCTTCAAGGCCTCTAAAATATGGAAAGTTGCACAAAATTCAAACGAACAACCAGGCAACCGAACTGTCAGTGCCAAGCAAGTCATAAATGACTTGGGGTTGCTATAGTATTTCTCTAAATGGCATAAAGAAGGCATTAAGGCAAAAATGACTTGAACAGTCATTACATTTTAATTTTCTTCATGTTTCACTCGCAATGTCTACATCCTAAGTAGGATTGTACATGGTTATGGTTATAAAATCTGACCGAGCCACAATCCGAATCAAATCGATAAAAAAAAACTGATATTTAGTTTGATTTGGTTAGGTTTGATTTTAAATTTTGAAAAATCGATTGGTTTGATTTTGATTTTAGTTTTATTGAAAATTAACCGCAATAATAACCAAAGCGAACCGAGAAGTTATATATATAAATTTCATAATTATTTATGAATAAAATATAAGTATTTTGAAATTTTTTAATTAACTTAAGTCCTTAATTTTACTATTTTCTGAAGCCAAACACTTAAATTTTAGTGTAACTATTCAAACCTTAAGTCTAAATCCCTCAATATTCAATACTTTAAAGATCACACTTTCTTTGTTCTTTATAAGAGCTAGAGAACCTAAAAAAATCATGTTTTCACTTCGGTCAATTTTATATTTACTGTATTTTTTAAGTGTTAATATTATTACTTAATTATATTATGAAAATTCTTTAATTATTTTTTACATCTTTTTTATATTTTTCGATCAAAACAGACTCAAAGTTTATTGTTATTTTCTTATATCCCCCATCCACTTTAAATCGGTTATCTATACTACACTTACACCCATTTTACTATTAAAAATCAAACATTTTCTATATTGAAAATCTTCTTAAATAAAACTTCATTCAACTAAATATATTTAAGATATTCTTAAATAAAAAAACAAATAAATAAATAGAATTTCTACATAATAAGCATTTCAAAAAATTTCATTATATAGTCAAAAATAAAAATATTCACACGAACCAATCACAACTTAAATTGGTATAATATTTGTGCATATATATACAACACAAGTAATATAAAAGAAGATAAAATAAAATAAAACAAGGTCTCCATCATCAAGCTTCTCTCTGCTAACCTTTTCATTTTCTTTACTTATCATCTCATTACATTTCTAAATACAACTTTAAAAAAAAAAGATTCAACAATGAAATAATAATCCAACATGAAATATTAAACAACAATTATTGAAAGATAAAGAGAAGACGATTGAAAAAGACGCATTGCCTATTGTAGTTATTGTATTCTCAATCTGTTTATTAAGTGCACTGGTCAAGAGCATAGCCATTCTTACTATTTATCCAACGATCAAAGCTAAATCTCTTCTTATTTTATATTCATGTTATGCGTTCATAAATTTAAGAGGAAAACAATATTTTTTTGATGAAAATTAAAAAGGATATTATAAATGTGTTAGGACCTCTTCACATATTTACCGTTTCATAGCCTATACATTTTTCTACATTATTTTATATACTAATATTAATTTATAGATGAAGAGGTGAAAATTTGTTACAAATAAGTAGTATAATTATCATTAGAAAAAAAGTTGATTTAGACTTTAGTGCAAACACTACAGAAGAAACCTCAATTATAAAAAAAAACAAAAAACGTTGTTGGTAAATTTATCAAATTGGTTGGCAAATTGAGTTACCAACCAAATGCCAACTTATATTAATCAGTTGCTAAATGACTGATTTTAATTTGTTGGTAAACTTACCAACCAAAATTCAGTTGCTAAACACCCAAAGATGTTATAAAATTTTGAAACAAGGCCCTGAAATTTCCATTGGTCCACTGTGAAATTATGTTGGTAATTCAAAAATAAATTTTAATTTTCTTTTTTGGGTTTCCCATCCAGTGTTCGATACCCACATAAGAGCCCGACTAAATTCGGATTCACGTCGAGAAATCAACTCTGTACTCAAGGGGAATTGAACCTGAGACCTCTTGGTTAAGGATGAAAGAGTACTTACCACTCCACCACAACCCTTTTTGCTAATAAATTTTAAATATGTTAGTTTGATTATTTGTTTTCTAATAAATTTACTAATTGATTGTTAGTTTATTGGTAATATATCATTCAAGTTCAATGTAAGGTTAATAATTCATTGACAATGTGTTCAAAATATCATTAGCTAAATGATTATTCAATAGTAAAATATGTATTAATTCATTGCATTTAAAAATCTAAGAGCATAAATATAAATCCAAAAATATTAATATCAATTTTATAAATTATATTTGAATGAAACAAATAAAAACCTATGATAACAAGTTAAATCAATCGCAATATTACACATATCATTATATCAAAAATATTAACTTGAATACGTTTATAAAAAAAATGGTCAAATCTAATTTTTGGCCAAAACATAAAAGTTAAAATGCCTAACAACACAAACTTAAACTAGAAGGCTCAAAACCTAAACCAACCATCCTATTAGATATAAAAATGACTTTCTGAAGTTAATGGCGTTGACAGAATTCTCATCGGAGCACGTTTACAAAAATTATTAAGCAAAGTCCAATTTTGGCCAAAAGTTAAAAGTTAAAACACACAAGGTACAAACAAAATATGAAAACCTCAAAATTCAAACCAACCATCTTATAAGACGAAAAATGACCTTCTACAACTACCGCACTAACGAAATTCAAATTTAAGCATGTTTCTCAAAAAATTGACCTAATTTAAATTTTTGCTAAGAGTTAAAAGTTAAAACGCTTGATGACACAAACTGAAAATAAAAGTCTCAAAAGCCGAATCAAGCATCCTATGAGACCAAAACTGAACTTATATGGCAGAACGCGGTGACAAAATTTCAATTCGAGCACGATTACCAACGATATTGACTAAAGTAAAATTTTGACCAAAACTTAAAAGTTAAAATGTGAAACGGCACAAACTAAAAATGGAAGCCTCAAAATCCGAACCCTCTATCTTATTACATAAAAAATGACCTTCCGCATCTAACTGCACTGACGAAATTCTCATCTGAGCACGTTTATTAAATACATTGACCTACATTAAATGTTGGACAAAATTTAAAAGTCAAAACACCTAATGGAACACACTAAAAATGAAGACTGAAACCGAACCCACCATCCTATTATATAAAAAATAACCTTTGAAGTTAATTACGATGACAAAATTCTCATTTGAGTACGTTCACAAAAATATTGACCAAAGTCAAATTTTGGCCAAAGCATAAGATTTAAAACACCTAACGGCACAAACAAAAAATGGAAGCCTCAAAACTTAAAGCAACCTTCCGTTTAGATAAAAAATGACCTTTCGAAGCTAATGACACTGACAGAGTTTTAATTTGACCATGTTACCAAAATATGACCAAAGTCAAGTTTTTGCTAAAATTCAATAGTTAAAACGCCTAACAACACAAAATGAATATGAAAGTCTCAACACTAGCGTTGATTTACCAAAAAAATTAATTTCAATTGGTAAATTTACCAACTATTCAAATATGAGTTAGTAATTAATAATTTACCAATTAATTTTATCACAGTTGGTAATAGTTACTATTCAACTAAATATTTATACTTAATATTACCAACTAATAATTAATATGTTGGTAAATTTTACCAATGGATTTATGATCAGTTGTAATATTACCAACTATTTTAATGAAGATAGTAATTTACTAACTACAATATTTATTCATCGGCAAAATTTCCAACTAATTGGATATTGGTTGGCAAGTTTACCAACAAACTACATTTCGTTACTAATTGGATATTGGTTGGCAAGTTTACCAACAAACTACATTTCATTACTAATTTACCAACACATTTATATTTGGTTGGTAATAGCAACACAATCTTGTCGTTGGTAAATGTTCGGTTAGTAATTTATTGATAATATGTTAATAAATCATATAAACAATTTTTTTGTCATATTTATCAATCGATATACCGCCCGTTGGTAATATTACAAACAAAAGGTGTGCATTAGTAATATTTCAGTTGGTAATTCATTGATAGAATGTTGCTAATTTGGCGCCATTTTTTTCCGTCGTATTTACCAACTTAAATACTTTGTTAGTAAGATTTTGGTTGGTAATCAGTTTGAATATCATTGCTAAATTTAAAATATAATTTAGTTAGAAATATGTTGGTAATTGTTTAATAGAATATTAACCAACTTAAGTTGTTAGTAAAATCTGTTGGCAATTTGAGGTATTTTTGTAGTGAAATAAATTTAATGTATTTAACTATGTAAGATAAAGAATAATTGAGATATATTTAAATAATTAAACCAAAAAAATGAATGAAAAAAAATAAGGAAATCAAAAAGTTAAATAAGAATGATGTATAGAATGGTGTCACATTACTCTTAACTTAAAATAAATAGAGTAAGAAAAAGTGAAAAATATTAAATTACTACAATAATAATTTTATTATAAGACTTCACCTTATTTTCTTCTGAATTTTTTCCACTTTCTCATTTTTTTTAAATCTTCCTCAACTTGTTCCTTTATTCATACAAGCATAAAAACGAAATTGTTAGTTACTCTACAGAACTTATATGATTTTTTCAATCTTAAACACTTAAGTAATATTTTGTAACTTTGATGTGACAAAGAAGAAACAAAAAAAATATATATCTTTTTACAATTAAATAATCATACTTGATTTAATTTGACACTGTAGCTTTGTTGATTCTTGAGTTCATCTAAATAATTGAAATAATTATAAATACAAAACAAATATAATAATCCATGTTAATAAAAAATCTCAAAATTTTCATGTTAACCATATCATGGAGTAAGAAAAGAACATTTGAATTTGAGAACAAAATACTTACTAAATAGAAAATTAAAAAGTTAATATGATAATTTACCTCTTTAAGCATTGTTGATCTTTTCATTTGTTTTGTTATCAAGGTTGTAAAGTACAACAGAACAATCAAATCAACTTATGTATAACAATACGTGAAAGGTTAGAACTCATAAATAATTGGATCAATCAATATTACACCCATCATTTCATTATAATAGGAAGAAAAAAAATCAAATCAAGGTAAGCATGTAGAGAATTATTGCAAAATATAAACAATGACAAAGAATAGTTGATACCTCAATGAAAAATATGGAAGAAGGAAGAAAGAAAAAGAACAACCTAATATTATATGTTGCACTTTCCATTCAAACAAACTACACAAAGTGCTCTCCAAAAACAAACTATAATCATACAATTTAGGGATAATGCACAAGTACCCCTCAACCTATGTCCGAAATTCCAGAGACACACTTATACTATACTTAGGTCCTATTACCCCCCTGAACTTGTTTTATAAATAATTTTCTACCCCTTTTCGGCCTACGTGGCACTATCTTGTGGGCCCAACGTGTGTTGACATTTTTTTTCAAACTAGTCACGTAGGTCGAAAAGGGGTAGAAAATAATTTATAAAATAAGTTCAGGGGGGTAACAGGACCTTAGTATAGTATAAGTGTGTCTTTGAGATTTCAGGCATAGGTTGAGGGGGTACTTATGCATTTTTCCTATAATTTATACAAAGTGTAAGCATATAATCAGGTGTGGCTCGACAGTGTTAAAAAAAGACATGTATCTTAGGCCCCCAAATTTAAGGGGCCTCATTTTTTTTATAACAATAGGTTATAAGTTATTATTTTTTAACAAATATTGAATATTATTTGTAGAAAAAGTAAGCATTTCATGAAAAATGAAGGGATTATTAGAAGAAATTTGACATATTTTGAGTACTATATCTTCTGAAAAATAATTTAAAATAAGAATAGTTATATTATGAGCCTATGAAGTGAAAACTAGAAGAAATAAATTATATAAAAGCTATTAACAATTTAAGTTTAAGATCCTGTTTGATTTTGCTTTAGGCTACAAATACACTTGAGCTGCTCCTGCATATATAATTTATTAGAAATAATGTATTTATTTTCGAAATGATTAAGAAAGATAGTGGAAAATGACTTTTCAAGTTTTATTGAAATAATAAAGCAAGAATGATGTGGAATTAAGGTATAGTACTAAATGAATTAAGGTTACAATCCTTTAGAAAGGACGCAACCTTTCATAAAGGTCACAACCCTCCGGCAAAGTGACAACCCTTCAGGAGAGTCACAACCCTTCATTTCCTGTTCATACCTTTAAAACCCAACAATGAGTTGATGAGCATTTATGTGGGTACTAATATTGTGAAATGAATTTTTTTGAAACGATCCTCTTGAATGATGATACAAAGAGATGTGAACAAGTGCATATGATGCCCATAGTTTAGGAGCTCCAACTTCGATGAAAGTATGGTGCTTATAAAATTTTGCGCTCAAAGAAAAATTGTAAATTTCAAATGTGATTCTTGTTAATGTTGCATCATCTGAATCTTGTAAATTCTGACTTGATGTTGAGCTTTGTGGTGTTTCGATGATAACTTAAAAATTAGCTTCTGCATTACTCAAAGAAAATATGTTAGTATAAACGAAAGTGGATGCCTTGCACTAACCATGAAGCTTTGGCTTTCACTCTGCATTTCTTGTTTCTATGGCATTGAAGCGATTTGATGGAGAATATGGCTTGTGATATCAACTTCTCCCTCTTCAAATAATTATAGATGATCTGCAAAGCTTTCCCAGTCTTTGCTTTTAGGGGAGAATGAAAGTTTTATTATATTGAGACCGAACCCCAACAGACGCCTACGTGTCCTACTACTAGAAGGAATCAGTCACACAACTCATTACAAAAATATAGAAAGAATTACAAAAGAGTAGGTACTCCTTAAAAAGGGAAAAAGGAGAATGATTTCAAACTTCAAAAATAATGCCCTTACTAGTCTTATTGACTAATGTTTTCTTTTCAAATGCTTTGATGCCAATTTCGATGCATCACCCTTAACAACATTTGTGTTTGTGTTTGTAAAATTGTAATTGTTGGTTGAAGGATCTATCTGTAGTTTGATCTTTACACTTTCAATCATGCTTTGAATCTTGAATTTTAGGACAGGACAATCTTCCGTGTCATGTCCGTGAATGTTCCATTGGTAAGCACAACTCTTGGATATATATATATATATATATATATTCTTTGCACGCACTAAAATAATGGTTAACAATCCAATTGGAAAACCACGCAATTTGCCTCACATGTAGCCAGGTTCAAACCTCGTCTGCAACAATAATTTTGTAAGTTTTTTTCTTTCTTTCTTTCTCTTTTTTTGTCATTTTTATTGATGTGTAAAGATTTTTTTTTCTTCCGTTCATTATGATTTATTTACTACTATTCTTTATTAATTCAATTGAATCCTATTCACCAAATTAATTCTTAAGTAAAACTTTTCCTTTCACTAATTATTAAATCTCTTGATATGAGTATCGTGTGTTTATTTTTTATCAATTAATGAGTATTGAATTATGGTAACATAAATATTATTTATAATATATTTAAATAGTAGTTTTAAAAAAATATAAATTTTAAAAATGATGAATATTATTATTAGTGTTCGTTTAATTTGAAAGGTTCTTTCGATCTTTACTAACGTTCCTGCTAAGTAGGATTACTAGATTGAAACTAAATTTTGTATTCTCTTTGTTATATATTTGAAATAACACATGAATATATTGAGTTAATACTATTAGATAGTTTATACCAGTGTGAAAAATCTCTTTTTTCCCTCATAGTTTCAGCGAATAAGGCCATTAATCCCCAAAAAGAAATAAAATTGAATTGTTTAGTTAGCTCTAATCTCCTAATATCTAAAAGAAAATATTACAAACATGCATGTTTAGTCGATTCGCTTATAAAAATAATAAAAAAAGATAAATAACTTGATTGTAACCCAAAATTAAAGTAACCGACCCACTTATCTCACTTGAACAATGCGGCACTCGGGCCTCCAAATCCTAGATCTGCTTATGCTTGGATAGATCAAAATGTTTAGGACTATACCATATAAGTCTTCAACTTCTAAAAACTTAATGAGAGATGGCGAGATACAACAAATTAACATCACTTAATAAACAATATATGTGAAAATAAAGTAAAACTAAGGTGAGATGTAATGTTGTGGTCATATATATGGTCCCATCAGTATACATCTACTTCCATGAGTAGCATGCTAGGATCAAAGCAATAGCATGATGGGATCAGAGTAAATGACTCATGAGGGACTTATAGGTCGATATACCATACAAAAAAAATTCCCTCAGGCATACATGATTCAACTTGTTGGAAATCAACCTCAACATCATGTAATAACAATTTTGAAAAACTATTTTTCATAGGAGTTCATTACTATATTATATCTATCATACCATTTTTGATATTCATGGAAATTGAATGTGTATTATTGATCACAATAATAAGCATGCTCATTTGCTACATAACCAAGTATATCGCTGTCAAAATAGTGTCCTTAGGCAACTAACCCATCAGGATATGATATAACACATGAATAAGAGTGATGCAACAAAACATCAGTAGGTCAAGTCACATAACATCTACTAGATATGTCCTTACTTAAAATGCACATCAATAATTCAGTCATTTCAACACCTAATAAGCTAATAATCATCTGTCGAGCAATGTCTAAGAGAGTAATAATAATCTACCTTGAAAGTCGAGAATACGTGCCATAAACTCTCAAAAAGTTACTTCTCTTTTTAAATAGTCTTGGAATTCTCCTATTTTATTAAAATATACTCTATATGAGTATACGATTCTATCAACACACCCATATTTTTATTTTTTTTAAATAATTTATGGACCAATGATCCGCTTATTTCTCATAAAGAAGTATCCTACACAAACAAGCCAAATAATATCCCAATTTAAAACAAATGTCAAATATACCAAACAAGAAAATAAAAGGATCTTGATTACCCGGAACTTGTCATTCCTAAAAATAGGGTTTTCTAAATTAAAGAAAGATCTCCATTTCTCACTCTCATATACTACACCGCTTCCATGTCTGGCTCCCTTCTCCCTTTATTTGCTCGTGTCTCATCTTCGGGTCATTAACATACTTCATCCATGGGAAAGGAGGAGATATATCAGATCGTAGAGGTAAATCGACTTTATTTTTTATCTACTCCCAACTATTGTTGACCTTAGTCTTTTCTTTTTTTAAATGTGAAATCCGGTGGAGATGTTTGGAGTTCAAGATGAACTTTCTTGTTGCATTTAACCAGGAAAATCCTTCTGGAGGATTGAGTTATATAAACACCCATATATATATATATATATATATATATATATATATATATATATATATATATATATATATATATATATATATATATATATATATATATATATATATATATATATATATATATATATATATATATAAATCTAGTCAAAAACCTACTCACAAAGACAAACCTGATCCTCTATATTCAAAAATTGAAAATTGATTTCAGAATTATATTATCCATCGTGCGAAAAGCTCATGCGCCAAATCTCAGCTAAATTTGATCATTAATTTTACCTTAGGGAATTAAACTACATTTCCCCAATACAAAAACAAATATTTTCTTTTGGTAATTGTGAATCTTATTACCAGATTTGTCATTGTGAACAATTTGAAACTTTGGATATGGAAATGTGACTATGTGTATATCATATTATCCTAGGTATCATGCTAGCTCTATTATGTACATCTTGGATAATTAGTCGGCAGAACATGTCTGTGGTCCTCTCTGGACTTATCTAACATACAAGTCTCAAGAAACTTGTCCTGAGTGAACAGTTGCATGGATTGGTTGACTGTAATGATAAGAATAACCTTTAGCCAAGAAACTTCTAGCTTTGGATGAAATACCACTAAAACTTTATGACCTACAAACTCTCTTCTCGTTGCCTCCATAGGACTGACTACAAATCATCTCACTATTTGTAGCAGGATGTATCACCTATTAAAAAAAAAAAAACTAAGTGAATGGTAGCCATATAAATTAGAGCAATCAAACCTCTAGCTAATATCTGAATCCTCTCTAACTCCTTCGAAAGTATCATTAGCGCATGACGAGATTAGGCATGAAATCTCACCTTATACTTGATAATCATCATGTCCTTATGTTGAAGCCCCTCAAATTGGTCCCTCTTTCACTCTGTTAGGTTGCAAGATTAAGTTTCTCTAAGAGTGCCTCTAAAAATTGAGTCCAATTCAAGGAAGTTGAACCACCTAGTATAGTATCAATATAGGCCACCACCTCGTGTTGCTCCACAAACCGGGGTTATGCAACCTCTCATCACAGGTAACATAAGAACTCAAAAGCACTCTAGTCCGAATCACAACTGAAATGAGTAGGACACATCTTGATTAATATATCAAACATATTTTTCTCCTAAAAAACATAACAGTCCTACATATAGGATGGGGAGAAATATATGTTAATGGTGAAACACCCATATAGTGAGCCATAATATTAGTTGATTTTTGTCATGGGTTGTTTTTGTTCAAAAAGATGTTTTTGACATATATTATTATTTGTGCATCGAGAGGCGCTCCGTGATTTTCAAATTATATTCAAATCTACAGAACCTTTGTATATGTGGCTATCCTTACAACTTCTTTTGGTTGGTGAATCTAATGATACTGTAAGACTTATAAACTCTCTTCTCGTTGCTTCCATGGGATTGACTACAAATCATCTCACTCTCAGTAGCATGATGTGTCACCTATTGAAATAGAAAAAACTAATTGAGTGGTATCCATATTAATTAGAGTTATCAAACCTCTCTAATCTCTGAATCTTCTCTACCTCCTTCAGAAGTATCAATACTGCATGACGGATTAGGCATGAAATGTCACCTTATACTTGATAATCATCATGCCCTCATGTTGAAGCCCCTCAAATTGGTCCCTTTTCACTCTGTTAGGTTGCAAGACTAAGTTTCTCTAAGAGATGCTCTAAAAATTGAGTCCAATTCAAGGAAGGTGAACCACCTGGTATAGAATCAATCTATGCCATCCACATCGTATTGCTCGACCAACCGAGGTTATGCAGCCTCTCATCGCACATCACCTAGTTCAAAAAGCACTCTAGTCCGAATCTCTATTGAAATAAGTAGGACGCATCTTGATAAATATATCAAACATATTTTTCTCCTCCAAATACATAACAATCCTACATATATGATGGGGATAAAGACATAGTAATGGTGAAACACCCATGTGGTGAGCCATAAGATTAGTTGGGTCTTAAAAGTCTAAAGGTCTCGATCTAGGATGGGGAGAAAGATATGATAATGGTGAAACACCCATGTAGTGAGCCATAAGATAAGCTGGTTGTGTCCCAACAGTCTAAAGGGCTGAATCTATAAACTTTTATCTAGTGTCTTCAGAATAGTGAATCAAAAATACTTTTAAGATGAAAAGAAGTAATATTTGAGGCCACAACAGTCTTATTTGTCCTTAAGAAATTTAATGCCTTAACTGAATCAGATGTTGTGAATTATTTCCTCACAAAAATAAAAGAGATATATTTGTTGAGGAAGTAGCGACATCTCAAACTTTAGCGGAGTCAAAAGTAAGCAGTGAAATCATACAAAGACTCGACTTTGTTTATGAGGAAATATATGCAGAAGAAAAGAATCAATGCAAAAACTAAGGAAACACCATGCTATTAGTAGATAGTGCTTTCTGTTGGATAGGTACAAATTCACATGTTCAGAACAGACTTATTTTTTCTAAAAATGTATGAAGTTTGTTTGGAGAAAATGTATATTCGGAAGGAATTGGGTCATTTCCAAAATACTTTCATAAATTTTAAATGAATTTCGTTCCGTGAATTAACTAGTTAATTAATAATTATGTGAATTAATATTAGGAAAAAATAATTTAATTGAACTAATAAATAAATTTTGTCAAAAAGTTATCAGTAAATCACATTGATTGACGAAACCAAAGTCAAAATGGAGTCGAACGAGCTACAAAGATGACGACGTGAGGGGCAGTCTTGTCTTAAACCTTTAAGAGCTAAAAAGAGTATTTACAAATATAAGGACAAAATTTTTCATCTATTCTACCAATGATGAAGAATTGACTTTTTATTGTCTCTTCACTTAGTTGTCCCACATTACCAATTCACACCTTATTGAAACCCAACAACCCCCACATTAATGGGGAATGAGTATCTATAAAAGATATGCATGAAAACATTATGTGATCCATAAGTAAGTATTAATTGCATATAGATAAGTAGGTTTCCTTTAGTGAACATATACCAATATACTCGGTCAATCACTTGATTTGATATTTGTGAATCGTTTAGTTTTGGTGTATACATCGACAACATAAGTCACATAGTTAACCCTTTATCTATTTGTGGTTCTCATTTTCTTCTAGGAACACTTACTCGTTCATAAGTGCGTTGAGGATTCACCTTAAAAATTCTCCTTGAAGCGGCTTACACTCACACTTACATAGGTGAATACTAAATGTGTAGTCCTACAAATACACTACTTTATTTACCTCTTTATCAAAGTTATATATCATTGAAAAGTTTCAATACTTCATCCCTGATACTGAACATTGTGTTACCACAAAATCAGTGATGTTTTCCCACAATCTTAGGTACTTTGTGCTGAAATTTCTTAATTCTATTAGGAATATATTTATGGTATTGCTATTAGCGACACACTTGATCAATATCAAGCCTTGGAAGAGATGTTGAAGTCTATCCCATCGTGGGTAAAGTAACCTGATATCCCACTCAATTTATGGTAGTGGAAACACTTAGGAGGACAACATTAGATTGTGAAACCGTCTGTTTGTAGATAATTGCACTTATACATATAAGAGGATATCATATGTTTGGTACTAATTGAGATGAATGTAACACAATCCCTTCCTGAGAAGATTAATATAGCAGGACTAGATGAAACAAATGTTTAAGCTGGTGATCAATTATAAGTCGAGTCAATCACTTTTAAATGGGAGCCCATGTTCTGCTATGAGTGCCTCCGGATAAGGCATCAATGCTAATTAAAACTCAGAAACAGGTAGGAGAAACTACAAAGCAACAGGTGCAGGGAAAATATGCAAAGGGACCAAAGAGAGGAAATGTACAAGCTAAAAATGATTAAGATATAATAAATGTTACCCTTTTGTTTAGGAGTCTGTTATTAGTTTCCTATACTCAATTAATCATCTTTACTATTTAGGACTTTAATAGTTTTTTGTAAACTAGGTTTCTGTTAATATTGTATTTTACCCGTTTTTTATTGGATCTATTTAAAGAGAAGGTTTTACGTGAATAAAAGCATCTTTCTCTCCTATATCTCAAATTTTTATATGTTATCAGAGCTTTTCTTCTCCTCACAGAATTCTAAGTTCCTAATACCCACCCACCACTAATGGCACCCTCAGTTACCAAAACCAATTCTGATGGAACTAACACTACCACCATTGTTCAATTCAATTCGGTTACCTAGCTTCTGATTAAACTTGTTGGCATCCATAACTTCTCCATGTGGAAGGCCCAAGTGTCCATGCTCATGAGAGGACCCAATGACTATCCTTGATCTTGCCGAGACCACCACCACTAACAACCTGAAAATTTCCAACCCCGATTATGTAAATTGGTTTCGTCAGTACCAATTAAACCAAAACATAATTTTAGCATCAGTAGGTCCAACTCTTGATGCTTTTGTAGCCGCTGCAACCACAACCAGAGCATCCTGGGGTTCACTCCATATGGCTTATGCTAATAAGTCACAAACTCACATATTCAGCTTGTGAGATCACCTCACTCGTCTCACAAAAGAGAGTAGACCTATAACAGACTATCTCAACCAAGTTTGATCTCTCTGTGATGAGCTTGCGAGTGCTGGAGCTCCTGTCACCAATGCGAAACTCATTGTCAAGATTTTCACCGATCTTGGATCAGAATACTATGAAATCTCTGCAACAATTCTAGCACGTGACAGCCCAATTTCATATGATAAATTGTTTGAAAAGCTTAGCGATCATGAGTTTTTCCTCAAACACTGTGCTTCGCCTCAATCCACTCTAATTACTGCTATTGTTGCTCAAAAGTCCAGCTCTCAAATGCGGACCAATGCTATCAACAATAATACGCTGTCAAACAACTAGCATTAACATTCTCAGTCAGGGCACAATCACCTCATTAATTTGCAAGAAGTCTTCTTAGTATGTCGGTTATGTGACCGACCTGGACACTTTGCGTGTTTGTCGCTCTCACTCTCATAATTATTTTTAAGCACATGCTAACTTTGCTGGACAACAAATGCAGAAATCTTCCCCTGATTCAGGTGCATCACATCATGTTGCATCGATGCCCACAGTCTCAACAACGTTGCTTACTACAATGGTCCAGAGGAAATCGTTATGGGAAATGGTAACACCATACCAATTTCTAACACTGGTTACCTTGATTTATTTGCATTTCATTCTAGCTTTCACTTATCCAATAACTTTGTTCCTCTTCCATTTTCAGTAACTTGATTTCAGTTTCTAAAATTTTGTTGTGTCAATAATACATCTATTGAATTCTTTCCATTCTCTTATATTGTGAAGGATTGAGTACGGGGGCGCCGTTAGTTCAAGGGCGGAGTAGAGGATGCCTCTATGAGTGGCCGCTAGACAATCCTTCTTCTTCTTCTTCTCAACCTTAATGCAATGTGGTTGCGTCTTTAGATCTGTGGCATCGGCGTTTGGGGCATCTAACACGTCATACTTTAGATTTGTTTCTGAATAAATTTTCCATTCATGTTAAGCAAGACTCTCTTTCCATTTGTAATTCATGTCAATCTAATAAAAGCCACAAGCAATCTTTTTCTACAAATCCTTTACCGAGTCGCATGCCTCTCCAAATTACTTACAGTGATTTGTGGGGACTGTGGCCAATTTTAGTCATCGATAGGAAAAGATATTATGTTTTGTTTATGGATCAGTTTTCAAAATACATGTGGTTCCACACGATTCAGTCCAAATACGAGGTCTTAGATGTTTTCAAAACACTACATCCATTGCTTGAACGTCGGTTTGAAATAAACATATTATCTTTTTATACCGACGGAGGAGGTGAATTTCAGAGTTTAACTTCTTTTTGAAATCTCAGGGCATTCAAAACTTTTTTCCCCACCTTATATGCAACAAAGAGTTGTTGTAGTTGAAAGACGACATCGCCATGTTGTTGAGACTTCAAAAACTCTAATGCATCAAGCCTTTTTATCATCCACCTTTAGTAGTTTTGCATGTCATCAAGTTGTTTTTCTCATTAACAGAATGACAACCCCAAATTTAAAAGACAAGTGTCCATACGAGCTTTTATTTTAAGAATCACTAAATTATGCACTGTCAAAATTTTTGGTTGTTTATGTCATCCATGGTTAAAACCATATGCGCAACAGAAACTTGATTCATAATCAAAATCTTGTGTCTATTTTGGATTTTCAAATAAATATTATTGTCATCAATGCTTTGACCCGGCCACCTGCAAAGTTTATCTTTCTAGAGATGTAATATTTTTTTAAACTAGTTACCGTTTTACAAATATTTTTTTCTAAATATAAAAATTAGCATTTGAAAATTTCTTGAGATGACTTATCTCCTTGAACATATATACACAATGATATCCCAACAGCGCCACCTTGTCTTGAACTACCTTAGCCATTGTCTACGAGTTCTCAAAGGTATCTCTCTGTTCCTTCCTCACCGGCGTCGCCAATATCAGGTTCACCTTTACTTTCTCTCAACAATCCAGCAAGCACCTCTGCTTCTCCCTGCCCCATTCATTCCATTCCTATTCCTCTATCTCCAGTGACAACCAGTAAGACACCCATTACCCAAACCTATCGACATCAAACTTTTACAGTTACCACATCTATTCAAGCCCCTCAACTCCCATCACTACCGCAACCTGACACCTGTTCTCACCAAATGGTTACCCACTCTCAAATAAATAGCCTCAAACCCAATAGTTTTCTTGTTAAAATTCATCCCTCTCCACCAATTCCACGCTCCTTTCGTCAAGCACAACCCTATCCCCAATGACAAGAAGCAATGAAAGAAGAATATGATGCTCTTATCAGAAACCAGACATGGGATTTCATCCCTAGTGATCCCTCTCGGAATGTTGTGGGTTGTAAATGGTTTTTTAGAATTAAGCATAAACCTTATGGAAGCATTAATAGGTATAAAGATCGCCTAGTACACAAAGGATTCACACAAAGACCTGGTTAGATTATCATTCCATATTTAGGCCTGTACAGTTCGCTTAGTCCTTACATTTGTTGCTCAATGCTCCTGGCCTATTCATCAGTTAGATGTCAATAATGCCTTTTTACAAGGAAATCTTGAAGAAGATGTGTACATGCAACAACCTCCTGGTTTTGAGTCCTCTCAACATTCAACATACATTTTCAAGCTCAAAAAGGCCATATATGGACTTAAAGAGGCTCGTAGGGCCTGGTACACCGAGCTCACCACTTACTTGACAAGTATTGGGGTTGTTAAATCAAAATCTGACTCGTCTTTGTTTATATTTCATAATTTTGGTGTTACGTATACATTCTCATATATGTTGATCACATAATTATTACGAGCAGTATTCAAGGAAGTGCCAGGTCAGTAATCACATAACTATGTAACCCTATTCCTAATAGATTGACCCCAAAATAGCATATCCAAATTATAAGAAAACCTATCGATGCTACAATTGCAGAATTTGGACCCCTCAAATTTCTATTTGTTCGAGTATGTAAAGAAATTACAAATACGATCCAAGTAATAAATGCCAAGTTTCTCTCTTAAAGATATTGGCCTCTTGCATTATTTCTTGGGTATTGAAGTGATATCCACACCAACTGTAATACTTTTGTCTCAACAAAAATATGTCATGGATCTTCTGGATGAATTGAATATGATTGATTTCAAGGGCCTTCCCACACCAATGACATCACCCTGCACCTTTGCTAATTCAGAAGCTGATTCTGTAGTTGACATTTCCCTTTACAGAAGAGTCATTGGTAAGCTTCAATACTTATCATTCACTAGCCCTAACATGGGGTTTGTTGTTAGCAAGTTATCGCAATTTATGCATAATCCTAAAGCGTCTCACTAGAAAGCTATCAAACCTTTGTTGTGCTACTTGAAACACATAAGCAAATTGGGAGTTCAGCTCAGTCGTGAACCAGAAGACAATTTACTTGCTTATTCTGACTCTTATTAGGATGGAAATCCACAACATAAAACATCAACAATAGGTTATGTTGTATACCTTGGGAACTCACCAGTCTCTTGGTCTTCTATAAAACAAAAGTCTGTCTCCCGCTCATCTACAGAAGTCGAGTATCGAGTTATTGCTGATGCTGTTTCTGAAGTCAATTGGATAAAGAATTTGCTCCGGAGCTTCACCTATCGTTGTTTGCTTCACCAACTGTTTTTTGTGACAACGTTAGCACCACCTATATTTTTGCTAATCCTGCTTTCCATAGTAGGATGAAGCATAAAAACATTGACTTTAATTTTGTTCGTGAGAAAGTTCCACAGAAGGCACTTGAGGTTCGTCACCGTCACTATGCTGATTAAGTCGATGATGTCCTCACCAAACCTCTTCCCTGCAAAGCTTTTCAATGCCATTTTCACAAGTTGGGTCTTGTTCCAGTCACCCCCACCTTGTTGGGGCGTATTTAGAGATAATAGATGTTACCCTTTTGTTTAGGAATCTGTTATTAGTTTCTTGTATTTCAGTCATATGATGATATACATGTTAGTCATCTTTACTATTTAGGACTTTAATAGTTTTTTGTAAACTAGGTTTCTTTGAATATTGTACTTTATCAGTTTTGTATTGGCTCTATTTAAAGATAAGGTTGTACGTGAATAAAATCATCTTTCTCTCCTACATCTCAAACATTTATAAAAGTCATATGGCCAAGAGAATTTAGCTAAAGAAACCTTATACTAAGAAAAATAATGATGTGTCAATGCAGGTGGATAAATTGAGATTCTGGAGATAGAGATTCAAAGTTAATAGATTTCACCTAAAGGATGGAAGCAAGTAAAAATAAAGTCAATAAAAAAAAAGGAGTGTAGGTATTTGAAGCGGAGACAAACAATGGTTATGACTCACTTTATGACAATACCTACAAACTATCATCATCAAAAGTTAAGGCAAAGGCCAAATGAGTAGGGGAATAGTGATTAAGGAAATCGACCCCTAAAAATTCTATGGATAAATATAGCCACTTGAAATATAAGGGGATTGAATAAGTTGTAAGAAAAAAGAGTTCACTAAGATGAATATTAGGGAAAGAATCCATTTTACCTATCATTGAACACATTCAAATAGAAGTGTTGCCCACCGGAGGTGGCACCACAACTATTATAGTGCTAGTAGGGGGAATATTGATATTTAGAATTCTCGTGAGGTGGATGTAGCTGTGTTGGGGACTTATTCTCAATTCATACATTGCTCAATATATTTACTTGAGTTGGAAACTATTTTTGAATTCAAAGAGCATAGGAGGAATCACTAATATGTTAAAAAAATGTTTGATTCTAGTTGGTTAAACTATTAATTGATAATAGAGACTTGAGTGTTGTGCTAAATCTTCAATATTGAGTTTGATTTTGTCATGGGTTGTTTTTGTTCAAAAAGATATTGTTTTAGTAGTGCAGACATATGTTATCATTTATGCATCGAGAGGCGCTCTGTGATTTTCAAATTATATTCAAATTCACATACCCTTTGTATATGTGGCTATCCCAAAAACTTCTGTTGGTTGGTGAATCTAATGATACTGTAAGACCTACAAAGTCTCTTATCGTTGCTTCCATAGGCTTGACTACGTACGAATCATCTCACTCTCAGTAGAATGATGTATCACCTATTGAAATAGAAAAAGCTAATTGAGTGGTAGACATGAATTAGAGTTATCAAACCTCTCTAATCTCTGAATCTTCTCTACCTCCTCCAAAAGAATCATTAGTGCATGACGGATTAGGCATGAAATCTCACCTTATACTTTATAATCATCACACCCTCATGTTGAAGCCCTTAAAATTGGTCCCTCTTTAACTTTGTTAGGTTGCAAGACTAAGTTTCTCTAGGAGTGCCTCTATAAATTGAGTCCAATTCAATGAAGGTGAACCACCTAGTATAGAATCAATATATGGCATCCACATCGTATTGCTCCACCAACCGAGGTTATGCAACCTCTCATCACAGGTTACCTAGAACTCAAAAGCACTCTAGGCCATCTCTACTGAAATAAGTATGACACATCTTAATAAATATATCAAACATATTTTTCTCCTCCAAACACATAACAATCCTATATATATGATGGGGAGAAATATATGATAATGGTGAAACATCTATATTGTGAGACATAAGATTAGTTGGTTGTGTCTTCAAAGTCTAAAGGTCTCGATCTAGGATGGGGAGAAAGATATGATAATGGTGAAACTCCCATATAGTGAGCCATAAGATAAGCTGGTTGTGTCCCAAAAGTCTAAAGGCCCGAATCTATAAATTTTAGTCTAGTGTTTTTAAAATATTGAATAAAAAATACTTTTAAGATGAAAAGAAGTAATATCTGAGGCCACAACATTCTTATTTGTCCTTAAGAAATTTTATCCCTTAAGTGAATCAGATGTTGTAAATTATTTCCTCACAAAATACAAGAGATATATTTGTTAAGGAAGTAGCGACATCTCAAACTTAAGCGGACTCAAAAGTCAGCAATGATTTCACACAAAGACTCAACTTTGTTTATAAGAAAATATAAGTAGAAGAAAAGAATCAATGCAAAAACTAAGGAAACACCTTACTATTAATAAATAGTGTTTTGTGTTGGATACATACAAACTCACATGTTCAGAACAGACTCATTTTCCGAATAGGTATGACATTTGTTTGGAGGAAATGTCTATTCGGAAACAATTAGGTCATTTCCAAATTAATTTCATAAATTTAAATCGATTTTATTCCGTGAATTAAATAGTTAAATTATAATTCAGTGAATTAATATAAGGAAAAAAATTATTTTATAAAACTAATAAATAAATTTTGTCAAAAAGTAATCAGTTTATCACATTGATTGACAAAGACAAAGTCAAAATTGAGTCGAACGAGCGACGATGATGACGACGTGAGGGGCACTCTTGTATTATACCTTTAAGAGCGAAAGAAAGTGTTTCCAAATGTAAGGACAAAATTTTTCACCTATTCTACCAATGATGGAGAATTGACTTTTTGTTGTCTCTTCACTTAGTTGTCCCATATTACCCAATTCACACCTTACTGAAACCCAACATTCCCACATTAATGGGGAATGTGTATAGTTAAAAGATATGCATGAAAAGATTATGTGATCCGTAAGTAAGGGAACTGCATCTAGATGAGTAAATTTCCCTTACTGAAGATATACCGAATATACTTGGTCAATCATATATTGCTCAATATATTTACTTGAGTTTGATATTAGTTTTGAATGGAAAGAGCATAGGAGGAATCTCTAATTTGGTCTAAAATGTTTAATTCTAATTGGTCAAACTCTTAATTGATAGCAGAGGGGCTCTTATATATGACAGAAAAACTCAAGGTTTCTCAAACCTTCTCTTGCACACTAGTTTAGACAGAACAAAAGTGTGGGAAGATTCTTTACATAGAAAAATAGTCATGTTCTTAGAAAGATGTTAGTGGCCATTGACTTATGGCCAAAAGGGGAGCGATAAGCTTTCTATAATTAGCATGAAAATGACATGGATTCTCGAATAAATAGAAGTAGAAGATAAGTTTACCAAGAGAATTATTATCCTCAATATTGTTGAGTTCAGGATTCAAAGATGTTCATCTGCAACATTATTTGATTCACCAACAACAGAAGTTGTGCGGGGAGCAAAATATACAAAGGGCCTATGGATTGAATGTAATCTGATAACCATGAAGTACCTCTCTTTGTATAAAACATAATATATGCATGCTTTTCCAAAACAACATCTTCTTGAACAAAACAACCTATGATAAAATCAATCAAAATATCAAGTAATTGAGTTTGATTTCGTCATGGGTTATTTTTGTTCAAAAAGATGTTGTTTTAGAAGCGCGGACATATATTATGTTTTATGCAAAGACAGGCACTTCGTGATTTTCAAATTACATACAAATCCACAGATCCTTCGTATATCTGGCTATCCCTACAACTTTTGTTGTTTATGAATCAAATGATAATGTATGACCAATAAACACTCTTCTCGTTGCCTCCATAGGCCTGACTACAAACTCTCTGTAAAATGATGTATCACCCATTGAAATAGACTAAACTAATTGAGTGGTAGCCATATGAATTAGAGTTATCAAACCACTAACTATCTGTCAATCTTCTTTACCTCCTTCGGAAGTATGATTGTTGCATGTCGAGATTAGGCATAAAATCTCACCTTATACTAGATAATCATCATGCCCTAATGTTGAAGCCACTCAAATTGATCCCGCGTTCACTCTGTTATGTTGCAAGAATAAGTTTGTCTAAGAGTGCCTCTAAAACTTAAGTCAATTTAAGGAAGTTGAACCACCTAGTATAGAATCAAGATAGGCCATCCAACTCTTATTGCTCCACCAACCGAGGTTATGCAACCTCTCATCACAGGTAACCTAGAACTCAAAATCAGTCTAGTCCGAATCTCTACCAAAATGAGTAGGACACATCTTGATAAATATATTAAACATATTTTTCTCCTCCACACATATAACAGTCCTACATATAAGATGGGGAGAAAGATGTGATAATGGTGAAACACCCATATAGTGAGCCATAATATTAGTTGGTTGTGTCATAAAATTCTAAAGGCCTCGGTCTAGGATGGGGAGAAAGATATGATAATGTTGAAACACCCATATAGTGATCCATAAGATCGGTTGGTTGTGTCCAAAAAGTCTAAAGACCTGAATCTATAAATTTTATCTATTGTCTTCAGAATAGTATATAAAAAATACTTTTAATATGAAAAGAAGAAATATCTAAGGCCACAATATTCCGATTTGTCCGTAACATATTAAATCCCTTCACTGTATCAGATGTTGTGAATTATTTCCTCCCAAAATAAAAGAGATATACTTGTTAAGGAAGTAGCGACGCCTCAAACTTCAGCAGACTCAAAATTCAGCAATGAAATCACACAAAGACTCGACTTTGTTTTTAAGAAAATATATGCAGAAGAAAAAAAACAATGGAAAAACTAAGAAAACACCTTACTATTTATAAATAGTGATTTGTGTTGAATAGGTGCAAACTCACATGTTCAGAACAAAATGATTTGTTCCAAATAGGTATGATGTTTGTTGTGAGGGAAATGTCGGTTCGGAAGGAATTAGCTCATTTCCAAAATAATTTCATAAATTCTAAATTAATTTCGTTCCGTGAATTAACTAGTTAATTAATAATTCTGTGAATTAATATTAGGAAAACAATTAATCAATAAAACTAATAAATAAATTTTATCTTAAATATTATTAGTAAATCACATCAATTGGTGTAGCCTAAGTCAAAATCGAGTCGAACGAGCAATGATGACGACGACTCGCGAGACACTCTCGTCTTAACCCTTTAAGAGCTAAAGAAATTATTTCCAAAACTAAGGACCGAAATTTTCATCTATTCTACCAATGATGGAGAATTGACTTTTAATTTTCTCTTCACTTAGTTGTCCCACATTTCCCAATTCACACATTACTGAAACCCAAAAATCTCCCACATTAATGGGAAATAGGTATCGTTGAAATATATGCATGGAAAAATTATGTGATTCATAAGTAAGGATTAGTTGCATCTAGATAAGAAGGTTTCCCTAAGTGAACATATATTGAATATACTTGGTCAATCAGTTGATTTGATATCTTCGAACCGTCTGGTTTTGGTGTATACTTACACAACATAAGTCACTTAGTTTACCCTTCAACTATTTTTGGTTCTCATTTTCTTGTTCGTCTCTTCCATGAACACTTACTCGTTCATAAGTGCGTTGAGAATTTGCCTTACAAAATTCTCCTTAAAGAGGCTTACACTCATACTTAGATAGGTGAATACTAAAGTGTAGTCCTATCAATAAACTTATATCACATTAAATCTTTTAATACTTTATCCTTTATATTGAACATTGTGTTACCACAAAATTGGAGATGTTTTTCCACAATGATAGGTACTACGTGCTTAAATTTCATAATGCTAGGAATATAGATGTTGTTTTGCTATTAGGGCCATACTTAATCAATATCAAACCCATCATTGTGAAGCCTTGGAAATGATGTTGAAGACTATCCTATCGTGGGTGAAGTAACGTGATATCCCACTCAATTTGTGGCAGTGGAAACACTTAGGGGGATCAACAGCAAATTGTGAAACCCTCTATTAACAAATAATTCCACTTCAATATTGAAGAGGATATCATATGCCTGGGTCCTAATCGATATGAATATAACTCAAACCCTCCCTATGAAAATTAAGATAGCAGGACTAGATAGAAAAATGTTTGAGCAGGCAATCAATTATGAATAGAAGCAATCATCTATAAATAGAGGAATGTATTCTGCTATGAGTGCCTTCCGACAAGGAACCAGTGTTAATTCAAACTCACAAATAAGTAGGAGACACTACGAAGCAACAGATGCAGGGACAATATGCAAAGGGACAAAACAGAGGAAATGTACAAGCTAAAAATCATATGGCCAAGAGAGTCTAGCTAAAGAAACCTTAGGCTAAGAAAAACAATGATGTGTCATATATATAAATATAGCATAGGTCTTAGTTCTATGGAGACAGGACAACTTTGAGTATTTGATCTTTAATTAGCCTTTATTTAATAAGATTTAAAATTAAATGAGACTATAATAGATATTAAAATAATACATCAAAACTTATGCAAGCACTCCTATTAAATATTTAAGAACAAATAATACACCAATAAGGTTTTACATTATTGAATTCTTTGTGAAGAATTGAAGTGTTTCTTCGATATCAAATTTGCGAAAGAAATATTTTACGAATATTATATTTTGAGGTGATAATTTAAAAGTACAAAATATGAAAATTAGTTGAAACGTACCTATAGGGATGGTGTAATTTTCGAAAATAATCAATCGAACTGTCTCATTGACGCCCATACTTTTGTATAAATCCTTGTCCAAGAAATCTTAAATTAATAAGGGTGTGTTTGGTATGAAGGAAAATGCTTTAGAACAAGTGCATTTCTAACTTGTTTTCTCATTTTTGGTTGGAGAGTAAAAAATATTTTCAGGAAAATGTTTTTAATGTTTGGTTGTGGAATGTAAAATAGTTTTCACTTTTTTTTTGGCTTGAGACTGAAAAATATATTCTTTAGGAAAATAAATTATGATTCGAAAATCTATCCTGATAATTGATCTAGAACCCAACCCCGACACCAAAACTAGGACAAGACCCCGACGACCATTCCAAAATCTGACCTAAGAAATAAAATATCAAAAACAATTTTTTTATGACGGGGTCGCTGAGGGGGAGGGGGGGGGGTTTGGCCGCTGGGGAAGGGGTAGGGGTGGAGGTCGCATAATAAATGAAATTATTAATTCCAATTCAAAAGCATTTCTTTTAGAAAAAAAAATTACAAGGGTGGCCCGGGTGGGGGTGGGGCGTAAAAAATGGAGATGTTTAAAATTTGAAATATTTTCCAGAAATAACTTTTTTAAAAATATTTTTGATAGAAAAAATCTTGGTGGGGGGTAGGCGTTGTAGAGGTGGTGTAAAAAATAAAAACTTTTTAAATTTGAAAATATTTCCCAAAATTTTATTAAAAAAAAAATTGATGGGGGTGGCGAGGGAGCGGGAGTGGCCTAGTTTGGGGAGGGGAGGGTGGAGGGAGTCGGGTGGATGGCATAAAAAATTATAAATAAATTTAAAATTATTTCAAAAGCAATTTTTTTAGGGGGCAGTCAGTTGGGGTAGTAGGAATCATTTTTCAAAAATAATTCATAAACTTTACGTTTTTTTAGAGGCGGGTTGGGGGGTTGGGTAGGAATAAAAATATATATTAAAATTTTAATTATTTTTTTGAATAGGAGAGTCAGGTACAGGGTATGGGTAGGGTAGGGAAAAAAATTAAAGGATGAAGTAGAATTTGGAAACTGTTTTCCTTACTTTTGGAGCGAAAGTCATTTTCCTTAAATTTGAAGAAAATGTGTTGATTTGAAAAACATTTTAAGTCAACCAAACATGGGAAAATTGAAAAATATTTTCCATACCAAACACACCCTAAATGCTATGTCATGATTCAAAATTTATGGTCATCTTAGTATCAAAAAGTGATCAGGCTGAGCGAAGCTAAGAGCAAGGTAGGTCTTCTCTCTGACTTTAACAGCCCAAGACCCCATTTCTTATAATGGACTTCATCTTACAAGGCTTTTCGATCTCTATAAGATTTAGTCTAGGCTCTGTAAATATCCCCTCACCCCCACCCCCACCCCCACCCCCACCCCCACCCCCTCCTCAAGTCAAAAAGTTTAATTCCCATTTTAAGTCTTCCCTCAAACATTTTAAGTGAGACTCTTCTCAAACTTTTCTATTATAATATAGAATATACTATAAATTAACTTGTGAATCATTGTTTTAATATGTAAACAGTTTAAAGTTCGATTCTAGATAGTCGAAAGGAAATTATTTGGAATTCTTGAAAAGTCATCATCAATCTATTGTAAATTTGTTTGGAGTGTTCTTAGCAAGAATTTAAGGTGCATCTATTTTTTAATACCTTCTTTTGAAGTATGCCTAGTTTTCATAAACTCAATATTAAAGAATAACTATTTATTCAATTAAATCTTCTTATGAAATATCAATTTTTCTAACATACTTTTGATTTACCAACGTTTTTTACTAGACTTTATGTGAATGGGGGACAAGCTCGCATCAAGTCTTTTTTATTTCTTTCTATAATATGGGCGATGTATATATACATGATTCTTCCTGCAATTGAGATAGTTAAACTTTATTTCAAACTGATAAATTTTAACATGATTTTATTCAATAAATAAACTAATGACTTAAAACGTGATGGAATGACTTTAAACGTGATTTTTAAACTTGTGAAACAATTGCTTTCCTCTATCTATGATATATGAGGATTTTGAAAGATATATGGTTATTCTCGAGGTTGTCTATCTTTATTTGATTTACCTAAAAGTAAGGTATCTCATAAAAGTATGACAGTTTGATTGATACAATTCTAAGGACAAGACTAAAAATAACAAAAATAAATTAATAGAAGAGAAAATAAGATAAGAGGATAGACACAAGAAAGGAATCAAAGACAACAAATTAAATATAGAAATAACCTTCTTTGAATATTAATTTGAACACCTGAATTATTAGAAAGATCTCAAGGGAATTTGAACTCCCAAGCAGCCATTCTTTCTAATCTTCAACACAACCAAAAGCTTCAAGCAAACACTCAAATATCTCAAGGAATAATAGTTTTAGGTTTGATAATAATCTATCTGTCAAAATAATAAGAACTAATACTTATACTAGATAGAAAAAGGAAGATACTAGCTATTACAATTTTACCCTTAATCAAATTAGGGTTTTGTTTGGTTGTCTTCCTTTGATGAGATGAATTCATGAAAATGCATAAAGTAGCATGGCCAACTTGCTCTTTCTCCTTTCTTTAATTATCCCAATCTATCATAAATACATGGAATCCCTGGGATGATTCCATAAGGAACTGAAATGCATCTGTCTTAAGATTGATCCTGTAACACTTGAAGCTCACGTTCTTGGTTCCTTGTGAAAGGCCTCGAAGCACCTTGGGTTGCATCATTTGATTGATTTGATTTGTATTTGATCTGAAATGTGATTACCTTTTGACCTTAAATTTTCATGATTGTACGATATATGTGACCCAATTTTTGTTCCTGAATGGCCTAACACGATTTTAGAGAAAGATGATTTACAATTGACTGAATTTTCATCAAACAATAATTTTAAGAATGTGTTGACATGATTTCTTTGAATCTTATGATATGTTTGTATACTAATTAGTTAATTTATTTAAAAATAATGGGGTCTTATATAAAAGAGATGATGAAGCAGTGTTGTTAAACATATCAAGAAGACATTGGCTCTACTTGAGAAATCTGGTTCCAAGAACTCTACCACAAGGGAGAACTGTGATTCAACTAATAAATCATCTCCACGTACATCACGTAACGTGAGTCCGCTGAAGATTATATTACGCGACAATCCATGCTACTCTCCTACATCTCCAATGATCATGCAAACAATGGTGACTGTTGCTTCCTCTCCTGAGGAACAACTCACAAATCTGACGAAGTTGATTGAAGGATTTACAAAGCATGTACAACACCAAGAGTCTCGAATTGATAAGTAGATGGAAAGGATGGAAGGACTTTTAGATGGAGAAGCCATGCGCCCGGAAAGGGTGCGGAAGTTCAAGAGATCGAAGATCCTGCAAAGAAACCCCCGCATGGTAAAGAGATGTCAGTTTTTTCTGAAGGAAGGATCTCACTAGATCGCTTGAAGGAGTTTATTAAAGGCACTATTGAAGATAAGTATGAAGTCTCCACCAAGTTTTCTCATATGTACGCTAAGCCATACACTGCTAGGATTGATAACTTTAAAATGCCTGTTGGTTATCAACCTCCCAAATTTCAAAATTTGAGGGAAAAGTAAATCCAAAACAACATGTTGCACACTTTGTGGAGACATGTAATAATGCTGGAAACTATGGAGACCATCTTGTCGAACAATTTGTCCGCTCCCTAAAAGGAAATGCCTTTGGTTGGTACACTGATCTCAAACCTAATTATATTGATATTTGGGAGCAACTAGAGCACAAATTCTCAATCGCTTCTATAGCACAAGGTATACAGTGATCATGGTAGAACTCACGACTACTCGCCAAAGGAAGGATGAACCGATTATAGATTTCATAAATTGATGGAGGAACACGAGCCTAAATTGTAAGGACAAACTTAGTGAAGCTTTTGTGTGTATTCAAGGAATGCACTGGGAGCTTCTTTACATGTTGCAAGGACTAAAACCAAAATCCTTCAAAAATCTAGCTACTCACACTCATGATATGGAGTTGAGCATGTCCTCTGCTAGAAAACATATGACTATTATCCATGTTCCTCGCAAAAGAAGAGACAAGTAGGAACCCAAGAGATGGACCAAATTTGTGCCCAGAAATGACAACAAAGAATCCATGAGTGTTAATGTGTCGCCTGCGAAGTTCACCACTAATGAGGGCATAAAGCAAAATGTGAGAACGACTTTCCAAGCATGTTCAAATCAAAAGTTGACACTAAGGGAGATACAAGGAAAAAGTATCCCTTCTTCGATTCTGACGTTTTTGAACTTTTTGATGAATTGCTCGAGTTAAAGCTCATTGACTTGTAAGAAATGAAGCGACCAAATGAAGCTGGAAAAGCTGATGACCCAAATTGTTGCAAGTATCATAGACTTGTGAGTCATCCTCTTGAAAAATATTTTGTCTTAAAGGATAGAGTGATGCGATTGGTTAATGAAAATAAAATTGTTCTTGATGATGAGAAGGGTAGTTCTAACCAGATCTCTATCACGTTTGGATCACTTGAATATATATATCTGAGAAGCATGAAAAAGAGTCATTAGACCAGGAAGTTGATATAGATGGTGATGAAGGTTGGATTCTTGTAACTAGGTGAAGACGCAACAAGTCAAGCTTATGAAAAGAATCATCGGAGCAACTGATTAGAGGGAAAATAGTGAAAAAATTGGAGAAGGAAAAAATCAATCAAGCTCCCAAAAAGGGCAAAGGTAGAAGTGCATCACTACCAAAAACCTCGACGTCCTGTGACTCTAGATGAATTCTTACCAAGCTAGTTCGACATAAATTCTACTCAAGTCAATGTCGAGACATAATGTTTCAATGATGATAAAGAAGAAACAATGAAGGTGCCTCCTAGTGGAAAAGAAGGAACAACGAGTGAATTCTCACCAAAAGTGTCTCCTAGTGACGAAGCAAAAACAACAAGGGAAATTTCAGCATTGATGTCTCTTTCATCTTCTGAAATATCTATTTAACCTTCTTCCCAAGAAGCACATGCATCTGATACTAAAATCACATTTACAGATAATGATTTTCTATTTGGTGAAACACTACGCAATTGTCCTTTGTATATGGTGGGTCATGTGTTATAGAAGAAGATAAATAGAATCTTAATAGATGAAGGATCTGGAGTCAATATTTTGCATATCTACACAATGAAGGAACTTGACATCACGACTGGAGAGCTTAGTGAAAGTCGTCTGTTGATACAAGGATTTAATCAAGTGGGGCAGAGGTCTATAAGCTCTATTAAATTAGAAATCCACATGGAAGATTTGCAATCAAGTGCATGGATGCATATGATCGACGCAAAGATATCATACAATATATTACTTGGCAGGCCTTGGGTACGTGAGAATAGACTTGTCTCATCTTCTTACTATCAATATTTGAAATATCTTGAATGTGGAATTGAATGGAAGATAGTTGCAGATGATAATCCTTTCACCGAAGTTGAGACACACTTTGCCAATGCGAAATTCTATTTGAGAAGTTATGTTGTTAGAGGGTCCAAATCTAACGATGTCAAATTAGTCAAGTCTGATAAGATCACAAGTAACATAATTCATGCGGCTGTCAAAAAGGTAAAAATTGACACTAAAGACCCTTGTCCCATTCTTAATGAAGGTAAGATCATGTCTTCGAGGAAGAAGCTGACTTCTATACTTTGCTATGTTCCAAAAGGAAAGAAGAAGATCAATCATCTAACCTTCTTGAAAATGAATTGAGAGGGCTAAATCTTTCTATCATATGGATTGACGCAATAAACTTGCCTTCACTGCTGCCAGAAAAGTCAAATCGCTCAAAATCAAGTGCAGGATGAGGCACTCCCTACAAAATGCACAAGAGAAGGTTTTGATACCAATGCTTACAAGTTATTTGTGAAGACAGATTTAACCCTAATGAGCCACCGGCACTAGGGAAACTTCCATCAGAACATACAACTAGGAAAGCACGTGAAGGCCTAGGTTATAGCCAACCGCGGCCAATTCATATTTCCATAAGAAGGGCTAGCAATAAACATATAAATTTTGAAGATGGGGTCACAACCCCCAATAAAAAGCCTTCCATCTTTGATCGACTTGGAGAATCGAATGCAAGAACTTCTGTGTTTGAGAGGTTGAGTCCATTGAAAAAGAATAACAAAAATCTGAAGATTTTGCCTAAAATGAAGATTGATGAAGAGGTAGAAGATATCGTCTCGTGTTGTCATATATCTATCAATGGCAATGATCCTTTGGAAGAGGAATATGTTGGAGATGCTCCACCGGATCTTGAAAAAGGAGTAAAGATCACAATAGATCCTTTGAAGGAAATTAACCTTGGCACTGATGAAGACCCGAGGCCAACTTACTTGAGTGCATTAAGTTGATGAAGAAATCGCTTATATGAATATACTCAAAAAATATAGGTATGTCTTCACTTGGAGTTATAAAGAAATTCCTGGATTGAATCCTAAAGTAGCGGTCCATTAATTGGCAGTCAAAAATGGTTCTCGTCCTGTTAAGCAAGCTCAAAGACGTTTTAGGCCAGACTTGGTTCCATTGATAGAAAAAGAAGTTAACGAACTCATTGAGGCATGATTTATTTGTGAGGTCAAATATCCTACATGGATTTCAAGTATTGTTCCTGTGAGGAAGAAGAATGGTCAAATTCAAGTTTGTGTAGACTTTAGAGATCTCAATAATGCATGCCCTAAAGATGAGTTTCCTCTTCCCTTTCCGGAGTTGGTGATTGATTCCACCAATGGTTATGAGGCGATCTTGTTCATGGATGGTTCTTGTGGATATAATCAAATTCGTATGGCATCAAAGGATGAAGAACTCACCGCATTTCGTACACCAAAGGGTATTTATTGCTACAAAGTGATGTCATTTGGTTTAAAGAATGCTCGCTCCACATATAAAAGGGCGATGTAAAATATCTTTGATAACTTGCTCCATAAAAATGTTAAATACTATGTTGATGACTTGATGGTAAAGTTGAGAAAGAGAGGCGATCATTTGAATGACTTAAGGATGGTGTTTGAGTTGCTCCGAAGATATCGATTGAGGATGAATCAATTGAAATATGCCTTAGGAGTTACTTCCGACAAGTTTCTTGGTTTTATTGTGAGACGTCGAGGAATTGAAATTGATCAGGCCAAAGTTGATTCAATATATAAGATGCCTGAGCCTCGAAATATTCATGAGTTGAAATGTCCCCAAGGAAAGTTAGCCTACTTGAGGAGATTCATCTCAAATCTAGCGGGGAGATGTCAACCATTCGGTCCCCTAATGAAGAAAGGTGCACCTTTTAATTGGGACCAAACATGTAGCGATGCCTTTAAAATTTTCAAATCGTATCTAGCAAAACCTCCAATTTGGCAGCCCCTATACCTAGAAAACCATTGATACTCCACATTGCAGCACAAGAAAGGTCTGTAGGAGCCTTGTTAGCTCAAGAGAATAGTGAAGGCAAAGAAAACGATCTTTATTACTTAAGTCGAACGATGACACCGAATGAACTAAATTATTCGCCAATTGAAAACTTATGCTTGGCACTTGTCTTCTCAATTCAACAGATGAACCATTATTTTCAAGCTCATGTTGTCCACCTTATTTCTAGAGCAAATTCCATCAAGTTTGTTATGTCATAACATGTCCTTAGTGACCGAGTAGCAAGATGGTACCTTCAATTCCAACTATTTGAGATTGTGTACATCCCACAAAAATCTGTGAAGGGACAAGCATTAGCGTATTTCTTGGCAGACCATCCGATACCTGATGATTTGGAGTTAACTGATGAGCTTCCTGATGAAGATGTGATGTGCATTGAAATTCAACCTCCTTGGAAAATGTACTTTGATGGGGCTGCACACCGTGGTGGAGCTGGGCGTAGTATTCATCACTTCACAAGAAGAGATTCTACCATTCTCCTTTACATTAAAGCAACGTTGCTCCAATAATGTCGTTGAATACCAAGCGTTGATATTTGGACTTGATATGTCCGTCGACATGAAGAAATTACACCTACAAGTCTTTGGTGACTCACAGTTGGTGATCAACCAACTCTTGGGAAGTTATGAGGTGAAGAAACATTAATTGCGTCCTTATCATGATTATGCTCAAAAGTTTATAGGATGGCTTGGAGATATGATCCTTCAACATGTGCGTAGAGCGGAAAATAAAAAAGTTGATGCATTGGCTGCCCTAGCTTCAACGCTAACCCTTCATGATCAAACACAAGTTACTATTTATCAAAAATCGATAATATCACCACCAAATGAGAAAGAATATATAAAAAATGAGCTTGAGCATCTCGTTACCATTTCTGAAACCGCAAAGGAAGATTGGAGACAACCCATTATTGACTACATGTGTTATGGGATACTTCCAAAAAATCCAAAGAGAAGGACTGACATTCGTCGTCGTGCACCTCGATTCCTTTACTACAAGGACACATTATATAGAAGATCATTTGAGGGTGTACTATTATGATGTTTGGGAGAGGAAGAAGCAATTCAAGTTATGAAAGAAGCACATTCGGAAGTTTGTGGATCACATCAATCCGGAACAAAACTCCACTTTCACATTAAGAGGATGGGATATTATTGGCCAACCATAGTGAAGGATAACTTAGATTATGCTCCGAGGTGCGATGCTTGTCAATTTCATGCGAACTTCATACATCAGCTGCCCGAAGTATTGCACCCAACTATCGCATCTTGTCCATTTGACGCCTGGGGATTGGATATTGTGGGACCACTACCAAAATCTTCTGGTGTACACTTGTACATCTTGGCTGCAACTAATTACTTCTCAAAATGGGCTGAAGTTGTCGCCCTTAAAGAAGTAAAGAAAGAGAATGCTGCAAGTTTTATCCGAGTACATATCATCTAATATCGTTTTGGCATCCCTCGCTATATAATAACACATAATGGCAAGTCATTCGATAACAAGTTAATGAACAAGATTTGTGATCTCTTTGGTTTCAAGCAGCGTAAGTCCTCTATAATCATGCTGCCACCAATGGTCTTGCTGAAGCATTCAATAAGACCATATGTAGCCTTCTGATGAAAGTTGTCTCCAAGTCCAAATGGGATTGGCATGAAAGAATGGAAGAAGCTTTGTAGTCATATAGGACAACGTACCGCACACCAATTCAAGCAACACCATATTCACTTGCTTTTAGAGTTGAATCAGTACTACCACTCGAGCGTAAATACCTTCCTTAAGACTTGTTGTTCAAGAAGGGTTCACTTAGGAAGAAAATGCTTGACTGCATCTTGCTGAGTTATAAGCACTTGATGAAAAGAGGCTAGAAGCCCAACAAAACCTTGAATGTTATCAAGCTTGTCTATCTCGTGCTTTCAATAACAAGGTTCGCTTGAGGTGCTTTCAAGTTGGAGACCAAGTTCTCACGGTAAGAAGACCCATCATTACTTCGCAAAAGTCAGGGGCAAATTTACCTCAAAGTGGGATGGATCTTATGTTGTACAAGAACAATATTCACATGGTGCTTACAAGATGGTTGATGCAGATTGCGTAAGGATCGGCCCTATTAATGCCAAATTCCTAAAGAGGTACTACCCTTGAAGTAAGATTCTCCTCCTTAAGATACGAGCCAAAACTACATGTCACTCTTGGCCCGCAAGAGTATAAACTCTGTACGGCAAAACAACAAAAATAAACAAAAAAAATCACTCAATCCCCCATAACTACGTTGTGACTTGATCCTTTTCATTGAGGTACGTAGGCACTTAGAACCATATTCTAAGTTCAGTTGCATGAGTGTCAAAAATCAAATGTTCCCACTTGATCTGTCACATGACAGTCAAAGCGATTAGTATTTTGTTTTATCTTTTGTCTCATCAAACTTTAGACTTGTACGAAGTATTGATGGGTCAATGGAGGGGGCCAACCCTTATAAACTATGAGTGTCTTAACAGTATGCTTGAAGTCTTTAAATTAGGCCAAGTATGAAAATTAAAGTCTTGTAATTCTTCGAATTTATTAGTTGAAGTATCCAAATCCTCTAAGTATACAATTTGAAGTATTCAAATCCTCTAAGTATGAAAGTAAGACTTCAAGTATGTAAGTAGAAGTCTCCAAATCCTCCAAATGTGCATGTCACTGCCTTCATGCCTTAAGGTGGGCGAGGTTTGTCCCTTTGCACCTTAAGATAGCCTTTTTGCGGATTTATCCTTCAACGGATCTTTAAATTTGTATGCCTTAAGGTGGACAAACTTGTCCCTTTGTACCTTAAGCTAGACTTTCCACAGACTTATCCAAAAAAAGATCTTTAAATTTCCATGCTTTAAGGTGGACAAGATTTTTCCCTTTGCACTTTAAGCTGGTCTTTTCACGGGTTTATACTTAAAAGGATCTTTAAATTTCCATGCATTAAGGTGGAAAGATTTGTCGCTTTGCACCTTAAGCTGACCTTTTCACGGGTTTATACTTAAAAGGATCTTTAAATTTCCATGCCTTAAGGTGGACAATATTTGTCCCTTTGCACCTTGAGCTAGCCTTGTCACGAATTTATCCTTCAACGAATCTTTAAATTTCTATGTCTTAAGGTGGACAAACTTGTCCCTTTTCACCTTAAGCTAGACTTTCCACAGATTTATCCTTAAAAGGATCTTTAAATTTTAATACATTAAGGTAGACAAAAAATTTCCCTTTGCACCTTAAGCTGGCCTTTTCACGGGTTTATACGTAAACAGATCTTTGAATCTCTATGCCTCAAGGGGTACAATATTTGTTCCTTTGCACCTTAAATTGGTCTTTTCACGAGTTTATCCCTCCTCAAGTTGGTTAAGTATTAAAGACCTTATAACATAATGAGAGTATTGCTTGTTTTTCAAGGTGGGAACGTTATACGGTATTCTAGTAAAGCCTCAAGTTGGTTAAGCGTTCGGGACATTGTAACACCTTGAGAGTATTACTTTTTTAAAGGTGGGAATGTTACACGGTATTATAGTGAAGCATTAAGTTGGTTAAGCATTCGCGACGTTGTAACACCTTCAGAGTATTATTTTTTTCAAGGAGGGAACGTCACACTCTATTCTAGTAAAACATCATGTTGGTTAAGCATTCGGGACCTTGTAACACCTTGAGAGTATTAGTTTTTCTTCAAGGCGGAAACGTTATACGGTATTCTAGTAAAGCCTCAAGTTGGTTAAGCATTCGGGACCTTGTAACACCATGAGAGTATTACTTTCTTCTAGCCGGGAATATTACACGGTTTTCTAGTAAAGCCTCGAGTTGGTTAAGCATTCGGGACCTTGTAACAACTTGAGAGTATTGCTTTTTTCAAGGCGGGAACGTTAAAAGTTATTCTAGTAAAGCCTCAAGTTGGTTAAGCATTCAGGACTGTAACACCTTGAGAGTATTACTTTCTTTCAAGGCGGGAACATTACACATTATTCTAGTAAAGCCTCAAGTAGGTTAAGCATTATGGACCTTGTAACACCTTGAGAGTATTACTTTTTTTTCAAGGAGGGAACATTACACGGTATTCTAGTAAAGTCTCAAGTTGGTTAAGTATTCAGGACCTTGTAACGCCTTGAGAATAGTATTTTTTCTCTCATATGAATATATCTAAAATCAACTATATGACAGAATTTAAAGTTAACTTCAAAAACTCATCTAGAAAGATTCAGAAAGTATTAAATATTGAATTTGAGATATGTTGTTTGTGTCTAAGTCCGAAATAATCAAGCGGCTTGTGATTTCATCGTTCCTACGTAAAGACACGGGAATATTGGTAAAGCCACACAAATCTAAAATTTTCAGCACGACAGAATCTAGAGCTAACTTCAAAAAAATCATCTAGAAATATTCTGAAGGTATTAAATCTTGAATTTCGGGTATGTTGTAGACCTTTCTGTCTAGATTTGGAACCATCAAGCGGATCGTGATTTCGTCATTCCTACGTCAAGACACGAGAGTTTTAGTAAAGCCACACAAATCTGAAATTTTCGCATGACAGAATCTAGAGCTAACTTCAAAAAATCATTTAGAAAGATTCCGAAGGTATTAAATTCTGGATTTTGGAGATATTAGATATTGGAAGTCTAGTTTCTAAAAGAACAAACCGTTCATGATTTAAATTTTTCTACAATGAGATATTAATTTTATACCTCCGACGTATCAAGCTGTAGAAAAAGTGACGAAATTCAGAAAAAGAGAGGGATATTACCTTGAATTATGCCCTTTTCGTCGTAGGCTCACAATCTGTAATTGAAAATAAAATTGTGGAGACAATGTGTCTATTTATAGATGTCATGTGGTGGGAATAAAATCCTTCTCCTAGTTCAATTACAATTCCTTTTGGCTTGGGCAATAAAACATATATATGAATATGAACTTGCGTAGGATTACAATTCTTAGTTCAATTACAATTCCTTTTTGACTAAAATAATAAAACAAATATATGAATATAAAATTGAGTAGGATTATAATTCTTAATTCAATTATAATTAATTTTTAACTAAAGTGAACAGTCACTTCGAATAAAACAAGGAAAGGTTTGTGGGTTGAAATAAGTTGTAGTCTAATCATTGACAAATTTAGAGACATGAAACAGTGGCTTCATCACAATACGAACAGAAGACGAAATTTTTTATTTTAAAGAAGTGACAATCCTATATTAGAAAACAATAAGGAAAAGTGAAATGTGGGCCCTTAAATTAGCTCCCTCCATTCAAAAGACCATCTAAAGTATATGCCCATGTTGGAAGTTATGGCAGTATATGTATATATATTCTTCTAATATTGATTGGAATTTTCCAAGTAATCGGTGAAGTGTTAAATAAATTACATGAATTAGTTTATTTTATTTGACTCAAGGTGAATTTAGTAACCGGTTAATGCTTCAAGTCTAGTCTCTAAAAGATAAAATATACATGACTTGAAGCAGGGGGCATTTGTAATCATTTAAAATTTATTAAATATAAATTTATATAATGATTAGGATTATATTAAATTCATATATATATTAATCCAAATAAATATTATGGATTAATATAATTGAGTTAAATATTTAAGTCCAATAAATATGGACTGAATTAAAGTTTATATTAAGGAAAAATTAGCTAACAAGTAAAAATTTCAAACATAATTATTAAAAACAACAACACTTTAAAATAATTATTAAAGATTTCATTATAGCAATATTTTAAAAAATATAATGTATCCTAGTTTAGTTCCTAATTTATTTCACATTAATCACATGTTCTCTCTCATATATTTTTTTTTATAGCATATTATATATTTATAATTATCCTCCTAAAATACATTATATTATCACTGCTCATCAATTTCACTTTCTCTCTATTCATTAATTTTATTCCCCTTCTTGTTTTCTTATTTTTTTTAATTAAAATAGTAAAAGATCAAATAAAATATTTACATCATATTGTTATTTAATTGGATAACTTCTTTTCATTTGTATTTATTGGGTTAATATCAGAAACTTTTAGTTTTGAATTGTATTTCCTTTGACCGTTTAAGTATTTTTGTGTCCAAATTTATTCAACTTCAGAATTATTTATTTAGTAAATTTCCTTTTAAGTCTGATTTTTTAAGTAAATCTCGTTACTATTTAGGGTAAGTTTTATATTTTGGTGTTTACATTTTTTCAATTTTAGTTAATATTTAATATACTTAATTTCATACTTAATTTATGTTCATATTAGTATTCTCAGTTGTATTTTTTATATGTCAATTGTATTTTCAGAATATTATATTTATTTAAATGAAATTATAGACGACTAAAATGATATATATTCCTACTTAAATTGTATTCATATTTGTATATATGTTGTATTTTTTATATTTTAATTATATTTTTCAGCAATAATATATTTATTTAAGCATATTGTATCCATGTTATTTCAAATTAATCATTGTGTATGCTATGTTAAATTCAGTTATCAACTGTATTTGTATTCAAAATAAATGTATTTTGTATGTTGTATATCAATTATTTGTACTCGTATAATTTTATTTTTAGCTTTGATTAAACAAAAAAATATATTCTAAACTGATTTTATATTTTAAAAGTTGCATTTCGAAAATTGTATTCAAAAAGTTGTTTCCTAACTGTTGATTAAATTCATTTATTCACTTTTACTTGTAACTTTCGATTTAAGAAAAAGTTGAATTCTAACATGATTTGTATTTCAAAAAATTGTATTTTAAAAATTGTATTCTATAAGTTGTTTTCTATAATTGTTGAACAAATTTGTATTTCAATCAAATTTATACTTCAATCATTCAATATATAAAAATATAATAATTCAACATAGAATAGGGATAACATCATCAAATTTATATTCAAAATAAATTTATATTCTAATAATCCAATACATAATATCATCAAATTTGTATTCAAAGTAATTTGTATTCCGATTATTCAATATACAATATCACAACAATAAAATTGTTTTTGAATAAAATTTTAAAAATCTACTCTCATGCTGCCTCACCACTTATTTTGATGAATTCTTTGAGATAATATGAGATCGATCATATCTTGAAAAATAAATGTGATTTTTTGATTGTATATTTAAATTAATTTCTTTGATCAATCATCGATTTCGAGTTTTGTAGGAACACCAACGATGAATTTTTTCACTTTTGTATTTCAAAATTGCTTCCTAGATCTATCAACAATTTTGAATTTTTCAAGAAAAACAATGATGAATAGATACAATTTTGAATTTTAACGATGATGCACATAATTTTGATAGTTATGCAATTTTGTATTTTTTAGGAGAGAAGAATGATGAACTTATTTTTACAACTGCATGTATGACTCTTGAGAAATAAAAATAAAAATTCTTACAGGATATTTATCCATAAATGATGATCAATCGACTTGACTTCTACGAAGAATGCGAATTATCAATAGAGAATTAAAAATTGATAACGAGATCTGAATAACAATTCATTAATTCAAGAAAAAATTATCCAACGAAAAGTGGGACAAATCAACGAAAACTTAAATTCAATTTCAATGGAGTTATTCGAAAATGGATATTGAAATATGTAAAACAATGGTGAAAGGTGTTTGAAAGAACATGAGAGAGATGACACTTCATATTTTCCAATTGTAACTAATTAGTAATTAGAGATTCAAGCGATTTTTACCTTTTTTGAATATCTTTTCCCATGATTTTCTCCATTCTGCTGTTAAAGATTTATATTATTTCTAATTAAATAAATTAAATAAATACAGAAATCAGTCTAATAGCAAATCAAATATTGTCATTTTAAATAAATATTAAAAATGTTGACAAGAGATCTTATTAAATACTAAAATATTGTTGTTTAGAAAATTTTGATTTGGGCTACAATTTGTTTAGACCAATTTTATCTCAATCTAGAGGCCCATCTTGGCGCCAAGTGGGCAAATGATGTGGCATGCCAAGTCAAATAAGAAGACAATAGAATCTTGACATGTGTCAAAGATGACAAGTCTGCTCCATAAAGCCCATATGACATGTCACTTAAATCTGATTGTCCGAAAGGAATCTTGTTCCAATCGCAACTCCCCTATTCTAAAAATATAAATAGAGGTCTTGATAATTCAGAAAAGAGACGGAAAATTCTGAACAAAAAGCTAGAGAAAATCGTGGTACAAACTCCATTTGATTCTCTTTAAAGTTACAAGTTAAAGAATTCAAGCATTAAAGTTTAAGAACGATCAAGATCAAGACCATCGAATTCAAGAACAAGCTAGAAGCCCTTGAATTCAAGTAAAAGTCAAGATCAAGATAAAGTTCAAGTTTAAATCCAAGATCAAGTTCAAGACAAATTCAAGATCAAGCTCAATAGCCCTTGAATTATATTTGAAAAGGCGAATTCAAAGGAATCATAGATATTGTAACACTCGCACTTGAAATAATAAAACGATTGTTGCTATAATTTTTCGTTCTTGATTATTATTTTCTCAACACAAATTTTATTGTCTATAGGTACTTAATGACAATTAATTGGTTCGAAGTTTAAAAGAATGGATGCTTCTGAAGCGACCAGTATGATTGTCTTAATATATCTGGAGATAACATTCTAAAAGACATTGCTTAATATATCCAAAGAGGACAATCTAAGAGCACAGCTGAAAAATATTAAAATTTGATTAACGGAAATATAATGGAATCTGATTTTTGGTTTTGTTCAAATTAGTATGTAATTGAAGATGTACCATGTAAGTAGATTGCTGACATCTTTAGCTATCTAAAACCACCTAAGTTGATCCAAAAACGATGTCGTACCCGTGTTGGATCCTCCAAAAATGCACTACTTTTAAAAGATCCAACACGCATCTGATTTTTTTTTTTGAAGAGTCCAATCACCTCAGAAAAGTACTGCTGAAAAATAGTATAAATTTGCTTAAAGGAAATATAAAGGGATCTGATTTGGTTTTGTTCAAATTAGTATTTAATTCAAGATGAACTGTGTAAGTAGATTACATCTTTAGTTATCTGAAGTTTACTAGAACATGTATGAGTTAATGGGTAACATTTTTTCTTAATTGAATCCAATTGAATAGTATGCTAATTTTCTTCCTAGCGATGCGCTATACTCGATCGTGTTGGTGAAATTTGTGTTGGATGCTTTCCATGTTTTTCATCCCTAATGTGGAACTGATGATTCCTTCCATCTTACTTCACGTGATTACATAACTTTATTATTTGTATAGTCTCTTTACTCATATATGTGGTTTCAGTTGAATGATCTTGATATATTGAATCTCAACTTGGGCCATGTGTCAATTAATAATCATCTGGGTATGTTGTTGTTGTCCACTAAAGTCCAAGTTTTAGGGAATTGGCAAATTGCTAGATTTGTGGAAGAAGATAAATGTGTAGATAGGGCTAATCTGGTTAATTTAAGATAGTATTACTCTATTTATTAAGGTTAGAGTTCACAAAGTGATTTGCACCAAGGATGTGGTCTAATCGTCAATGAAGTAGGTTGGGTTCAAATCCCAGTAGAGGCAAAATACACTAGGTTGAGTTACGTGCTGGTGGGTGGTATAGTACCCCGTGAATTGATCAAGGTGTATGTACGTCGTCCCGACACCCCGATTATTAAAAAAAGAGTTCATGGAGATCATTCTATAGTAATTCCTGACATTCTTATCAAGCACTTCATCTTATAGTTTCATATGTAGCTTGACATAGGAATTTCTTCAACGTTGTCCTCTTTTTCCATTTTTCCCCCTCATTTGACTTTATTATTGATTTTTTCAACCCTATAGGGATATGGATTTTATGAGCTTATAATTTTTTACCAATAACTTCCTTCCATACAATTTTAGGTCTAGCTTGTCCCAATACCTTTAAACACAAAGGTTTCACTTTGAATGTTGATGTAAGATATATTAAACCATCTCAAGCAATCTCATCTCATTTTATCCTTTGTTTGCCACTAGTGTTGGGTATGTAGCAAGAATTAATGGAAAATGGAGGGAAGATGAAAAGAGAGAAACTTGAAAAGTTGAGAATTTGAAAAGTCCTCTTATGCTTTAGTGAAAAGACATTTGTCCCTCATCGGTGGTTGGAGGAAAAATAGAAGAGTTTAAATATAGAAACACTCCTATTAATTGATAAAAGGATTGGAAAGAGGGACCCCCCTCGCGCCGTCGTCGTCGCTCGGCTACAGCTTTGGCTTTGGGTTTCTCTTTGTCTTTGGAAAATGATTGATCGAGAGATTATTTTTTGGACAACGTTTGTTTTGATTATTTATTTATTTAATTAATTAAATGGACAAAATGTTTTCAATTATTTAGTTGAGATAAACCGAAACATTTCAACTTTTAAGTTGATTAACCCGACTCAGATCCGCGATACCCATTTAATTTAACTCTTTCCCGTTTTTATTTAAATTTTCCACCGTTTGGAAATGATTATTCTGAAAGGTTGCAACTTTCAGGAACAACCAAGATCGTTTGAAAGGTTGCAAACTTTCATTAATGGTCGTGTGGATTCTGAAAGGGTTGCTACCTTTCAGAACATGTTCCTCTAGCCTATAAATACCATTTATTCTTCAAAAAATTTCCTTACGGATTTTTCTGATTTCTTCTTCTTCTTCTGCACGAAATTTCTTCATGTACTTTATTGCTATTCAGTGGTTGCTGACACCAGAGTTTTTGGTATCAATACGCTGGTGATTGAGATCATTCTATCCTGGGAGGACATATTCAAAATCAAACCTCGGATACTAGAGGGGAATAATTTCCTTAAGGGGACACTGTGCATTCAGTGGGTTCGATCTTTTACTGTTCAAAGTTTCCATATTCTGGTACGTTTACCAATTTTAGTTTTTTCAAAATTAGTTTCTGTTCATCTTTCTTAATGGTTCAATCAACTTTGGTTACTTCGTGTTTCTGCAAAGTTTTGTTGGAATGAGTAATTCTATTATTCAAACACAGATTGGCAACAATCTTAAGGAATTTATTTATTTATTTTATTTTAATTTGTGTTTCTGGTGGAGACAAAAACCTTCGTGGTTTTATACTCCTTTAAGTTTGCAATTTTAAGTTATTTCTTACTAAGACTATATCGATTTTTGTTTATCAGAAACGACAAACAACAATTTTACAGTGGTTGTTGCTGCACGAGCCCGAAGTGTTGTACCACAAGTAGAGAAACTAGGTAAATTCACTGGTGTGAATTTGAAAGGATGGCAGCAATGGGTATTTTTATGGCTTATCACTCTTGGTCTGCAGAAATTAACCAACGAAGAAACTCCAGTGCCTACTGCTGAAATGTCAGACAGAGAAATATTTATGATTATTGAAGCATGAAAATGTGCAAACTTCCTAGGTAAAGGCTACATTCTGGGTGCTTTAGAGGATGACTTATATAATGTCTATAGTGCAATGACAACTTTGAAATAGCTGTGGGATGCACTTGAGAAGAAATATAAGACACAAGATGCATGCTTGAAAAAGTTGATGGTCACAAAGTTTTTGGACTACAAAATGGTAGATAGTAAAACTGTTGGATCACAAGTGCAAAAACTTCAACTTATTCTCTATAATCTGATTGCTGAAGATACGGTAGTAAATGAAGCTTTTCAAGTGGCTGCAATGATCGAGAATCCTTCGTGGAACGACTTCAAGAATTATCTAAAGCATAAGCGTAAGGAAATGAAGCTTGAAGATCTTGTGATTCAGCTCAAGATTGAGGAAGATAACAAAACCCAAAAAGAAGTCTCGTAAGAGTTCAACAATTATTGGAGTTAATATTGTTGAAGAAGCTCCTACCATAGACAAAAAAGAGAAGAAGTCCAACGGATAAAAGTCAGAATAGGCCAAGAAGAAATTCAAAGGCAACTGTTACAATTGTGGTAAGGCTGGTCATAAGTCTTCTGACTGTCGTGCTCCAAGAAAGGACAAAGACAAAGGCAAAGGAAAAAATCAAGCAAACATTGTGGAAGAGATGGAAGATGCAGATGACTTCTATGCAATGATCTCGCGATGTAACTTAGTTGGAAATCCCAAGGAGTGGTTCTGGAATCAGGTGTCACTCGACATATTTGCTTTGCGAAAGAAGCCTTTGCAACGTACACTCCTGCTGAGTACGATGAAATATTTTGTATGGAAAACACAGCAACAACAAGGATTGTAGAAACTGGGAAAGTAATGTTGAAAATGACATCCGAAAAGGTGTTGACTTCGAACAGTGTTCTGCATGTCCCTACTATTAGGATGAATTTAGTTTCTGTTGCACTACTCATTAAGAACGACTTTAAGTGTGTCCTAGTTAGTGTCAAAACTATAATAAGTAAGAATGAGATGTTCATAGGAAAGGGCTACCTCAATGAGGGCCTCTTCAAACTGAATGCAATGGTTGTTGAAAGTATTAATAAGAATTTTGCTTCCATTTACTTATTGGAGTCAAATGATTTATGGCATGCCCGTTTGAGACATGTAAATTACAAAGCCTTGCAAAAATTGGTTACTTTAGAAGTATTGCCTGATTTTAAATGTGATAACTTGAAATGCAACATTTGTGTTGAAAAGTCTGTTAAACATCCTTATAAGTCTGTTGAAAGAAATTCAAAACCTTTAGAATTAATTCACACAGATATATGTGATATAAAGTTAACACCATCTCGTGGTGGAAAAAAGTATTTTATAACTTTTATTAACGATTGCACTCGATTTTGGTATGTATATTTTCTTAATATTAAGTATGAAGCAATTGATGCATTTAAGCAATACAAAAATGAAGTGAAGAACCAATTGAATATAAAGATAAAAATGATTCGAAGTGATAGGGGTGGAGAATACGAATCTCCTTTTGCATAGATATGTTTGAAATATGGTGTTATTCATCAAAATACTGCACCCGATACGCCACACTCAAACTTTTTGGCAGAACGGCAGAACAAAACATTAAAGGAAATGATGAATGCCTTAATGATCAATTTTGGTTCACTACAAAACATTTGGGGAGAGACATACTTACGGCTAATAAGATACTCAATAGGGTACCCCGTAGAAAAATACAATCAATTCCATATGAGTTGTGAAAAGGAAGGAAACCCAACTTGAAATATTTCAAAGTATGAGGGTGTCTAGCCGTAAGGTCCCGAAAATGACATAGGTGAACTAGAGACTAACATGGTTGTCATGGTGGTCTAAGGTCCTATATATGTCTATAAAGTGGTATCGAGGCAGTGTCTAAAGTATTAGGTGCATTGGAAGTCAAACGTCAAAGGTCAACCAAGACGTTCGACGACTAAGTCACCTAAGTTTCTCACATGAGGGCCTATGTGTTTATGTGTATGTAATGTGGTTTTATTTTCCTTAAATGAGTTTATACGATGTATATAGGTAGTGTGTCAAGTTTCGAGAAGTTTGGAGGTCAAACACTCGAGAACATCCATGGCATTCGAAAGATATGCCTTGAAATGACCTTGTGTGTCTAGGCATGTTTCATCGAGTTTTACGTGTTCGTTTTGAGTGAAATTCATGTGAGAGGTCCTAAAATTGTATACGGTCATGTTTGGGTTGGAAACGTCCGGGTAAACATCCCCAAGGACCAACCAAGGGTCCTTAAGGAAGGACCCATGTTGGTGGCCAAAATTGCCCAAGGCAGTCTCACCTACGGATGGCAATCGACGGCCAGTGTCCTGGTCGACTGTCTGTGGGTGGTTGGAGTGGGTAGGTACTTATCTTAGGGAGCTAAGATACCAGTTTCAGGTCTCTGAACCCATCAACGAAGGCCAGCACGACCCGTAAGTGGACCTACGCCCCATCGATGGACAAACTTTGGTCCCAGACCACGGACCAAAGAACGGTCCGTAAGTCAAGGGACGGTCCGTCGATGGTCCCGTGGGTATGGAATTAGAATGGGAGAGTATGAGTACCACATCCAGCCTCTGAACCAATTGACGGGAGTACAGGATGGTCCGTTTGTGGACAAAAGGTTCGTCGACTGCCAACCGTCGATGATGTTGTCCCTGCGTGCAGTTCACTGCCAAGTTAAGGGGTGAACTTGTAATTTCACACAACTTCCAAATTAGAGTATTGGTGGTTCCCTAAGGATCTTTTGGATATTTTAGATGGGTTTATAAGTCACTAACACTTAGAAGATTTCATTCTTCAAAAATTAAAACCCCAAAATACCTTAGAAATTCCCCAAGACTTCATTAAAGCTAAAACTCAAGGAAGAGCTTCGATTGGTGAATTGAGTGAAGATTCTTCATCAAATTTAAGGATTAGAATTGTTGAGGTATGGATTTTTATCCTTGAAACTCGTTTCATCAAGGAGCCCAACTTTCAAAGATGTGTTCTAAAGTTTTCTAAAGTTGAATTGACCTATTTCATGATCTACCATGGGTTCTTGCATTAAAGGTTTTTTTATCATTGTTTAATGATTGAATTGTGGTTATTAATGTGATTTTAACTCAATTAACCTATGAACCCATTAAATTGATGAACCCTAGTTTTTGACTAATTTATGGGTTACTTGATATTGGTCTAATGTTTATGAATTAATGTGTAGTTTCTTATGGGCTTTCTAATGATGTAAGAATTGTATTCAATTGTTATATAATTGGTCTTAGATTGTTGAATCTATGCTGAATTGGTTTAGATTTGATTGATTATCATAGTTTATGTATTGAATTGGTGTTCATGGCCATGGGTAAGGGCCTTATGATGTTGAATTGGTTGATTTGGTATTGGCTTGAAGTGTTGAGGATGAAGAGGTAGTACGCTGCCCTATTTTACTTTATTCAATGTTAATTAGACTTCAATTATGTTATGATTGGTTTGGTCCACTTATGTTGGCGGTGTTATATTAATTGATGTGGCCTTGTCGGCGTTATTTTAAGTATATTGATGATCATGGCCTTGTCGGCACTACTTGAAGTTATATGGTTATTTGTGTAGTTGATTAAGTGATGTATGATCATACCTACTTACATGTGAAAGTATGTGTTCGTCTGTTGATGATATTTAGGTAATCATGTTATGCTATGACTATGTGTTAAGTGTGTAGTCTTAGAGTTGATACATGGTTGTTCTAACTTTGCTATATGAGTCTATAATGGTTATGTTGATGATGTTAAGGTAATGAATAGGTTGACTAAATGATTTTAAGGGTCATTCCTAAGTGTCTAAAGAATGTTATGCACTATGAATAAAATGAAGTATGTTGTATCTTGTTTAGGTAGACTTGTGTCCCTTACTTGATGCTTGTATGAATACGAATATGTGATGTCTTGAATTAGGAACCTAAAGAGTCTTAGTCTTGAATGAATGAATATAGGTGAGACCTTGAATGATGATAAGAGGGTCCTTTATGTGAAACCTTGAACCTAGTGGTAAGGTTATGAAACTTGAAGTCGAAAGCCGTAAGGGTATCCTTCATGTAATGAATGATAGACTTAAGGTTGATTGGCTGGAACGACATCATATCAATCCTAAGGAATGTCATGATGAGCTTCTTGTCGCCATAGTGATATAGCCCTAGAGGACCTTGCTTTGGTAGGGTAAATGTAATTGGGTCATGAACTTGATATGGGACCCCTTTGTATGAACGTTAATGTGAATTAATCTATGAGAACGAAGGATAGCACCGAGTGAGTATGGTAAGGGAAGTAGTTCTAGTTAAAGAGTGCGACTAGAATACAAATAATCCCTTCATATTCCTTAACCATGTGCCTACATGGGATGTTTCTAAGTTCAACCATTGGCAAGTAGAACAACCTCATTGGAGTAGGATAGAACTCCAGATTCCATGTTTTGCCATCATGGTCTATGTCGGTTATTGATTATTCTCATCATATGGGATACCTATTAGCATTAGAGAAGTTCTATGAGGTTTAGGTGGTTGTATGGGACGCTATCTAGATATTGCACAATAGGCTTTGAAGATGTTAGTAAGAGTCCCTAGGTCTTCTCCAAGACCATTACTTGAATGTCCTTTATGTGATGTATGTCTCTTAAATGAACTAAGTAATGTAATGACTTAATGATAATGAGCATGTGAATGAATGAGTACCTCATCTAAAGTGTAAGGATTCCTTAGTTAAAGTGTGAAGAGGGCATAAAGGATGATCTCTTCATGTCTTATCTATTGAAATCTTGAGGATGACTCTAGTTAGGGAAGTTGCTTGATATGATTGATATGATATAAACTTAGGAGGTCTTAAGGATTATTTAGGTAGCCTTGAAGAGGGTGTATAGCCTTGGTAGGGGAGATTACCATATTATGTATGTCTTGTATGTTGATGTATTGTAAGTGTGATGTGTCTCATTATGAGTAATCTTGAGGATCGTTTAGGCACATATAGAGAGGGTGTATGGGTGGTCTCTCTTTGTGTGACTTAAGTGAATCTTAGGATGGCGTTAATGAGAAGCTTACATGCTAGGAGGTGTATTAGTGAAGGACTAAATACTTCACTGTACAGTGAAGGGAGGTTACTGTAAAGTGACCTCTTAAATACGTTAATTGGTTCTAAATGATTTCTTATGTGATTCTAAGTTGCTAAATGTTGTTCTTATGATGCAATTATGATATTTAAATGAAAAGATGAAGATTTCCAATAAATGTCCATTTTCATGATTTTTATGCATAATGCTATACTTAGTACATATGGTTCTACTAATTCCATGCTTTCTTTCTATCTATATAGTTCTTGGTAGGTGAAGAGCTTTGGGAAGAAGGCTTGGACTAGAAGATCGTTCAAGAGAAGTTTGAAGTATGTCCTCACTTGACTCGAGGGCATATATGTCTTTTATGTTTCGTTTATGAAGTATTGTGATAGACTATATAGTAGTATGTTCTATAATTCGTATGGTCCGTGTCCCAAGTATTCTTGTGTCTTAAGATGATGAGTTGAGACATAGCATTTCCTATTACTTCTATATGAAAGAGTTTTTAATACTATGATATTGTTTTATGAACAGTCTTAATTCCGCACTACTTTTTATTATGTATATGCGATGAATGATATGAGAGGCTTGTATAAGACCTCCGAGAAGTCGAGTACGATGGTTGTAATCCAAGATTGTGCCCTAACTTCTAGGGTGTGGTTTCGGGATGTGACAAGCTTGGATCAGAGCATAGATTAATGAAAGTAGTCTTAGGAATCAAAAAGTCTCAGCAAGTCACGTCTAGTAGAGTCTCAACCATCGGTGTGAGTCGCGACACATCTATTGGTGAGAGGCTATAAGACGATAGTGTTTCCATTCATTTCTACTCCTATGTCGTGCGGTAGAGTAATGTTATGAGTATCCTTCTAAATGTGTTTCCTTGTGTTCTAGGAGATGAATACTAGAAGGATGGCCGCTAGAAGGTTGGAAGAGGGAAGGGTGAATGAGGAAGCTCCTCCTAAAGTTGAGCAAGTTGAGCAAGTGCTTCAAGGTGGGCAAGGTGTCCAAGGTGCTCAAGGTGCTCAAGTGCCTCCTCAAGGTGATCATGCCCCTAATGTGGAAAGAGGTAATGAGGTCCCGAAGTTGTCTAATAGGGTGATTGGAGAGGCTTTGCTTTCTTTAGACCGAGTCGTAACGGCTCAAGCTAATTTGAATATGGTGCCTAGGGTTGGGGAGAGCACAATGACCTCTAGGTTGATAGACTTTGTTAGGTTGAATCCTCCTATCTTTCTTGGATCTAAGGTAGACGAAAATCCCCAAGAGTTCCTTGATGGTGTGTACAAGGTATTGAGTGCTATGGGGGTTACATCTAGAGAGAAGGAGGAGTTGGCTTCTTATCAATTGAGAGATGTGTCTCAAATTTGGTACACTCAATGGAAGGATAATAGGCCGATGGAGTCGGGTCCTATTGAGTGGGAAGAATTCAAGGAAGCTTTTCTTGGTAAGTACTTTCCCCGTGAGAGGTGAGAGGTTAAGGTACAAGAGTTTATCAATCTCAAGCAAGGCAATATGAGTGTTGAGGAATACTCTTTGAAATTCTCAACTTTGTCTAGATATGCACCTTCCCTAGTGTCTAATCAAAGGGATGAAATGAGTCGCTTTGTGACGGGTGTAGCCGACTTAGTGAGGGAAGAATGCCGTACGGCTATGCTACATGATGATATAACTTTGGCTAGACTCGTGGTGTATGCACAATACATTGAAGATTCTAAACTTAGGAGGATTTCAAGAAACTTGAAAAGGAGTGTTGCTAGTGATCAAGTGCAACCTAAATCCAATAAGAGGGTTCAGACTCAAGAAGAATCTAGGAGGACTAAGGTGAAGTTTGAGAAAGGAGGTGGTTCTCAAAATGGCAAACCTACATGTGCCACTTGTGGTAAGAAACATTATGGTGAGTGTCTAGTGGGTACTGGTATTTTCTTTGGATGAGGAAAATATGGACACAAGGTGAGATATTGTCCTAACATTTCTTCTAGAGGAAAAGAGGGTAAGAAAGTTGATCCTAGTGTTTCAAAGGATGATGCTCCAACAAAGAGGCGTTTCTATGCACTTCGGACTAGAGGTGAGAAGCCGGATGAGAGTGATGATGATGTTGGTAAGTCCTTTTCTTTCTCTTATTGTGATATGAGTTCCTCCTAGGTGGGGGAGTATAGCTAAATAGATGTGTTAGAAGTTGTTGCATGTGCATGATGTTTAGGAGTTTGGTTGAAATTGAATTTCATTAACTTCTTGCATTGTGTGTTTTGTGAAGCTTTGAGCATGTTGTGGAAGGTGTTTATATGCTGTTACATTGCATATTAACATGTCTATATCATGAATTGCCTAAGATTGCATTTTTGAAAAATTGCCTAAAAATCACTGTAGCATGCACTGTTCACTGTGTACTTTTGTAAAATTCGACTAATTGATTCTTTGGTCTAAAATTTTTGTTATGTGGTTAGAACTGATGTGTATGAGTATACTAATGAATATAAAATGAGTTTTTACTATTTGGAATGAAACATGTGAGTTTTGTAGCATAATGAGTTATAGAATTGTATTCTAATTTCTTGATTGTGTTGTGAATCTCTTGACTATGTGAAATTGATGTTTTCTCCTTGATTGTTAGTTATATGGTTTGGTTATGTGCTGCTAGTGATTCTCTATTCTTGGAAGTGTTCGAAGAGTGGCAAGTGTCACTCGAGGATGAATGTTGTCCAAGTGGGGGAGAATGTAAGGTCCCGAAAATGACATAGGTGAACTAGAGCCTAACATGGTTGTCATGGTGGTATAAGATCCTATATATGTCTATAAAGTGGTATCGAGGCAGTGTCTAAAGTATTAGGTGCATTGGAATTCAAACGTCAAAGGTCAACCAAGACGTTCGACGACTAAGTCACCTAAGTGCCTCATATGAGGTCCTATGTGTTTATGTGTGTTTAATGTGGTTTTATGGTCCTTAAATGAGTTTATATGATTTATATATGTAGTGTGTCAAGTTTAGAGGAGTTTGGAGGTCAAACACTCAAGAACGTCCATGGCATTCGAAAGATGTGCCTTGAAATGACCTTGTGTGTCTAGGCATGTTTCATTAGGTTTTACATGTTTGTTTTGAGTGAAATTCATGTGAGAGGTCCTAAAATTGTATACAGTCATGTTTGGCTTGGAAACGTCCGGGTAAACATCCCCAAGGACCAACCAAGGGTCCTTAAGGAAGGACCCATGTTGGTGGCCAAAACTGCCCAAGGCAGTCTCACCTACTGATTGCAATCGACGGCCAATGGCCTGGTCGACGGTCCGTGGGTGGTGGGCGTGGGTAGGTACTTAGCCTGGGGAGCTAAGCTACCAGTTCCAGGTCTCTAAACCCATCGACAGAGGCCAGCACGACCCGTAAGTGGACCTACACCCCGTCGATGGGCAACCATCGATGGACAAACTTTGGTCCCAGACCAGGGACCAAAGGACGGTCTGTAGGTCAAGGTACGGTCCGTAAATGGTCCCGTGGATAGGGACTTAGGCTGGGAGAGTATGAGGACCATATCCATCCTCTTAACCAATCGACGAAGGACAGGACGGTCTTTTTATGGACAAATGGTCCGTCGACTGCCAACCGTCGATGGTGCTGTCCCTGCGTGCAGTTCACTGCCAAATTAAGGGGTGAACTTGTACTTTCACCCCCACTTCCAAATTAGAGTATTGGAGGTTCCCTAAGGGCCTTTTGGGTATTTTAGATGCGTTTATAAGTCATTAACACTTAGAAGATTTCATTCTTCAAAAATCAAAACCCCAAAATACCTTAGAAATTCCCCAAGACTATTAAAGCTAAAACTCAAGGAAGAGCTTGGATTGGAGAATTGAGTGAAGATTCTTCATAAAAGTGAAGGATTAACATTGTTGAGGTAAGGCTTTTGATCCTTGAAACTCGTTTCATCAAAGAGCCCAACTTTCAAAGATGTGTTCTAAAGTTTTCTAAAGTTGAATTGACCTATTTTATGATCTACCATGGGTTCTTGCATTAAAGGTTTTTAATAATTGTTTAGTGATTGAATTGTGGTTATTAATGTGATTTTAAATCAATTAACCTATGAACCCATGAAATTGATGAATCCTAGTTTTTGACTAATTTATGGGTTACTTGATATTGGTCTAATGTTTATGAATTAATGTGTAGTTTCTTATGGGATTTCTAATGATGTAAGAATTATATTCAATTGTTATATAATTGGTCTTAGATTGTTGAATCTATGCTGAATTGGTTTAGATTTGATTGATTATCATAGTTTATGTATTGAATTGGTGTTCATGGCCATGGGTAAGGGCCTTATGATGTTGAATTGGATGATTTGGTATTGGCTTGAAGTGTTGAGGATGAAGAGGTGGTACGCTGCCCTATTTTACTTTATTCAATGTTAATTAGACTTCAATTATGTTATGATTGGTTTGGTCTACTTATGTTGGCAGTGTTATATTAATTGATGTGGCCTTGTCGGCGTTATTTTAAGTATATTGATGATCATGGCCTTGTCGGTACTACTTGAAGTTATATGGTTATTTGTGTAGTTGATTAAGTGATGTATGATCATACCTACTTACATGTGAAAGTATGTGTTCGTCTGTTAATGATATTTAGGTAATCATGTTATGCTATGATTATGTGTTAAGTGTGTAGTCTTAGAGTTGATACATAGTTGTTCTAACTTGGCTATATGAGTCTATAATGGTTATGTTGATGATGTTAAGGTAATGAATAGGTTGACTAAATGATTTTAAGGGTCATTCCTAAGTGTCTAAAGAATGTTATGCACTATGAATAAAATGAAGTATGTTGTGTCTTGTTTAGGTAGACTTGTGTTCCTTACTTGATGCTTGTATGAATACGAATATGTGATGTCTTGAATTAGGAACCTAAAGAGTCTTAGTCTTGAATGAATGAATATAGGTGAGACCTTGAATGATGATAAGAGGGTCCTTTATGTGAAACCTTGAACCTAGTGGTAAGGTTATGAAACTTGAAGTCGAAATCCGTAAGGGTATCCTTCATGTAATGAATGATGGACTTAAGGTTTATTGGTTGGAAAGGCATCATATCAATCCTTAGGAAAGTCATGATGAGCTTCTTGTCGCCGTAGTGAGATAGCCCTAGAGGACCTTGCTTTGGTAGGGTAAATGTAATTGGGTCATGAACTTGATATGGGACCCCTTTGTATGAATCTTAATGTGAATTAATCTATGAGAACGAAGGATAGCACCGAGTGAGTATGGTAAGGGAAGTAGTTCTAGTTAAAGAGTGAGACTAGAATACAAAGAAGCCCTTCATATTCCTTAACCATGTGCCTACATGGTATGTGTCTAAGTTCTATCATTGGCAAGTAGAACAACCTCATCGGAGTAGAATAGAACTCCGGATTCCATGTTTTGTTATCATGATCTATGTCGGTTATTGCCTATTCTCATCATATGGGATACCTATTAGCATTAGAGAAGTTCTATGAGGTTTAGGTTATGGTATGGGACGCTATCTAGACATTGCACAATAGGCTTTGAAGATGTTAGTAAGAGTCCCTAGGTCTTCTCCAAGACCATTACTTGAATGTCCTTTATGTGATGTATGTCTCTTAAATGAACTAAGTAATGTAATGACTTAATGATAATGAACATGTGAATGAATGAGTACCTAATTTAAAGTGACTTAAGAATTCCTTAGTTAAAGTGTGAAGAGGGCATAAAGGATGATCTCTTCATGTCTTATCTATGGAAGTCTTGAGGATTACTCTAGTTAGGGTAGTTTCTTGATATGATTGACATGATCTAAACTTAGGAAGTCTTAAGGATTATTTAGGTATCCTTGAAGAGGGTGTATGGGCGTTCTCTTCTAGGAGTACTTAAGTAAGTCTTTCGATAGCCTTGGTAGGGGAGATTGTCATATTATGTATGCCTTGTATGTTGATGTATTGTAGGTGTGTGTGTGTCTCATTATGAGTAATCTTGAGGATCGTATAGGCACATCTAGAGAGGGTGTAGGGCGGTCTCTCTTTGTGTGACTTAAGTGAATCTTAGGATGGCTTTAATACGAAGATTACATGCTAGTAGGTGTATTAGTGAAGGACTAAATACTTCACTGTAACAGTAAAGGGACTTCATTGTACAGTGAAGGGAGGTTACTGTAAAGTGACCTCTTAAATACGTTAATTGGTTCTAAATGATTTCTTATGTGATTCTAAGTTGCTAAATGTTGTTCTTATGATGAAATTATGATATTTAAATGAAAAGATGCATATTTCCAATAAATGTCCGTTTTCATAATTTTTATGCATAATGTCATACTTAGTACATGTGGTTTTACTAATTCCATGCTTTCTTTCTATCTATATAGTTCTTGGTAGGTGAAGAGCTTTGGGAAGAAGGCTTGGACTAGAAGATCGTTCAAGAGAAGTTTGAAGTATGTCCTCACTTGACTCGAGGGCATATATGTCTTTTATGTTTCGTTTATGAAGTATTGCAATAGACTATATAGTAGTATGTTCTATAATTCGTATGGGCCGTGTCCCAAGTATTCTTGTGTCTTAAGATGATGAGTTGAGACTTAGCATTTCCTACTACTTCTATATGAAAGAGTTTTTAAGACTATGATATTATTTTATGAAAAGTTTTAAATCCGCACTACTTTTCATTATGTATATGTGATGAATGATATGAGAGGATTGTATGAGAGAGGTCGAGTACGCCGGTCGCAATCCAAGATTGCGCCCTAACTTCTATGATGTGGTTTCGGTATGTGACACTAGCCAAGGTAGAGGTTCTTATACCCAAAGCGGTAGATTGTGTATTTGTTGGATGTTGTGAACAGTAAGGCCTGCCAATTTTTGGTTCACAAATCTGATAATCCTGATATTCATGTTAATATGATAATTGATTCAGATAACACAGAGCTCTTTGAACACGTTTATCCGTATAAAACTGAATGTGAGTTGACAAGTAAAAGTCCTAAACGACCACAGGAATAATCAATGGAAAATACACTACCTAGTGAGGATCCTAGGCATAGCACTAGCCAACGGAAACCCACTTCTTTCAGACCAGATTTTGTGGCGATGTTGCTTGAAAATGAGCCTCAAACATTTAAAGCAGTTATGTCTTCATTTGAGTCAACTTATTGGAAAGAAGTTGTCAATAGTGAGATCAGATAAATTTTATGTAATCATACTTGGGAATTGATTTATCTTCCTATGGGAAATAAACCTTTAGAATCAAAGTGGATCTTTAAAAGGAAAAGGAAGCTGATGGAACTATTGAGAAATATAAGTCTAGACTTGTAGTCAAAGGATACAAACAAAAAGAAGGTCTGGACTACTTTGACACATACTCTCCAGTAACAAGGATAACATCAATTAGGATGTTAATACCACTAGCGGAAGTGTATGATCTTAAAATCCACCAAATGGATGTAAAGACAACCTTCTTAAATGGAGAGTTGGAGACAGAAATTTACATGAAACAACCTAAAGGGTTTGTAGTTCCTCGTAAAGAAGCGAAAGTGTGCAGACTTGTGAAGTCGCTTTATGGGCTCAAGCAAGCACCCAAACAATGGCATTCTAAATTTGACCAAACAATATTGGCAAATGGATTCAAGATTAACAAATGTGATAAGTGTGTTTATACTAATAACATTCCAAATCATAAAGTCGTTGTTGCTTGTATGTTGATGACATGTTAATAATGAGTAAAGATATTGACGATATAAATGCTACTAAGAGCATGTTGTCCAGCAAGTTCAATATGAAGGACTTAGGAGTTGTTGATTTGATCTTAGGGATCAGGATTTTTAAAACTCCTAGGGACTATCATTATCTCAATCTCATTATATTGAAAGAGTATTGGATAAGTTCAAGTACTTGAATTTCAATGTTGTCAAAACTACAATTGATTTAAGCTTTACATTTCAAAAGAATTAATGTAAAGTGACTCTCAATTGGAATATGCTAGAGTGTTGGGAAGTTTGATGTATATTATGAATTGTACGCAACCAAATATAACATGTGTTATTAGCAAACTAAGTTGGTTCACTAGTAATCCGAATGAAACTCACTGGATGGCAATGAAACGTGTGTTGGGGTATTTGAACATACACAACACTATGATTTGCATTATAATAAATATCCTGCTGTGATTGAAGGATATATTGATGCAAATTGATCACCCGGTCAAATGAAGTAAAATCCACAAGTGGTTACGTGTTTACACTTGGTGGAGGAGCAGTCTCTTGGAAATCGTCCAAACAGACATGTATCGCTCGCTCCACAATGGAATCTGAATTTATTGTTTTAGATAAGGCTGGTGAAGAAGCTGAATGACTGAAATTTCCTAGAGGATATTCATTTTGGCACGAACATGTGGGACTCTATTTGCATACATTACGATAGTCAAGCAGCAATAGGTAGGGCAGGGTTCTTCTTTTTATTTTTTTATTGGTGTTGCAGCTTATTATAGATTTCTTATTTGAAGAATTTGAGAAGGAAGAATCTCAAATTTTAATTTAACATGTGATTAGAAAAGGTCTAAAGCTTTATAAATTACTTCTTAACTGGTAATTTTCAATCATTTTAACAAGTTAATAATATTGTGTGCGTGTATTATTCATTTAAAATTTTGTATTTTGTGTTATTGTTCTTGCCACTAATATATAATAAATTTCAGCAACTGATATGATTGTTTCAGTAATTTACAATAATTGTTGAATGATGTTGTTAAATAATTGCCGCAATTGTTATATCTATTTCAACAGCTGCTGAATAACTTGCAACAATTGTGATATTTTAATATAATTTTTGTTATGATCAATTTTTTAGTTCTAAGTTAGATATTTTAAGGTATCTTAAGTATCATTAATGGGATATAGAATAGTACTACCAGTTGATTGTAATGGTGAATGAGTCAAGTCCAACAATCGTTATATTTGACGTTGGAAGAGTAAAACATTTTTCATGACAATTGCGATGATTGTGCATCGAGATATTGCATATGATGATTTTGCGAATAAAATCATTACTTTGTGTAAATTAAATTGTGAGTTGAAAGATATTGTGATCACTTACCTGCATAGTTGTGGTGCAAAGCATAAGACGACTCCTTTAAGATAAATGATCAACTTAGTTTAAGTACTTATTTGGAAGATGAACCTAGAGGTGCTTTAAGGATCTACATGGTTGAAAGATTGGTGGAGTTGAAAGATTGGTGGATGAATGTGGTAGAATGAATATGAATATTAAGAATGTAGAGCGTGAAGGTCAAGATGTTCTTCCTCCTAAAGTTCGGAATAGACTGTCCATTATTGGTGAAGTTGCTGATAGGCAAGTACTACGAACTTATAAATTTACTTATTTCTAAAGTGTCATTCTCTTTGTACACTTAGTTAATTTTTGTTATGGTTGATAATTAATTAACTTAATGCAGTCATGCTCAAGAAGATGGAACAGGCTTTTACAAAAATATTTCATTTAAGAAAAAAGAAGAATTAGATATTGCATTTACAATTGCATGTGTCAAAAACTATTAGATTGAAGAAGGTAATTAATTCGTGTTCAGTGTATTGTGTCAAATATGAGCATCCTGACTGCAAGTGGTGGCTAAGAGCGGTGAAAGTTGAAAATTCTGATAGATTTTATATTAAAAAGTATGAAAAGATGCATATATGTGGCTCAGAACATCTTACGAGTCATAATCCACACACCACAACAAAAGTCATTGGAGCACACTTCAAATATAGATATCCCAAAATTAAAGGTCCATCTACAAAAGATTTGAATAACTCTATCCATATTGAATTGGGATGCAAGGTTAGTTATTGGAATGTTTGGAAGGGTAGTGAGATTGCAAAGTCTTTTGTAAGAGGGACACATGAACATGAATATGGAGTGATTGATGTGTATAGTCATATGCTTAGGATATCAAACCCGGGGAGTAAAACGACATTGAAGATTGATGAAAACGGCACGTTCAAGTACTTTTTTGTGGCATATGGAGCTTTGATTCTTGGTTTCGCACAAATGAGAAAAATCATAGCTATTGATGGGAAATTTTTTAAAAGTAAATACGGTGGTATGTTGTTGTCTGTTGTTGCACAGGATGCGGAGAATCATATTTTTTTTGGTGGCATTTTGCGTAGTAGACTCTAAATGTGATGCTTCCTATCGATATTTTTTCGAGCAATTGAAAGTTTTGTACTTGATACTCCTGAATTGTGCATTATCTCTGATAGACATCAAAGTATTGAAAAGATGGTTTCAATTGTGTTCCCTTCAGCTCATTATGGTTGTTGCATGAGGCACTTAGGAGAAAATATTTGAAATAATTTTCACAATGCGAGTGTTGTCCGCCACTTTTATAAGGCGGCAAAAGCATATAATATTGATGTATTCAATGATCATTTTAATCATATAAGAGATTTGGTTTCACAGGCTGCCACACATCTTGAACGCGTTGGATTTCAGCGATGGAGCAGGGCATTCTTTCCTGAAAATAGGTAAACTACTGCAATTGTCTATACTGCTGTAATTTTTTATTATTAACTACTACAATTGTTTATAGCAATTGCTGCAATCATTTATAGAAACTGTTGCACTTATTTCAACAACTGCTGAAATATCTGCAACAATTGTTATAAAAATTATACAACAGTTATAAACACATACTATATGTTACAGGCACAATATTATGACGACAAATATTACTGAGTCGGTTAACTCAATGTTTCTTGATGAAAGAGAATATTCCATTAATGCTCTATTTGATGCAATAAACAGGCGATTTGTAGAAAAAATTCATGAGAGGCGTATGAAATTCATTAATGCACCAATCATCTTCGTTCATTCGATAGAAAAAGACATTGCAAAAATTATTAATCTGGGGAAAAAGATATTGGTCCATCAAATTTCCAACTACAAGTATATTTTCACTGGTCATGATGAAGTTACAACAGTTGATTTGCTAGCCAAATTTTGTACTTGTAAAGTCTTTGACATTGACAAAGTATCTTGTCCACATGCTATGACAACGATTCGATGTCAATATGGTGATGATTATGGGAGACGCATTTATGAATACTCTTATTCGTATTACAAAGTAGAGAGATACCATATTGCATATGTGGAGAAAATTAAATCGTTGCCATCTGAAGAAACTTGGGAAGTTCCTATTAAGATTTTAGAGAGAAAAATATCTTCTCCATTTGTTGAACCAGGCAAGGTTGGAAAAAGGTCCTCAAAAATACATAAAGGAATTGGGAAATCATTTTCAACGAAGAAAAATAAATGTTCTTTATGCAACTAAATTGGTCACAAGAGTACTACATGCTCCGAGCGAAATGTCGCATAAAAATAGATTTGTTCTTCCTGTTTTTTGTGAACTTATTTGATTTTATCATTTTTTAGGTACTAATTGTTGTTTTTGTTGTTATTATTTGTGAACACATTTGATCTTATCTATTTTGGTACTAATTGTTGTAATTTTGATTGTGAGAGCATATTTGATTTTATTGTTATTCTTATTATTACTTTATTACTTGTTCTAGAGAATTTTAGCAATTGTTGTATAAAGTAGAATAACTTTCTTACTTGCTGTAGAAAAGTTCAATAACTTTCTTACTTGCGGTAGAAAAGTTCATCAACTGCTATGAAAAGTACAATAATTTTCATGCTCGTTGTAAAAATTTAAATAATTGTTGTAAAATAATACAACAACTCGTTTAATTGTTGTAGAGAATTGTAGCAATTGCTATGAAAAGTACAACAATTTACTTATTTGTTGTAACATATTCCTTTAAAATTACTAGTTATTCTAGATTTTCTTTTAAAATTAGCCAAAACTATACTATTTATCATTGAATATGATTAATATAACTAATTAATAATTAATTTATCAATTTAAGTTGATTACATGTGAAATTACTTAATTGATCGTCTGGTATCTCAACTATCTCATTAAACAAGATCACTATCTAATATAATTTTTTTTTAAAATTAAATCAACACTATTCTACTTATCATTAAATATGAGTGTTATAACCAATAAAAAATCAATTACTCATTATAATTTGATTACATGTGAAAGTGTAATTGAATTGATCATCTCGTATCTCAAATAACTATCTCATTATACAAGATGACTGTCTAACATAAAATTTATTTTGAAATTAAATCAACACTACTCTAACTATCATTAAATATGAGTGTTACAACCAATAAACAATCAATTACTCATTATAATATGATTACATATGAAATTATAATGGAATTGATCGGCTGATATATATCTCAAATAACTATCTCATTATACAAGATTACTATCTAACATAAAATTTATTTTTAAATTAAATCAACAGTACTCTACTTATCATTAAATATGAATGTTACAACCAATAAACAATCAATTACTCATTATAATTTTATTACATCTGAAATTGTAATGGAATTGATCGGCTGGTATATATCACAAATAACTATCCATTATACAAGATCACTATCTAACATAAAATTTATTTTTAAATTAAATCAACACTACTCTACTTACCATTAAATATGAGTGTTACAACCAATAAACAATCAATTAGCCAATTAATTTGCTTACTTGTTAAAAAAAAGTTTAGCAATTGCTATATAAAGTACAACAACTTTCAAACTTGTTGTAGAAATGTTCAGCAACTGCTATGAAAAGTACAATAATTTTTGTGCTTGTTGTAGAAATTTAAGAAATTGCTGTAAAACAATACAACAACTCGATAAATTGTTGTAGAAAATTTGAGAAAGTGCTATGAAAATTACAAAAATTTGCTTAATTGTTGTAGAAAATTTCAGCAGTTTCTGTAAAAAAATATTACAACTCGTGTAATTGTTGTAGAGAATTTTAATAATTGGATGAGTCAAATCCTCACCACCTTCAATTTGTTCACTAATAATATCATTGTTCTATATAACTGTAGAGAATTTCAACAATTGGATGAGTCAAATCCTCACCTTCAAATAGTTCACTAGCAACATCAAAAAATAAATTCGATTAAAATAGCAATTCATCAAAGTGAAATAGCATATTCACTAATGTACAATGAAAGTAAATTAAAAGTGTAGCAAAATAGTGGTAATATTGCATATTCACAAGCAGTCCCTTCAATTCATCAAATTCAAAATACCATATTTACTAGTGTACAACAAAAGTGAACACAAAGTGTAGCAAAATAGTGGTAAAAATGCATTTTCACAAGCAACCCCTTCAATTCATCAAATTCAAAATATCATATTCACTAATATACAACAAAAGTGAATAAAAAGCTTAGCAAAATAGTGGTAAAATTCATTTTCACAAGCAGACCCTTCTTCATCACTCTTTCAACTCCTTTTTGAATTCGAATCAGCCCCTTCATCTGCAATATCAGCCCCTTCATCTGTAATATTAAAAAAATGAATTTCACATGTAAAAATGGAATATATATATATATATATATATATATATATATATATATATATATATATATATATATATATATATATATATATATATACAAGACAAATCTTAGAAATATGATTATAATCTAATTTTATCTTTACTATCTCCGGACACCAATTCTTTTTCGATAATGGTCTCATTCACTTTTCCTTTTCTCTTTTTTCGAGCACTTAATGCCTCCGAAATTTATCTTTTTGTTCTTTTAACATAGTCAGGTGTATATGGATGAGAGATCTTCGATGATGGCCTAGTACCTCTCTTAGACTTCATGGTGACGATAACTTTCTCTAAAGACTCAATCTTAGCATTCATGGTGACAATAGTTTTCTCTGAAGACTCTACCCTGACATTCAATAAATATATCATCTCCTTAGTGGATGGAGTTTCTTGAAGACAAGGAACATTCTCATCGATCGGAGAAGATGTTTCTACTCCAAAACCACCACTAATATCACCGAAGTCTCCTCCTCATTCAAAATCAACATCATTAGTACATCTATCAACATTTGGAGTAAATTCCCCTCCTCCTCCAACACCTAACACCACTAAAAACTCCCTCAACAATTGGAGAAGATGCTCCTCCACCTCCTACATCAAGATAATGCTCATCATTATCAATGTCTCTTTTAAAAGCCACAACACCATTCAAATCTATCTCAAGTTTTTCAATCTTATCATCCTTGGTCAATTTCTTAGGCACAAACTTAGTGAAAAAATTCATTTTCATTTCACTAGATGTAGGAACTATCCATGGATGTACAATCTACATGTAAAAATAATAATAATTAAAATGTGATAAAGCAGCTGCTGCATTTAAAGATTATTATATACTCGTTGTTTAATTGTTCCAACAATTATTGTAATAACTTCAACAATTGACAATAAATAATTAAACAAAGAAAACACTTGTTGAAAAGGCTACAGCAAAAACAGAAAAGCAATAACTATTTGACTTTAAATAAAAATGTTTTAAAAAATAATGCTTACCGAGTCATGAGGGGGATCAAACAACTTATTAATGTCAACTGATTCATTATTAGTTGCCAAAAGCCATCGAAAAATTATCGGTGAAGACACTTGTTTCGAAAACACCTTATATTTCTTTTGAAGGAAAGGAACAACTTCAAATGCTCAACATTACGTAAAATAATCACAAAAAGAGATCAAAATATTGGAAGCACCCAAAAATAATGTATATATATATATATATATATATATAAAAACTAAAATAAAATAAAATTTACCATAAAGGCCATGAAAAGCCATAAAGATTGGTAATCTTCCCATCAACAGTCTTCACCGCTTTCAATAGATGCTTGATTGTAATATCATAGCTAATACGACCCCATGGAGAAGCACAAAATGCTTTTCTATTGGCCGAGAGCAAAATTCATTTTTTTGTGAATATTTGTATTCACGTCTTTTCCACAAAGAAAGATATGAACAAAATAAAGTAAACACAATGATTTTTTTACATCGGTATTATGATTTTCATTATGGAGTTGTTAAATCAACTTATTTCTCTTGCAACTCTTTCCCACAACCTCAAGAATTTCTTGTTGTCTCATTTTTTTATCAGTTGACATATTTTTAAAATCATACACATCTTCATTATGATAATTTAAGCCAGTGATGATAGCAAACTCCTTCATTTCAAAACAAATCGGCATGCCACTATAATTTATCCAAATTTTTTCTTTTCGACGACTATAAATTTGACGTGGAAGAAGTTGGGAGGCGAACCACATTTGAAATATTATACGAGTATATTTAAGTTGTACGTAATTTCCAAAGATAGAAGATCGAAATAACCTATCAATTGTTATTTTTTTAAGATCGTTCTAAATTTAAAAAACTTACGTAACTCCGAAAGAACCTCTTAAGTTTGGATACTTATCAACTATTGACTCCAAATTGTAACTTGCATACCTAATCGACTTCACAACGAAGTTATCTGGTGAAGGAATGATCTGAGAAGACTCAACAATAGGATATGTCACCTTTTCTGGAATTGGTATATCATTTTGTTCCTCTTCAACTGCTCTATCTTCTCTTTCTACATTTGTAGAAGAACACCCTTCGTGTTCTCCTTGTTCTTCTTCTATAGAATTTTTCAAATTTGTGTTATCTAGTTCTTCTTCTTCTCTTTATCTTTGTGTTCCGATTCGCCTTCTATATGTTTTAGAAGGAGTTGTTTGTTTTTTCCTTGGAGTCATGGATGCAGAATCTATATATAATAACAATAAAATCAAAATGTAATAATAAAAAATACAATTCATTATCATTTAGATAATTTTCAAAGTTAGTTTCAAAACCACATAAAGAAATAGGGTAAACAATTATAAATGTAGCAATTGTTGCTTTTCACTCTCAAAATTCTTAAACTTTTACAGGTTCATAGCTCTCAATTGCTATTTAGGGTTCCATTAAAAATCTCACACTTGACCTACCTGAACCTAATTTAAGTGCAACAGCAACAACTAAATCTTAATCCCCACTAGTTCGTCACTTTCTCATTGTCTATTTGCTTCTAATGTTCTTTAGCTCTCTAATTTCTCTTTACTAAATTTGAGATAGAGAACAGTCAATGAACTTCAGAAATCTTTTCAGCAATGCAGGTGATTATTTGGACAAAAATAATCATTAACAAAAATAACCCAATGGATTTTCAACCTTTACACTCTCAAAACCCTAAAATGAAAGAAATGAAAAGAAAAGAAAAGAGGGTTACCTTGAAGGTAGATGACGACAATAACGAAGAAGACGACAGACAAACACGATAATGAAAAAGACGAAGTAGACAGAGGAAGATAAAGAAGACGAAATAGACAGAGGAAGATGAAGAGACGTCCCTAAACTTGTCCAGCAATGTGGGGAAAAAATACAATGAAATATTAGGTTTATTTTAAATACTTTTAAAAGTTTAAAAGTTTTGAATATTACATTTTAGTCCCTAATTAACTTAGTCACTAATTAAAAAAGAATTTAACTTAATCAACTTTTTTTGGTCACCAATTTTAATTTGAAGACTTTTTTATCGCCTCCTCCTCAATTTTCTCGGGTGAGTTGCGATTGAGAGAGGTAAAAAAAGGAAATACAATTTAACATGCCTAATTTTTTTCGCTTTTTTCATGCTTCTCGCTTTTCTACTCTTATATTTTCAGCTTTCATTCATATCCCAAATCAAATCTTTATCCTCAAATCACAAACATCACTCCTAAATCAATTTCACCTCTTCAAAGTATCCACAAAATCACTCTCTTCGCCTGGATCATTGCAATCAGCGACATTGTTTGATTTTCTGTAACACCCCGTGTCCAAAATAGACCAAAAATCAGATTTTTAGAAAATCTGCAGGTGCAATCGACGGTTGCCATCGACGGACCGTAGCCTGACCCATGGTCCGTCCTGCACATCCTTCGATTGAATCTGAAACCCTCAAAATCTCAGCCCATAAAAAAATTGACGAAGTGTCAAACGACAGACGGACCTACAGTCTGTAGGTTAGACTACGGTCCGTAGTCTATGTCCGTCGATCAACACCCTATTTACCCACACTCTGAAACAAACGATGGATGACCATAATGGACCGTCGTTCGATCTACGGTCCGTAGGTCTCACGGCAGGTGGGAATAAGCAGACAGTTAGGGAGGAAATGCAGTTGGGTCAACTTCAATTGATCATAACTCTTAGAATAAGATGCATTAGGTGTCCCATGACATATCAACAGATAGATAATTTAATTATCTTTCCATATCCACCAACCTTAACAAAATCAGACCTCCGAGTAAAATGTTATACCCATTTTAGTAAAGGCCTGTTGAACAAACCCAACCTACGGACCCAAACGACGGACCGTCGATTGAACGACGGACCGTCAGTCCAGGTCGTCGTTTGGTCCGATAGCAATTAGCTCAGGGGTCTTTTGGTCTTTTCCCACTTTTTTTAAACCCCAAGATACGTCGTTTTGACCTTGAATCATCAGATTTTACTCCGTGAATTTCATCAACAAGTGTGTGGGATTTCACTAGTGGGTTCCTTTCACCCATTGGGTCCCTAGTTTTCAGTCAGTTCTTGATTCTCTTATCATGATTTAACCTAGGATTTCTAGAATTACAGCAGAACTTCATGACTTAGTTAAAATATATGTTCCAAATCAGATCATCATCTTATTACTCAATTTATCGCATGAATTTCAGAACCCTAGCTATGTATTTATTTAGTTCTTGAATTAAACATGTTAGGCCAGATATTTCAGTTATTCAGTTATACATGCCTCAGTTATTAATGCATCATTATCATATTAAATGTTGCATTCTCAATTTGCATGTTCAATTTTGAGCTATCCAGTATTTTACAGAAATTCACACATAATCACTTAACTACATAAATCAATGGGAGTAGCATAATATCAAGTTGAACTAGGGTTCAGCGTACCCAATTAGTCCCAGAACTACTAGCCAATTAGGTTGTAAGTCCCCTCTGTGGGTAATCAGTTTAGTGATCACGCCAGCATGCCTTTATACCATTGGCAGGGTATATTGGGTCCTCTCGATGGGGCGTATACATCGGACTCCACATTTATCTCATGTGGTTTTATTATCAGTTATTAATAACTTCCGAATTTCAGTTAGACTCTCTTGTATTGACCATTTATCAGTATATTCAGTATTCAGTTTCAGCATGATATAAATTGGTCATTGCATCCAGTTAGCTCAGAATTCAGGATATCATGTTCAGATTTCTATACTTGCTTTTGTGCTTGTTCAGTTATGTTTTATTTTAGCTTTACCCTATCCTACATGCTCAGTACCTTCAAGTACTGACGCATATGTGCACTACATCTTCTCATGATGTAGGCTCAGGTTCTCAGCATCCAGATCGCGCTTAGATCGATTTCTGATCTCCAGTTCAAAAGATTCAGTGGTGAGTCCTCATTCTCCGAGGATAAATAGTCATGAGTTTCTTTTCAATATTTAGTCCTTTAGTTTCTGTTTTTGCTAGACATAGCTGGGGTTAATAACTTTTTTGTATTAAACTCATCAGTTTTCATATTATCTAAGTTTTAGCATATGGGAAATCCCCATCATTTCATTATAAATTATGATTTATCTTTAGCATCAGTTTATATTCTTTAGTATGCCCATGATCATGCCAGCAGGGCTAGCTTGGGATCACTTATGGTCCTAGGTCCCGTGTCCGCATCTCGGGGGTAACACTTTGAGCACTAGGTTTAAGTGTCCTAGGATTTCTAAAAAGCCGCACTAAGTAGAGTATTTTTTATGGGTGTGAAGTGCACCACATCTAATGAGAGGGAGGCTATGAAGTGTTTTAGGAAAACTTCACTTTCTTGTTACTCTTATCGTGCGTAAGGTATGATCTAATTCAATTCTAACTCGACGTTCTACGTTTCAGATTATGCCTCCTCGTAGAGCTAACGCCAGGAATGCGAATGCAAGGAATGCAAACGCAACTCCTCCAGTCCCAAATTAGGAAGTCTCCAATGCTGAATTCAGAAGTGCCATTCAGATGTTGGCTCAGAGTGTCGCCAACCAGAACAATCAGCGGTTTCAAGTTCCTATGAATGTAAATGGTGGATCATAAGCGGCCAGGGTCCGTGACTTTGTTAGGATGAATCGGCCTGAGTTCTTAGGATCACAAACTAATGAGGATCCTCAGAATTTCTTGGATGAGATCAAGAAAATCTTTGAGGTAATGCAAGTCACTGGGAATGATCGGGTTGAGTTGGCATCATACCAGCTGAATGATGTTGCTCATATTTGCTCAGTGGAAGGAGAATAGGGGTGCAAATACAGCTTCTATCACTTGTGATTGCTTTAGCGAGAATTTCTCGATAGATTTTTCTCAATAGAGTTGGGAACTATGACTATTCTCAGCAGAAATCGGGTGGTGGAAATCGCTCGCAGAGTCAACAGAAGTTTTCAGCCCCTGCCCCTTCGTCAGCTAGTGTTCCATCCTCCAAGAAGAGGTTTGACCAGAAGGTTAGAGCACCAGGCTCTAAGTCTCAGGGAAGTGTTTCAGGCACCAAGACTTACCCCACTTGCCCTAAGTGTGGTAAGAACCATCCGGGCGAGTGTGTCGCAGGAAAAGAAGGATGTTTTGGGTGCGATCAGTCTGGTCACAGGTTGAGGGATTATCCTTCTAGACAGGGTCAAGGAGGTGAAAATGGTAGAGCTCAGTCTATAACTTTATCAGCATCAGCAAGTCGCCCGACTCAACATGGTGACTCATCTGGTGCAGGTGGCGGTCAATGCCAGAACAGGTTGTATGCTCTTCAGGCTCGCCAGGATCAGGAAGGTTCTCCTGATGTAGTCACTGGTACGTTACGTGTCTTTGACCTTGATGTTTATGAATTGTTAGATCCAAGGGCTACTCTTTCTTTTGTAACTCCTTACATAGCAGTCCAATTTAGTGTAAGTCCAGAAACTCTCTCAGAACCTTTCTCAGTCTCTACTCCATTCGGTGATCCAGTTATAGCTAGACGGGTATACAAAAATTGCCCTATCACAGTCTCTCAGAAAGTCAACTCAGCAGATCTTGTAGAGTTAGAAATGGTAGCTTTCGATGTCATTCTAGGCATGGATTGGTTACATTCATGTTATGCCTCAGTTGATTGTAGAAATAGGATTGTTCATTTTCAATTTCCAGATGAACCAATCTTAGAATGGAAGGGTAATAGCTTAGCGCCTATGGGTCGATTTATTTCTACCTTAAGGCTAGAAAGATGATCTCTGAGGGTTATCTCTATCATCTAGTTCGGGTTAAGGATTCTAGCTCTGAAACCCAAACTCTTGAGTCAGTTCCAGTAGGCAGTGAGTTTCCAGAAGTGTTTCCAGAAGATCTTCCCGGAGTTCCTCCCCAAAGGGAAATCGACTTTGGAATTGATCTCCTTCCAGATACCCAGCCTATTTCTATTCCTCCTTACAAAAATGGATCCAGCAGAGCTTAAGGAAATGAAAGAACAGTTTAAAGACCTTCTTGATAAGGGTTTCATCAGACCTAGTATTTCTCCATGGGGTGCACTAGTGTTGTTCGTAAAGAAGAAAAATGGTTCTCTCAGAATGTGCATTGACTATAGAAAGTTGAACAAGGTCACAATCAAGAATAAGTATCCCATCCCCAGGATTGATGACTTGTTTGACCAACTTTAGGGTGCTAGCCATTTCTCAAAGATAGACCTCAGATCGGGTTATCATCAGCTCAGAGTCAGAGATAGTGACATTCCGAAAACAACCTTTAGAACTTGGTATGGTTATTATGAATTTGTAATTATGTCGTTTGGACTAACCAATGCTCTTGCAGCTTTCATGGATCTAATGAACAGAGTGTTCAAATAGTACTTGGACTTGTTCGTTATCATCTTTATTGATGATATCCTCATTTAATCTAGGAATGAGAAAGAACATGCAAGTCATTTGAGAGTTGTTCTGCAGACTCTCAAAGATCGTCAGTTATTCGCTATGTTTAGCAAATGCGAGTTCTGGTTGAAATCCGTTGCTTTTCTTGGTCACATTGTATCTAGCGAGGGGATCCGAGTGGATTCACAGAAGATAGAAGCACTGAAACAATGGACCAGACCTACCTATGCTACAGATATCAGAAGTTTCTTAGGTCTAGCTGGTTATTATAGAAGTTTCGTGGAAGGATTTTCATCCATAGCCTCACCATTGACTAGGTTGACTCAGAAGATAGTCAAGTTTCAATAGTTAGATGATTGTGAGAAAAGCTTTATAGAATTGAAAACTAGATTAACTACAGCTCATGTCTTGACTTTACTAGAGGGTTCATATGGTTATGTAATCTATTGCGATGCATCCAGAGTTGGCATTGGTTGTGTCTTGATGCAACGAGATAAGGTTATAGCTTATGCTTCGATACAGCTTAAGGTGCATGAGAAAAACTATCCAACTCATGACCTTGATCTTGCAGCAGTGGTGTTTGCACTCAAGATATGGAGACACTACTTGTATGGTGTTCATATAGATGTGTTCACTGGCCATAAGAGCCTTCAGTATATGTTCACCCAGAAAGAGTTGAATCTTCACAAGAGGAGATGGCTTGAGCTCCTTAAGGATTATGATATGAGTGTGCATTATCATCCTGGTAAGGCGAATGTAGTAGCAGATGCTCTTAGTAGACTATCTGTGGGTAGTATAGCCCATGTTGAGGAAGAAAGGAGGGAGCTAGTGAAGGATGTTCACAGACTTGCTCGCTTAAGAGTTCACCTTATGAGCATATCAGACAGTGGTGTAATAGTTCAGAATCGGGCAGAGTCTTCTTTGGTAGTGGAGGTTAAGAAAAAGAAAGATAGTGATCCCATCTTGCCTGAACTTAAGGGTGCAGTCCATAATCAAAGACCTGATGTGGGCGAGTTGAGACAGCATATTCTTGCAAAAGCCCATAACTCCAGATATTCTATTCATCCAGGTGCCACTAAGATGTACCGCGATCTGCGGGAAGTCTATTGGTGGAATGGCATGAAGAGGGATATAGCAGATTTTGTGAGTAAGTGCCCTAATTGTCAGCAAGTCAAGGTAGAACATCAGAAACCAGGGGGTATGATTCAAGAGATCGACATTCCTACTTGGAAGTGGGAAGTGATCAATATGGATTTCATCACAGGGTTACCGCGTACTCGCAGACATTATGACTCCATTTGGGTGATAGTTGATAGGATGACTAAGTCTTCTCCCTTTTTGGCGGTCAAGACTACAGATTCGGCAGAGATCTATGCCAATCTTTACATTAATGAAATTGTGAGGTTGCATGGGGTTCCTTTGTCTACCATCTCAGATAGAGGTCCTCGGTTTACCTCTCAATTTTGGAAGTCATTTCAGAAGGGTCTTGGTACTCAAGTTAACCTTAGCACAACATTTCATCCGCAGACGGATGGACAGGCAGAGCATACCATTCACACCCTAGAGGATATGTTGAGAGCTTGTGTGATCGATATTAAGGGTAGTTGGGATGATCAGCTTCCTCTGATTGAGTTCGCCTACAACAATAGCTACCATTCCAGCATTTAGATGGCCCTTATAAGGCTTTGTATGGACGTAGATGTAGATCTCATGTTGGTTGCTTTGAAGTAGGTGAAGCAGCTTTGATAGGGCCAGATTCATTCCTTGATGCTATGGAGAAAGTGAAACTCATTAGAGATAGACTTAAGACAACCCAAAGTCGTCAGAAATCTTATGCAGATGTAAGGAGAATGAAACTAGAGTTCCAAGTTGATGATTGGGTTTTCCTGAAAGTGTCACCAATGAAAGGGGTGATGAGATTTAGCAAGAAAGGGAAGCTCAGTACTAGATATATAGGCCCTTACAAGATCTTGAAAAAGATTGGCAATGTGGCATATGAGTTAGAGTTGCCAGCAGACTTAGCAGCAGTGCATCCGGTCTTTCACATCTCGCTCTTGAAGAAGTGTGTGGGTGATCCAGCCTCTATAGTGCCATTAGAGAGTGTGGCGGTGAAAGATAGTCTTTCTTATGAGGATGAACCAGTTGAGATTCTTGACCGTAAGGTTAGAAGGTTGAGGAACAAAGAAGTCGCTTCAGTCAAGGTTTTATGGAGGAGTCAGTCCATAGAGGGAGCTACTTAGGAAGAAGAAGCATCAATCAAAGCCAAGTATCCTCACCTATTTCCTTCCGATTCCACTTCAGCTTGAGTTAATAGTTCCTCTTCAGTTTTCTAATCATTCATGCGTGAATTGAGTCTTAGAATCATGTTCCCTCAGTTTGTACTTGCATTTCAGCGTATTTACATGTTAATCAATTCAGTCAGAAAGTCAATTCTCAGTGTTTAGTAGTAGGGTTTGTATCTCTCTCCCTCTATTCCAGCTAATTTAGTCTTCATTCGAAGACGAATGTTCCCAAGGGGGAGATAATGTAACACCCCGTGTCAAAAACAGACCAAAAATCAGTTTTTTAGAAAATCTGTAGGTGCAATCGACGGTTGCCATCGATGGACCGTAGCCTAACCCACGGTCCGTCCTGCACATCCATCGATTGAGTCTGATACCCCCAAAATCTCAGCCCAGAAAAAAATTGACCAAGTGTCGAACGACAGACGGACCTACGGTCTGTAGGTCAAACTACGGTCTGTAGTCTGCGTCCGTCGATCAACACCCCATTTACCCACCCTCTGACATGAATGACGGATAACCAGCATGGACCGTTGTTCGATCTACGGTCGGTAGGTCTGATAAAAGGTGGGAATTAGCAGACAATTAGGGGAGAAATATAATTAGGTCAACTTCAATTCATCATAACTCTTATTACAAGATGAATTTGGTGTCTCATATCATATCAACAGATAGATAATTGAATTATCTTTCCATATCCACCGACCTTGCTAAAATCAGACCTCTGAATAAAAAGTTATGTCTGTTTTAGTAAAGGCATGTCGAACAGACTCAACCTACGGACCCAAATGACAGACCGTCGATTGAATGACGGACTGGCAGTCCAGGTCGTCGTTTGGTCCGACAATAATTAACTCAGGGGTCTTTTGGTCTTTTCCCACTTCGTTGAAACCCAAGATACGTCGTTTTGACCCTGAATCATCAGATTTTAGTCAGTTTAAGCATACAAACATAACTAAAACTTACCTAAGTCAAATCATTAAATAAAACTTAGAAAATTAGAAGCAAGAAAGGATAAAGAGGTCAAGAACCCTAGTTCAAGAACGCAGCAAGGTTCCAGCAGTTCCAGCCCCAAAATCTAAGTGTTTCTTCGTGAATTTCATCAACAGGTATGTGGGATTTCACTAGTGGGTTCCTTTCACCCATTGGGTCCCTAATTTTCAGTCAGTTCTTGATCCTCTTATCATGATTTAACCTAGGGTTTCTAGAATTACAGCAGAACTTTATGACTTAGTTAAAATATATGTTCCAAATCAGATCATCAAGTTATTACTCAGTTTATCACATGAATTTCAGAACCCTAGCTATGTATTTCTTTAGTTCTTGAATTACACATGCTAGGTCAGATATTTCAGTTATTCAGTTATACATGCCTCAGTTATTAATGCATCATTATCAGATTAAATATTTCATTATCAGTTTGCATGTTCAATTTTGAGCTATCCTATATTTTACAGAAATTCACACATAATCAGTTAACTACATAAATCAATGGGAGTAGCATAATACCGAGTTGGACTAGGGTTTAGCGTACCCAATTAGTCCCACAACTACTAGCCAAGTAAGTTGTAAGTCCCCTCTGTGGGCAATCAGTTTAGTGATCACGCCAGCATGCCTTTATACCTCTGGCAGGGTATATTGGGTCTCTCGATGGGGCGTATACATCGGACTCCACATTTAGCTCATGTGGTTTTATTATCGGTTATTAGTAGCTCCCAAAGTTCAGTTAGACTCTCTTGCATTGACCATTTCTCAGTATATTCAATATTCAGTTTCAGCATGTTATAAATTGGTCATTGCATCCAGTTAGCTCAGAATTCAGGATATCATGTTCAGATTTCTATACTTGCTTTATGCTTGTTCAATTATGTTTTATTTCAGCTTTACTCTACCCTACATGCTCAGTACCTTCAAGTACTGACGCATACGTGCGCTACATCTTCTCCTGATGCCAGTATTTCTAGTCCAGTTTAGAGGCTATTTTCATACATAGTTAGTTTCAGCTTTGTGTTAAGTTAATAACTTCTTTGTATTAAACTCATCAGTTTTTATATTATCTCTGTTTTAGCATATGGGAAATCCCCATCTTTTCATTATAAACTATGATTTAGCTTGCGCATCAGTTTATATTCTTTAGTATGCTCATGATCATGCCAGTAGGGTTAGCTTGGGATTACTTGTGGTCCTAAGTCCCGTGTCCGCATCTCGGGGGTAGCTCGGGGCGTGATATTTTCGGAGTTTTATTTCTTGTTTAGATCCTACAAGTTTCTTCTACTACTTATTTTTTTCTATTTTTTCTTTGAAAGTCTTATATAGGTATACGTTTATTACAATATCGAAAACAAATACTCCAACGAGGATCACAAGAGGTACATATTATCCCAATAATTGCATTGTGAAAACACCCTCGTTTGATTTGTGTATAACTCAAATGCACTCACAAATTTCAGGCTCCATTGTTGGGATAGAGATAGAGAAGAAATCGAATTTGAATGATGAATTAGTAAAGCTGGGTTCTTTAAAAAGAAAAGAACGGTCAACAATGAAAGCGGATGAAACAAAAATTGACAAGAGGAGGAAGGTCTAAGATGTTGTTTCGGGCATGATTAGAAAAGATGTAGTTAATGAAGAACAAGAAGAAAGGAGTGAAGAAGAACTAGAGGTATGTATATTTTTTAATTTTTTGGGATGTAGAATAAGTGTATACATATATACCTGTAGTGTACTGTAATTCGAACCAGAAAGGTTACGTGGAGGATATACAATTTGAAACTAAGATCGTGAACTGAAAATTTTAGAGTAGGTTCCTTTGTAGTTTTTTGTCTTGGTTTCTTCATTCATATTGGTTTTTGAGCTTAGTGCTAATTTTTATGTACATACTAAACTCCTCAAACCCTGCTTGTAATACTTTAGCGGGGATATAGTTATTATAGCAGTGTATGAATATGAATGTTCATGAAGTGTTTCTTTTAACTGAACATGTAATCCTCTTTTGATATGAGCATTAAAAGTTGCAAGTAATCTTGATGTAGGATTGTAGTTAGTGTTCAACTTGTAATGTATTCAACTTGCATGCAAGGTTTATTGGTGTAACCATCTTGCATTATGTTATAGCACATAAGATTTATTCTGGTGCATAGTTTTACGTAGTAGTTACATTTTAGTAGAGCCTGGATTATTTTTTGTTGTGTCATTTATATGTGGTTAAGGGGATCCTTATTTTGTTAAGTTGATGTATGTAGTTGCCTTAATATGTTTATTTTTTTAGGTCTCATTAATGCAGGTACTTGCGAAATATTAATGTACTTGTACATGTGATTGTTGTCTAGCATGTTATTCAATGGCTTTTCGTGTCTGTTGTAACTTGTAAGCAATATCATTCTAATGTACAGTAAGTCAAACAAGAAAGGTTATGTGGAGGATTTACCTTCCAATGTATTATAATATGGCATACCTTTAGTATGGCATACTTTTACTCATTGAATACCTTCTAGTGTTTTGGGGATTATGTTGTCATTCTATTTTTTGAAAATGATTGTAGTTAAATGGTAGTTTACTGAATATGTGGATACTTTTTAGATTATTATTTGCATCAAATTTATTTTGTGTTAGTGCATCTTATATTTGAATGTGTTGTTTTGTATGTATGCATAGAATCAGGTTAGTATGAGGTTATCAATGTAAAAAAAGTGCAATTTCATATTTGAGTATTTCTTAATTATAGGGTATTAGACTTCATGTGTTGGCTCGCCCGATCGAACACCCGCGCATGCAGGTTTATGTGAACCATAACATAGTTACAGATTTGAAGGGGAAGCTTACAACGACCCAATTCAATTGATTTAATGATACATATTTTGGAGCATATATCAAAATGCACGTATGTAGGGCAACCACAAATCTTTAGGTGTTTGATATTATGTGAGTTGGAGGATAGTTTCCCGGATGAACTGTTCTTTCGTATAAATCATATTGCACTCCATTTTGATATTTAAGAATTTGTCATCATTACTGGGTTGAACTGCTTTGCTAATAAAGATGATTTATTGTTTGACACAAGTGAGCCAAACTGATTTATCAATTAGTACTTTGAGGGCAAAAGTATTATGAGAAAGGCAGAGTTGATTAGTCATTATAAAAACAAGGTACGGGGTGATGGTAATGATGACGATGTTGTTAAATTCACAATTTTGTATTTTATCAGTATGTTCATCTATTCCGGTGAGAAGAGGAGTTCATCAATTCCAAGGATGCATTTGATCTAGTTGAGAGTGCCTGGTACCATGAATACCCTTGGGGAAAAGATTTTTTCTCCAAATCGGTCAAAAGTATAACCAAATAAATGGATGCCAAAAAAGTATTATAGAATTGATGATATGTCTCTTGCCATACAATTTTGGATATATGAATGTTGTTCTACTGTTATTACGAATATTGTTAAAAAGAAGACCAATTGTATTTCCAGACTGGTCAATTGGAGGACCAGAAACAGCAGAATACATTATGAATTCCTCATGGAAGGAATGTTTGGTGATAACGACAATTCGGTAATTTAACATATTTTCATTATTTAATTGGTACAGATATTGATGTCTTTCCATATACTTATTAATTATAAAAAAAATTGCGCAGTTAAAACATTCAACCTTCACTTAAAAAGATTGCATTTTATCAGCTTCCATGAAAAAGTGATGCAATCCCCAAAAATACTTTTCAAAAAGTTGGTGACAAAGATGATGGCGAAGATGATGATTTCACTTCAAAGCCTCCAAGTCATAAGCCACACAATAAAGAAAAAGATAAACAAAAGGTAATTGTTTCATTGTCCACATCGATCAAAAAGATCAATATGCATGCAGGTTCGAGTTGTAAGGAGAAAAGTCCACCAGTATTGCATGGTTATCATAAGGCAAAGAGTACACCCTTTAGTTCTATTTCTGTCACGACCGGGGAGCACCCCCTAGACGTAATCGACATCTTTATCCTCGAAGAGAACTTAGAATAGACCTTGGCATTCATCATTACATGTCATAGGTCAAAAATGCAGAAAATTTAAAAAATTTACATAGTGAAGTGTACTTAGACTTCTCACATATCATATAGGGAGTGTACATAGACTTCTCGTTTAGGAATTATACATAGAATTCTCAATTAGTATAAACAAATAATATAAGACTCTAATATCTTGTTTCACATATAACCATCTAAAAAAGAGTACAACATTTGGACATAGTCATTACAAGTACGATATGCTATTATAGGATTACAACAATAGTCTCAAATGATAAAGGAAAGAAGCAATTGTATTTAGACATAACAATCCTACTAAGCTAGATAGGTGGCACCATCCTAGAATCATTGAAGACTCACCAATAACTTGGGGAAAAGTCCAAGTCTTCTTGCAAATGGCCTCTAAGCACCTCAACGGCCCAAACCTACATATTAGTAGAAATATAAAGAATATGGGTTAGTACATCCACTTGTACTAAGTATGGAAACATATGCACATAAAACCATTTAAATACATGCATGAAAGGGATCATTTCTTTAGAAACATGTAAGTCATTTTGAAATCCTTTATGCACACACAAGAGAGCATATACAAACAAAGGATCACAATAACATAAGACATGTTCATAAATAAGGACAACATCGTCATAAAGCCATCTTAACATTTCATACTCATTAGTTCATATCATCAACCACAAGAACCTTACTAACAATCTCATCCCAAGCCTACAAGTGTAATGCTCATGTGAAGCCCCATAACCCCACAAAATAAAGTAAACAATAAAAGGAACCATAAGTAAGCCTACAAGTGTAATACAAACATAGCATTCTAGGTGGATCCACTAGCTAGTATTCCTATGGGAGCGACATAGTTTAAGAACTATTATATACTAGAAAGCCTCTTTATGCACAATTGCATTGTAGTCTCCATCTCATGAGAACCATTGTGAACCTACCTTCCCATATTGGGAAGGGACACCTCTTATAACTAGTTCACTCGGTGCTAAGCTAAAGTCCCTTTTTGAAATACCTTTAAGTCATTGTTAATCGTCAATCTTAATTTAGGTCATAGGTGACTAAATCCTTGTATAATCATGTCATTAGCTCATTAGGTATATGATGATAACTTCCTTTCATCACAAACCATCATTAATGAGATCACCATATCATAACCATATCATAATAATGCACACAAGTGATTCATATTAAACCTTGTATCATCATACCCTTAACATGATATCACAATTCAACATATTCATGACATTTCATCACATTCATCATATCATCATTTTCTTAATCTATTCACATATAGTACTCCAATTGAACATCATCATCAAGTATAAACCATCATCATTGATGTAAAGAACTCAAGATCATAAAGTCTTACCAAATAGCCTTCAACAGCCTTCTTCAAGATCTTACCATAAGTCCAACAATATTCATCCATGAATTCACTTAATATCACCATATAATATTAATCTATACAAGAACTAAGTCAATTGTATCATCACTAATCAATTCAGCCTCAATTCATAACATAGGGTTAGAGAAAAGGGTTCAATCATGGATTCTTTCATAGAACTAGGTCAAAAATTAAGAACTAAAACAATTAACACATAAACAATCATAATCTATCAATAATAATCAAAGGAATTCAACATCAAATCAATTTGAAAGGTCATTCACGAAATTGGAAGGAAACCTATGATTTTGTCATCTTTAGAAACCAACTTTGAAGAGCCTCTTGGGGAAAGAGATCCTAAGAGTGAATAGCTTCCATACCTTAGGATTCCTTGAAGATTGATGGGGAAAAAATTGAATCTTGAAGCCCTAGTAAACCTTGAAGCTTGGTCTTCAATGGGGTCTTGTAAAAGAGAGTGAAAGTAGAGAGAAGGTGGAGAGAATTGGGTTTGGGAATTATGGGGTATTAAGTTAGTTTATGACTTAGGGTAGCTTATATAGTCCTTTAACTAAATTAATTAACCACCACTTAACCCTTAATTATTTAATTAACCAACTAATTAACTAACCTACTAATTAGAAAATTAGGCAGTGCAAACGAAGGTCAAACGACGAACTCTGACTACGGCCCGTCACCCCATCGAGGGCCCCGTACTGCATGGGCGTTGTTTGCGACAACGAGTCCAACTTTTGGCAATTTTGGGAAAATGACTAAGTGTCAACCAATGATGCCATCGACGGAGCGTCAATCAAGCGACGGGCTCTTCGTTTGTCTTGTGGTTGCACACTGTCCACAAGACAGTTTTGGGGTCTAAATGTAGGGTCCTTGGGGAGTCGTACCCAGAGTTTTCGACCCTTAACACACTCTAATACATGTTTAACACCTTTTTACCAAATTTGACTAAATTTCGACTCTTAAAACCCCTTTAAACATGCCAAGGCACACTAGTTCACATTTCACAATTCCCAGACGTCATGGTCGTTTCTTGACGTTTTGATTCTAACACTTCCTATATAGTTTCAATACATTATTTTAGGCCTAGAAAAAGTTTTTTAAATCTTGGTCTTCATATGAGTCTCTAGACTAAGTCATGAACTTTCGGAATGTTACAGTTTCAACCCCTTTTGAGAATAATAATGTTCAAGAATAAATACATCATCAATAATTTTGAAGGTTCAAATATCATATTTATTATTGTAATATTCTTTTACATTTCTCAAAAAATATTTATTATTGTAAATTTCTAGGATCGGATACTTCAATTTGTTTTTGAAAAAAATGTCAAAGATAATGTCTAGGAGAATTATCAGTTTGTCCAGATTCACATACAAGACTCTTTTTCGATACATGAACAGTCTAACGGCAAACAACCTGTTGAAATGCCATCATTTGAGGTATTTTTTAAATTTTATTGTATTTTATAAGGGTGTTTAAAAATGTATTCAATTATGTATTCAAAAGTAAGTAAATTTCTTTTATAAATTGAATACGTATGGTTTATTTAATGAACTTATAAGTTGTATTTACTTATTTCTAGTTTTTGTGAAATATTTATATACTAGGGTATTTACTGATAATAGTGTACATTCCAATGCCAACAATACATATAATACTTTGTAAGTATACCTACTGGTAATAGAATACATTATAATACTATAAATAAGTATGTAACTTTTGTAGAACTTTGATGGTAGGATACATATTAGACACTTTAAGTATTAATTAGTGTAATTATTAATTGATCTACTCATAGAAAATTATTTATATGCGACCTTCTGAATAAATATGTTATTTTTGTCATTTCATTTCATACAGGAGCCACTAGTTCCTTATAGGATGATGGAATCCAACAACCACAGTCACAATTTGAGTTTCTCGACGTTTTGTTACCTAGCCTTGACACAATAAATCTCAAAAAGTGTGTTGTGCTTCACTCTAGAAGTTGTGGTTCATCCAAAGGGTATTGTTTATGATACTACACCTTCGCCAGTTTAAAGGACAAAATGTCCCGATCGATGGAATTCTTTCCCGTACTCGAAAAATTTTGAATCATCATCTGGTAATCAATAGTGTTGTCTTACCTCCCCCCCCCCCTCCCATTCCAATTTTTTTAACATACACAATTTTCATGCAAAATTGATGAGGAAACAAGTCGAGAATATGTTTGTTACAATTTGTGTGTCTTTGTACACAAAATTTCTGGCACCTCTTTCAATGTGGTAAAAATTTATGAAAAGAAACATCCTTTTATTTCTGACTTCATACGAGGGCCATATAATTATGATCTTTTTGATGATTACGCAATATGGCTTCACGAAGGTCTCCTTGTTAGGCATATGAATAAGTAAGTATTATTATTATATATTATCATCATTTGTACACATAATATACTTAAATTTTTATTCTATTTGTTATCTAAAGGATGCATGATGAAGATCAGTATAAGAGTAAAAAAGTAGAATTGGCGTTTGATATAGATTTGGGTATTCATAAGATATCAAACTAGAATTGGTTTTACTCTCTGTCTTATGATAAACAACTTCTGAATGATGAGGTAAAAATATGAATATATACGTAAAAGGTATTGCTCCTATTTATAAGATGTGCATAGACATTTATTGATTTTTTTTTGATAGCATATTGATGTGGTTCTGTATTATTTGCGTAAAAAAAGTAAGTACAGCATCAGTAGTCGCTACAGATACACTATTGTTGATTGTATGTTTGAGTCAAAAATTGCTAAAATTTATGTCGCATATGCTCAAAGTTGAAGCGAAATATGTATTGCAAAAGTTCAAAGCGACATACGTGATTACATAAATGGGTATAGGTTGATGGTTGTCATTCCATGGAATACAATTGATAATGTGTTCAGGTATATTTCATTCACTTTTGTCAAGAAGAGGATACAAAGGCCCTTCATATGTTTTCAATAATGTTTCTGGCTTGTAAAAGTCTGAACAATATTCATCTGGAAGCATGTGATTTTTGTTCAACACCCTACATGCTTGTGCGTACGGTATTCCGTCAACTTGAAACATGTTGCAACTGCAAGTCTTCTTTTCCAAGCATATGATATAACTCTTCCCTTCATCACTTACTGAATTAATATAATCAGTTGACGGAACAACCTAGAAAATCAATATGTCATTTCATTTATACACTCTTTATGAAAGCCAATACACTTTAAATACTTAAATAAATGAATACAAAATGAACTAAATACGACAAATGTTATTTTTCTCATAAAAAATTAACTTTTCTTCAACATACATACCGTCATACGCCCAGATATTAATTCATTAAGCACAAACATCTCCTGAAACTTCTTCCCAAGTAGTATGAAAGTGCATGATACATTTTTTCGATTTGTGCAATTCCATCTAGCAAACATCAAGCGCACTTGTTCAAGAAAGTAAAATATTGGTATTTCCTTGCTGCTACTAACGTCGAATTGACGCACTCAACAATATTCGACGTCATCATCCAACCACGAGAAAATGGTGCATACAACCTTGCCCACTTCTCATATCCAACAAACTCCAAGTAGTTTTTCACCCTTACATCAAACTGCTCAACCCTTTTCATTATCTTATCAAATTCAGTTTGAGTATACGCTTTTGCCATAGTATAGGATACTTTACTCAATTTCTCATTTGCTTTTCGAAAATTCTTGTATACATTAGCCCACAAGTGTCGTATGCAGGCGTAATGCTGGATATTGTTGTATACACTAGATACAGCCTTTATTATGTTGTTATGTCGGTCAGATACAACACATATTTTCTCTCTTTCCCCATAAGCTTTTTTGAATTATTCAAAGAACCATGTCCAAGCAGCATCATTTTCTGAATCAATAACTCTGTATGTCAAAGGTAATATATTTCCTATTATAATGTATAAAAAGGGTGAATAACAAATAAATAAAATTATAATGTATTTATGTATCTAAAATACCTGCTCTATTCAAAGTCTTGGTTGATACGAATGCACCAGTATTGGCTGATTTGAGGTGACTGGCGTCTACAATAACAATCGGCCTACAATGATCAAATCCCTTTATAAAAGAATGCAACGCTATAAACACATATAAAAATTTGTTCTCATGTATTTTCTTCATTCGAATATGTGAACCAGGATACTGTCATGACCCGAAAGTACCCCTTAGTCGTAACCGGCGTTGTCGACCTCGAAGAGATCTTATACAAGCTATTAGCATTCATCATTGCATCATAGATAGAATAAAAGTGGAAAATTAAAAACTTTTCATTTGAAGTTCAAATTCACTTCATATATCAAAATAGAAAATAATGTGTCTCACATTGTCATCTAAACATAAAAGTATGAAAGTTGGGACTTAGCCCTTACATCAACAACAAATTTTATAATACGAAGTACAATATAGTCTTTCAATAAGGAAAGTGGAACTAGAATTAGAATCAGTCATCTTCATCCTCGGACTTGAGGACTCACCAACTTGGGAATAACAATCCAAGTTTCTTCAAGAAAGGGGTAGAATCACCTCAACGGACCGAACCTACACTTTGTGTTGAAAATAGAAGAGATATGGGTCAGTACAAACCACATGTACTAAGTATAGAAACGTATGCAAGTAAAACATTTGAAAACATGCATAAAGGGAAATTTTGTTATAAGCATTGTACTTTCACTTTAAAAGCCTTTATGCACATTCTAAGAACAACATATAAGCCCATACCATGACAACAAGACATATTCACATTCACAAGTAACATCATAATAAAGCCATGATCCACATTTCATATTTAGAGTCTAATTCATCAATACATCACAAGACCTTACTCATTACCCTAATCCAAGTCTCCTAGTGCAATGTGTATGTGAAATCCCATGACCTCACATAAACCAAATAACCCGATAAAGAGATCACAAGTATTGTTTTTTTCCTCACACATCATCATGACAAGTGTAGTCAATACCATGCATACCAATTTAGACCAACATCATGAATATCAAGTGAAACCAACATCATGCATATCATATGAGACCAACATCATGCATATATTTCATAACATATAAACATAAAGAACCCACCCTAGAATTCCCCTCAAGATTCACTTGTGCAGTGTATAGGTAAAGTCTCATACCCTTACCTACACTAGGCAACACCTCTTAAGTAGTCCTAGTTAGTGTTCATATTCTTACTTTCATTCATTCATTTAAATATTCGGGGAAACTTCACCATAACCGACATAGACCATGTCAGCAACATGGAATCTGGTGTCAACCCCTCACACCGAAAAGAGGGCATCCTACTTGCCAAGGTAAGACATCAACATTCATAATAGCATCTAGGTGGATCCACTAGTTACATCCGATGTGGGCTTCATAGTTAGGGGATATGTAGATTGTTACTAGAAACCCTCTTTATGCTCAAATAGCATTGTAGTTTCCATATCATGAAAACATAAGGGGAAGTTTCCTCGTGAAGAGACCCCTCTCAAACATATCCTCTCGGTGCTAAGCTAAATTCCTAGTAATTCGAATAATTAGCGATTAGTTGTTGATTCCCGTGTTATTGTGATTGTTTGTAGATCGAGACTAAGTGGAACAAATTCATAAAGGAAAGAAATAAGTTTCTTAGGGTTTCAAGTTTATTTCGAGGTAGGTAATGGTTGTGATTTCATGATTGTGTGATGTATGCATATTCTTGCTTCATTATGATACTTATATGTGTATGAATGTCGCAATATATATCATATTGTTGCAACTGAGATAGATGAATAATATAGGACATATGTGATCTTGATGAGGTACTTGTTATTGTAATTGTGGTTTGTGAATGGGGATCAGATTTCCACATTCCGTCAAGCTAGCTTGGATCGGATTGCCACGTTCCGACATAAATATTGGATCGGATTTCCACACTCCGATAAGCTAACTGGAATTGGGTACCACACCGGTGCACCAACAGTTTGAGTTTGGGTTCCCTGAGAAGACCAATGATGGGTTAAAGCATGTGAAATGTGTTCTCGAGTTGTCATATTGATAATGTTGTTATGTTTATATATATATGCATGTTATTATAATGCTTGTTCGACTTGTTTATATTGCACTAGTGGGATAACCGTTTGATCCTACCAGTACATAGTGGTTGTGTCTTGATTTTGCACTAGCTCTTTTTTTTTTTTTTGAGTACATGACATCTTCAAGCGGCTATTGACAGAACTCGCCAAGGATATTAGAGATTATCGCATCGACTTTAAGGGTGAGTTTCATCTTTCGGGCTGCCATGGAATTTTCTTTAGTATATGTCCACCATTCCCAACTTAGACCATTGTTTTAGTTAATTGGATAATTTCATTAGTATTTTCTTGTTCAAACTTGGTTATCGTTAGTATTTTTGGTATATTGACTTTCAGATCTTAGGTTTATCTTCCATAAATTTTAGTTGTTAGATCTTTTGTTTAGTATAGAACTTCGCTTTTAGTTATTTAACTTTCTTCCTCAACTTAAATTCTTTAGTTTTAGAATTATTGTTACAGTTGGATAGTAGTAGTGGTTCTCCTACCGGCTTGTAAGTGTGGGTGTCAATCACGACGGGTTTTGGGTCGTGACAAAGTTGATATCAGAGCCTAGGTTTGTTGATCTCGATGTACCAGAAAAAGTCTAATAGAGTCTCGCGGAATGGTACAAGGACGCCTTTAATTTTCTTCTAGAGGCTATAGGACTTTAGGAAATCTCCATTTTTCTCTTGTCTTATTCGTGCTATAACTTAATTCCAAATGGTATCTGACTTCTTTCACTCTTCTGTCCGCATATGGTTAATACTAGGTATAACAGTGTTAGGCCCGTAGCTCGTGTGAATTCTCTAGGTGAGGAACACGCAATGAGAGGTCGTGGTCGAGGCAGAGTTAGAGGAAGAGCTAGGGGTAGAGGTTGTAGGAGAGTGACGCTTGTTGTAAATGAGGTGTCGATTGACAATGTTCCGGTGAATAAGAACCCTCTGGCACACAATGAAGAGATAGAAGAGGAAGTTGAGATTAAGGATATTGAAGAGATTGAACAAGAGGAAGGAGTGCAGGTTGAAGTGACAGGGATTCGTCTCATCGATCCGGTGTTAGCTCAACAGATCATGTCATTCTTGAAACAGTTAGCTGGTCTGGGAATGCTTCCACTCACTCAAGCCCCCACTAACCCTCCGGTAGGTAGAAATGCGCCCTAGATGGGTGAAGTGGGAGGTAACAATGCATTTTTCTGTCCTTTGTTGGGTTCTATGATGTCTGGTAATGAGCATGATATGTTGACCTAGTTTTTGAAGCTTAAGCCTCCGGTATTTCTTAGTTTTGAGACTAAAGATCCTTATGAGATCATCTTGGATTGTTATGAGAGGCTGCATAAGTTGATATTATTCACTAACATGGGGTGGAGTTTGTGTTTTTTCAACTCCAAGGTGAGGCCAAGCAATGGTGGAGAGCTTACATGGAATGCACTTACTTGGACCCAATTCCATGCCTTGTTTTGGAGAAGTATGTACCTAGGACCTCCAGAGATCGCAAGAAGGATGAGTTTATGGCCTTAGATCAAGGTGGTATATTTGTGGCTTCTTATGAGTCCAAGTTTCATGTTTTGTTCAGATATGCTACACAGTTGGTTAATATTGAAGAGGAGAGAATTCGGTTATTTGTTAGAGGTTTAAATTCTGAGTTGCAAGTTTTGTCTGTCAGCATGACTACTACAGGGAAGAGTTTCAATGAGGTGATAGATTATTTTAAGAAAGTGGAGGGGTTGAGGCGAGATGGTCAAGCCAAGGCATTGTCCAACAGGGCCAAGAACTCTAGAAATTTTCAGTCTCATATGCTAGAGGATCCGGTTGACCAACGCTCGGGGCCAAGCCAATTCAGTCCGACATGCCCACCTCTACAGGTAATTTTTCGGGGACTCCATACAATAACTTTCAGGATAGTCAGAGTATTCTGCATGCGATAGGCAGCAAACCTTCTAGCGATCTCACTTGTTTTAATTGTGGGGAACTTGGACACATGAGGAGAGAATGTCACATCCTTGTTTGTTCGAGTCTAGAGAGTAGCCTTCTTGAGGAAAGGTACCCAAAAGAAATGGTAATAACGGTAGAGGACATCCATAAGGTGGGAAGGAAGTAACCAGCAAGGACTTGGAGGTAGAGGAATAGGTAACGGAGGTAGATGTAATGCGTAACCAGCAATGTTATACTTTTTCAGGCAAAAATGAGGCGGAGGCATCTGATGCGGTGATCACAGGTGTGACCGAATGGCTAATGTGTTATTTGATCTGGGTTCCACTTATTCTTATGTGTTTGTGAGATTTTCCTCTGAATTTGAGATGTTGTGTGACGTCCTTGATGCCCCAATTCGTGTTTCTACACATGTTGGAGAGTCAGCTATAGTCACCCACGTTTACCGTGCTTGCCATATCTTATTATGGGATTTCAGACTTGGGTTGATTTGGTGATTTTTGATATGGATGATTTTGATATTATCTTAGGCATGACTTGCTTTTCCCCCTATCATGTTGTGCTTAATTGTAATACTAAGTTTGTAACTCTAGAAATTCTGGGAGGGAAAAGATTAGAGTGGGAAGGGGTGTACAAGCCTAAGCAAGCTAAGATTGTATCCTTTATCCGGGCTAGTAAATTAGTAGAGCAAGGTTGTTTAGCTTATTTGGATCATGTTAGGGATGATAAGATTGAGGCTCCATACATTGGGTGTATTCATGTGGTGTCTAAGTTTAGTGGAGTATTTCCCGACGACTTGACTGGCATACCTCCGGATAAAGACATAGATTTTTGTATTGACTTAGAGCCCAGTACTCGTCCCATTTCAATTCTTTCGTATCGCATGGCTCTGGCACAATTGAGGGAGATAAGGCTCAAATCAAAGAGCTCCTTGAGAAGGGATTTATAATTCCTAGTGCTTCCCAATGGGGTGCTCCAGTTTTATTTTTCAAGAAAAAAATGGTAGCATGAGGATGTTTATAGACTAAAGGCAATTGAATAGAGTCACTATTCGGAATAGGTACCCCTTGCCTAGAATAGATAATATCCTTGATCATTTGCAAGGTGCAACGATTTTCTCTAAGATTGATTTAATATCCGGATAACATCAATTAAAATAGACCGGAAGATGTACACAAGATGGCATTTAGGACTCGTTATAGGCATTATGAATATTTGGTGATGTCATTTGGGTTGACTAATGCGCCTACAGCCTTATGAGATTGACGAATGGGGTGTTTACTCCATTTCTTGATTCCTTTGTGATAGTCTTTATTGACGATATTTTGGTTTATTCGAGAAGTGAAAAAGAACATGGTGACCATGTTAGTACTGTTTTGGATGTTCTTGGAAAGCAACGGTTATATGCAAAAAATTCCTAATTGTGAATTTTGGTTAAAATCGGTTGTGTTTTTGGGTAGGACCAGGTTCGGTTACTGAAATTAGGAGTTTAGTGGGATTCGCTAGTTATTATCATCGTTTTGTTAAGAACTTTTCTTCAATTGCTACTCACTTGATCAATCTGACCAGAAAGGAGGTACCATTTGAATGGACTGAGAAATGTGAGGACTGTGGTTTCACGGTACTTTCAATGCTTTTTCCTTAAGATTGATGTGTGTCCAGAGCCTTTTTGTAGTAATTTTAATATGTTTTATCTTTGTTTTGCAAAAAAGCTGTCCAAAAAAACAAAACGCAGAAGGCTTTGATGATTTAGTGCAGAAGTGACCCAAGAAGGCATCAACGGACCGTAGGTGGTGACCGTCGATTGGAGGTTCAGACATATGGAAGCAACTCAGGTAATTCAGAACAAGTGTGGTGCTACGGAAGGATCGACGGTCCGTCGATTGATCAACGGACCATCCTGTTGAATCTTTGATCTGACCAGAGAATGTCCGAGTACCCGATGTTAGAGAAAAGCTAAGTATGGAACGATGAGAAGCATCGACGGAACGTTTGTTAATCGACCGACTATGTTGTTGGTCCGTCGATTGGATCAGAGAAGATGCAAAAGTGAAGGCTGAAGAAAATCTAAGTCTGGACTTACGGAGGCAGTCGGCGGTCCGTCGATTGAACGATGGACCGTCTATGGGGTCGTCGATTGAAGCCGCGTTTTTGGGACAAACTTTCCTTATTTGTTTTTCTTTTATTTTAGGACAATGTTTTTATAAATAGGGTGTAAAACCTCATTTTTGGGGTTGGATTCTTTTACTATTTTCATAGTTTTGTTCTTGGAGATTTGTTTTGCAACTTGGGAATTTAATTCAAGTTTTTGGAATCGATTTTCAAGTTAATTTTTTTGTTTTAAGTATAATTTCTGGATTTTCTTCAAACTTCTCAAAGTAAGTTAATGACTTATTGTTTATCAACTATGAATTTTGTTCTTCTAGGCATGTGTAACTAAATCCACAACTAGGGTTGTGGGAACCATGGGTGATTAACAAAGTAAAACTAGCTAAATAACAATTCTCAAATAGGTTCTTGCATGCATTGATAATTCTTTCGTTTAGAAGTCTTTTTAACAAGTGCACGTTAGAACTCGCCTTATTTCTACTTGCCGGACCAAGGGGTAGTTAATAGGAAAAGAATTATCAACATAGATTTAGTGGGACACTATCTAATAGTATAGTTTCGATTGGTGTGAAGTAATAACTAAGACATACATCGAATATGATGCTTAATATGAAGAAAAGGTAAGGGTTAGTAGCTTAGACACACGTAGCCGGACCAAGGTACGAGGTGAAATTCTCTAAATGCCGGACCAAGGATTTAGAGATACCTAACTTACCACTTTGTATGCATGACACTAGGAAAGAATTGTTATAGCTAGGATTACCGTGTTATGAACCTAATGGGAACACTTACACCCTAGTTTCTCTCACAACTTGATAAACACCAAAGTTTAACTCTTGCTACTTGTTTTACTTAGAAATAATTAAACACTTTTGTTTCACAACCCCCCCCCCCCTTTAATTACCTGTTTTTGGAAAAGCCTTGACTAAATAGACGTAATTGTACATTGAAGTTAAGTATAAACTATTTTTCTCGTGGGATCGACCTCAACCTATTTGTTGGGTTCTCTACTTGATACGACCGCTTATACTTCTTTAAGGAAGTGTAATTTGAGCGTATCAAGTTTCCAAAAGCTTAAGAATTTTTTGACCATCGCATCCATCCTAGAATTGCTGGTTGAGGGTAAGGATTATATTGTTTATTGTGATGCATCACATTCTGGTTTGGGTGCAGTGTTCATGCAAGATAAAAATGTCATAGATTATGCCTCACGTCAATTAAAGGTGCATGAGAGAAATTATCCCACTCACGATTTGGAGTTAGCGGTAATGGTGTTTGCTCTCAAGATCTGGCGACATTATCTTTATGGTGTTAAGTGTGAGGTATTTGCTGATCATCGTAGTTTTCAGCATGTATTGACTCAAAAAAATTTGAATTTGAGATAGCGGAGATGGATGAAGTATAGGATTATTATGTGGCCATTCAATACCATCCGGGTATGGCTAATGTGGTGGCAGACACTTTTAGTAGAAAGGTGGTAAGTATGGGTAGTTTAGCTTACTTGAGTGTAGCCAAGCGTCGTTTGGCCAAGAAAATCCAGGCCTTAGAACCTAAGTTCATGCAGTTGGGAATCTCCGAAAGAGGTGGGGTGTGAGCTAGTATTGAAGCTAAGTCCATGTTCATGGATAAGAACAAGGCCAAACAATTCGAAGATGGGAATTTTAAAGAACTTAGAACGAAGATTTCGATTGGTAAGTCCCAAGAGACCACTCTTGATACGGATGGGGTACTAAACCATAAGGGTAGAATTTGTGTCCCTCGAGTAGGTGACTTGATTCAAAGATTATTGGGGGAGTCTCATGGATCGCGATATTTTATCCATCCGGGTGTGACCAAGATGTATAGAGATCTCGAGTGAATTTATTGGAGGCCGGGGATAAAGAAAGACATTGCGGAGGTCGTGGTGAAGTGTCGAAATTGTCAACAAGTGAAGTATGAGCATCAAAGGCCCGATGTATTACTTACAATGATGCCAATTCCGGAATTGAAGTGGGAAAGAATAGCTATGGATTTTTTGGTTGGTCTCCCCAAAACCTTGGGGAAGTTTGACTCTATTTGGTTTGTGGTTGATAGATTGACTAAGTCATCTTGTTTTATTCCGGTAAGGGTAGATTACAATGCGGAACAACTAGCTAAAATCTATCTGAATGAGATAGTGAGGTTGCATACGGTGCCACTTTCTATCATCTCAGATTGTGGTACCCTTTTCACCTCCAAGTTTTAGAGATAGTTTCATGATGAATTGGGTACACAACTCGCCTTTAGTACAACCTTTCATCCCAAATGGATAAAAAAATGAAAAGGACTATTCAAGTGTTGGAAGACATGTTGAGAGCTTGTGTGATTGACTTTGGAGGGCATTGGGATAAGTTCTTACCACTATGAAAGTTCTCATACAATAATAGTTAATACTCAAGCATTGATATGGTACCATTTGAGGCATTCTATCAAAGTGCATGTAGATCACCCATAGGTTGGTTTAAGGCTGAAGATGTAAAATCTTTGGGGTCGATTTAGGGAAGGATGCTCAAGTAAAGTGATGAGCATTCAAGCCAAACTTCTAACCGCTCAGAGTAGACAAAAGAAGTATGCAGATAATAAGGTGAGGGACATAGAGTTTCAGACTGGCGAAAATGTCATTCTGAAGGTATCACCCATGAAAGGGGTGATAAGATTCGGTAAGAAGGGTAAGTTGAGTCCGTGATATATTAGTCCCTTTGAGGTTCTGAAATGCATAGGACCAGTGGCGTATATATTGGCGCTACCCCCTAAGTTGTCCGGAGTACATCCCGTATTTCATGTATCTATGTTGAAGAGATATCACGTAGACGGGGACTATATCATTAAGTGGGATTCAATTTTGCTAGATAAAGACCTCCAATATGCGGACGAACCAATTTTTATTCTTGATCGTGATGTTCGTAAGTTGAGGACCAACTAAATTAAGTCCATAAAGGTTCAGTGGAAGCATCATCCAGTTGAGAAAGCTACTTGGGAGACTCGGAAGGACATGCGAGACAAGTATTTGCAATTGTTCACCGATTCATGTACTACTTCACTCTTTCCTTATCCATCTTTTCCTATGTTTTGTCACTCGGGGATGAGTAATGAGTAAATTGGTATATATTGTAATGATCAGGTTCCACCGTTATAGAAATGCCAACAAGGAAAAAATCGGGGCCAAAAAAACTATTTAGTAGTGTTGGGATTTTTTTTCAACCTTGTCCAGATTTGGAGGAAATTGGATTCATCAAGGTCTAGGAAATTCTAGTAGAACTCAGGTAGAGTAAATATTAAATCAATTACATAATCAGTTAGATAACTCGTTAAAGAATCTATACGAATTCACAGAATTAAATTTGGATAAGTAGATCTCTAGGAATTGATCTTGGCATTGGGAAATTTCTCAGCGTAGTGAGTTGAGGGTGTGTTGTAAAATAGGGGAATTCAAATTGCCTAAGATCTCAATGTCCCAAAATCTAACGCTGCAACGGGATACGTGTCGCTATAGCGGATGAGACAAGAATTATATCGTAGAATTTTGGGATTTTTCAACGAGGCTCACTAGTCCAAAAGGTGCCGCTGCAACGAGATGGGTGCTGCTGTAGCGACGCCGCTAAAATAGGATGGGTGTCGATGTAGCGGGACAATCGCGAATAAAATTATAAATAAAACCCCTAAACGGCCTTATTTGGCACTTTTCAACTTTTAGAGCTGAAAAACGACTCCTGGGATATTCTAACTCATTTTCCCCCATTCTTGAAGTTAAAAGTAAGATTCTTACTCCCCAAATTCACTTTTCAATTCGTAGAACGTAATAGAATGGGTCAAAATTGAAGGGGAAGGGTTTCCTAGTAGATTCTATGGTGCAATTAACCTTAATTTGACTAGTTGGGATCATAGGTATGATCTAGGGTTCATAGAATTGTTAGTAATCCGGTTAATTAGCAATTGTTTGTTGATTCCCGTGTTATTGTGATTGTTTATGGATCGAGAACAAGCAGAACGAATCCGGAAAGTGAAGGAACAAGTTTATTAGGGTTTCAAGCTTTGTTTCAAGGTAGGTGATGGTTTTGATTTCATGATTATTTGATGTATGCATGTTCTTGCTTCATTATGATACCTGTATATATATGAATGTCGCAATATTGATCACGTTGTTGTAACTGAGATAGATGAATAACATAGCCATTAAATCATGATGTAAATGTGTGATCTTGATGAGGTACTTGTGATTGTGGTGTGTGAATGGGGATAGGATTGCCACGTTTCAACAAGCTAACTTGGATCAGATTGCCACGTTACAACATAAATATTGGATCGGGTTGCCACATTCCGGCACAACTATAGGATTAGACTGCCATATTTTGGCAAACTAATTGGGATCGGGTACCATGCTGGTGCACTAACAGTTTGATTTTGGGTTTCGTGAGAGAACTAATGATGTTATAAGCATGTGAAATGTGTAGTTGAATTGTGATGTTGATATGTTGTTATGTTGATATATATGCATGTGATTATAATATTTGTTCGACTTGTTTACATTGCACTAGTGGGATAGCCGTGTGATCCTACCAGTACACGGTGGTTATGTATGATTCTGCACTTGCTCTTATTTTGTTGAGTAGTGCATCTTTAAGCAGCTATTGACAGACCTCGCTTAGGAGATTAGAGATTATCGCATCGACTTTAATGGTGAGCTGCATCTTTCGAGCTGCCATGGAGTTCTCTTTAGTCTAGTTCCACCATTCCTAGACTTAAAACCATTGTTTTTATTAGTTGGATAGTTCATTAGTATTTTCTTGTTTAGACTTAGATATCGTTAGTAATTTTGGTACATTGACTTTCAGATCTTAGGTTTATCTTCCGCAAATTTTAATTGTAAGATATTTTGTTTAGTAAAGAACTTCGCTTTTAGTCATTTAAATACTTTAGTTTTAAAATTATTTTTATAGTTGGATAGTAGTAGTGGTTCTCCCACCGGTTTGTAAGTGTTGGTGCCAATCACGACGGATTTTGGATCGAGACACTCAGTCATACATGATTCAAATTGTTGGAAATCAACCTCGACATCATATAATAACAATTTTCAGAAATTATTTTTCATTGGAGTTCATTACAATAATATATCTATCATACCATTTTCGATATTCATGAAAACTGAATATGTATTATTGATCACAAAAATAAAGCATGCTCATTTGCTACATAACCAAGTATATCTCTGTCAAAATGGTTTCCTTAGTCCACTAACCCATCAGGATATGATATAACATATGAGGATATGATATAACATATGAATAAGAGTTATGCAACAAAACATAAGTAATTCAAGTCACATAACATCAACTAGATGTGTCCTAACTTAGAAGGCACATCAATAATTCAGTCATTTCAACACCGAATAAACTAATAAACTATCTCTCAAGCAAAGTATAAGAGATTACTCATAATCAACCTTGAAAGTCGAGAATGCGTGTCATAAACTCTTAAAAAACTACTTCCCTTTTTGAATACCCTTGGAATTCTCCTATTTTATGAAAAATATACTCTATATGAGTATACGAGTCTATCAACACCAATATTTTTATTTTTAAAATTTTTTTATGGACCAATGATCCATTTATTTCTCATAAAAAAGTATCCTACACAAACAGGCCAAATAATATTCCAATTTAGAACAAATGTCAAATAGCACAAATAAGAAAATAAAAGGACAACTCGGTCTTGGTCTTGATGACCAGGAACTTGTCATTCCCTAAAATACGGTTTTCTAAAGAAAGTTCTCCATTTCTCACTCTCATATACTACGTCTCTTCCATGTTTTTGGCTGCCTTCTCCCTTTATTTGCTCGTGTTTCATCTTTGGGTCATTAATATACTTCTTCCATGGAAAAAGAGGAGATATATCAGATCACAAATGTAAATCGACCTTATTTTTTATCTACACTCAACTATGTTGACCTTAGTCTTTCCTTTTTGTAGAAGCGAAATCTGGTGGAGATGTTTGGAGTTAAAGATGAACTTTCTTGTTGCATATAACCATTGAACATCCTTCTGGAGGCTTGAGTTATATCAACACCCACATATATAAATTTTAGTCAAAAACTTACTCACAAAGACAAACCTGAGCCCCTAAGTTCAAAAACTGAAAATTGATTTCAGAATTATATTAGCCATCGTGTGAAAAGATCATGCGCCAAATCTCAGCTAAATTTATCATTAATTGATTCTCAAATAAAAAAATTACATCCAATTTACCTGATGGACTTAAAAATATTCCCCAATCCAAACACAAATATTTTCTTTTGGTAATTGTGAATCTTATTACCAGATGTGTGATTGTGTACAATTTGAAACTTTGGATATGGAAATGTTCCATTCTCCGAGTCCCGCTACTATTAAATATTCCTCACATGTGTATACTATTATACTATTCTAAGGATAGAAATTAAGACTATGTATATATCATATTAGCCTAGGTATCATGCAAGCTCTATTATGTATATCTTGGATAATTAGTCAGCAGAAGATGTTTGTGGTCCTCTAAAGACATATCTAACATACAAGTCTCAAGAAACTTGTCCTGAGTGAACAGTTGCATGTATTGGTCGATTGTATTGAGAAGAATAACCTTTAACCAAGAAACTTCTAGCTCTGGATGAAATACCACTAAAACAGTAAGACCTACAAACTCTCTTCTCGTTGCCTCCATAGGCCTGACTATAAATCATCTAACTCTCCGTAGCATGAAGTATCGCCTATTGAAATAGAAAAAACTAATTGAATGGTAGCCATATGAATTAGAGTAATCAAACCTCTAACTAATCTATGAATCCTCTCTACCTCCTTTGGAAGTATCATTAGTTCATGACAAGATTAGGCATGAAATCTCACCTTATACTTGATAATCATCATGTCCTCCTGTTGAAGCCCCTCAAATTGGTGCCTTTTTCACTTTGTGAGTCCAATTAAAGGAAGGTGAACACCTAGAATAGAATCAATATAGGTCGTCCACCTCGTGTTGCTCCACAAACTGAGGTTATGCAACCTCTAATCACAGGTAACATAAGAACTCAAAAGCACTCTAGTCCGAATCTCTACTGAAATGACTAGGACACATCTTGATAAATATATCAAACATATTTTTCTCCTCCAAAAACATAATAGTCCTACATATAGGATGAGGATAAAGATATGATAATATTAAAACACCTATATACTGAGTCATAAGATCAGTTGGTTGTGTCTTAAAAGTCTAAAGGCCTCGATCTTGGATGGGGATAAACATATGATAATGGTGAAACGCCTATATAGTGAGTCATAAGATTAGTTCGTTAAAGAAAAGGCAATAACATACTTAACTTTACTTATATAATAAAGTAATATAGTTTATCATAAAAGACATACCATGTTCCCTGCATGAATGAAGTCTCACACCCCATATACACTAAGCAGAACCCCTTGAGGGACCATGCAATTATTAGGAGTTTCTCTAACTGACAACCACCACTATGAGCTTAAGTGGTGATACAGCGTCTTGCCCACGCTGCTAGAATTATCCTAAATTTTGCCGTCATATAGAATGCTTAACTTAGTGGATCCACTAGCTTAACTTACGTGATCATCTAAAGTGTGACCCGTTAATACCAATGATAGCCACATGATTTTCATAGAGACTTGAGTTAATATGAACTCTCATCCCCACATTGGTGCTCATCACTACTCCCAAAATATACTTTAGCTCATGCTTTCAGAAACAACTTCCTTCTTTGGGTTGAGATAATTTATCAACACTTAGCTTTAAAAAGCTCTCTTGAAATCAATATTCCCTTTTTCTTGCTCAAAACTCTTTTTGAAATCTTAGTTTTCTCTTAACTTAAATGTGAAAACATTTATAGACTCTTAGAGAATACTTAATTCCCTTATAACTTTTGAGAAATGAACTAATATATTTACTCTTTGCTTAGCTTGAAACTTCAGTCTTAAATCAACTCTTACGGATTACTTATCTCCGTTATATTTATTTGAAGGAAGAACTTCAACTCTTTAGTCTTTACTTAACTTTAAAGTTGAGTCTTAAAACAAAGTTAAAATGTTTATTAAAGACTCTTGAAAACTTTAAGAAACTTTACTTTGACTTGCTTCTTAACTTCTAGACTTAACTCTTAACTCATTTGACTTTGATCTTAACTTTCCTTTAATTGGATTATGGATTCAAGGTTCATGATCGCATGTTTATGGGATGATTTCATGATGTTCAACTTGGAGGTTTCATGCAGAATTATGAGCATGAACTACTCAACTCAAGGACTCAAAGACACTTCTTATCTCACGATTGTTCGACTTATAGGGTTCATGCAGAATTATGGGCATGAACTACTCAACTCAAGGACTTCATGGGTAACATGTAATAGTCTCATGATTAGAATATAAACTCAAAAGGAATAAGGAACTCAATACTCAAGACTTAGAACTTGGATATACCTCTCCACTCAATGATAATTTATAGAATTCAGTTATGGGCATGAACAACTCGACTCAAAGGTCTAAGTAACTAGATGGAACTCATGTATAAAAATATTCTCATTCTTTTACTTAATCCCTCAAAACTTAGTTCAAATTGATAGTTGATCACAAAGGATTCACAATTGAACTCAATGACTTTCTTGAGCTCTACTCTTAACTCTCTTGGATGTAAATTATGAATTCAAGAATTATGGTTCATGATATGAAGGATCTAGGTGGTATTTTTTACTCATGAATACATACTCTTCACACTTATACTCACTTGTTTGAGTCTTGAAACATGTTACTAGAAGTTGTAGAAGACTCCTAAAAGGACTTTCTTAGAACTTTGAAAGAATTCTCAAAAACTTAACTCTCCACTCTACCTTGAATTTGAATTATGGATTCAAGGTTATGAACATGTTAGGAATTATTTTAGATAATAAGAACAAGGTTCTTTAAGAATATTGGATAAGAACTTGAATAGAAACCTTGAAACCCTAGATTAAAGGTACATGATCAAGAAAATCTATCTTTAGATTCTTGAATTAGTTTCTTGAAATCTCTATGGCCAAGAATTATTATTTTCATTAGTAAAGATGAAAATCTGATTGTTTTGAACCTTTCATTAGTCAAGAAATTCGTTTCAGGTTTACTTGGAGGTAAAAAAACAAAAACAATCCTTTTTAATGTTTTCCCGTCATCTAATTCGTAACAGCATTGTATAGGTTACTAAAATAATCATAACTTTTTACTTAGAATTTTGATTGACGCGAAATTGGTGGCGTTGGAAAGTAGATTCAATTATCTTCAATTAGATAGGTTATGACTCATGTAAATCTTAATATTCTAAGATATATGGGCATTTAAAGTTGACCCAAGTAGAATCTTACATCAAAACTTAATGAAACTTCAAGAACACTTATCAAGAACTCATCGAACACTTAAATCCTTAAATTTCAAGAACAAAATAACGCTAAATAAATCAAGATTGGTGTGTGGGTGAACTAACCCAGCACTATGAAAGCTTACATACCTCTTAGGGATCAAACCCATGGTGAAAACCCTCAAGTAAACTCAAGAACGTCGTCGAATGCCTTTATCCTTTCCTCTTTTCTATTGTTCTCTCTTCTTGAACTCTCAACTAAAACCCTAGGCGTATATTAGGATTATAAAATTGAACTAATAGGATTATACCCTTAAAACCTTAAAGAAAATGAATTAAATCTGATTGGGTAAGGAAAAGGCCATAATATCCCATACTATTTTTTGGTAACCTTCCATAACTGGACAGCCTAACTTCAAAAGGTCATATCTCACTCATCCAAACTCGAAACTTAGCAAACTTGATGGAGTTAGAAAGATAATTCAAAGATATTTCCTATGGTATCTTGTATCACTCCTATCTAATTTTGTGCTAGGAGTGATGGTAGTTTGAAGTTGACCTAAAACTCATACTTAACTTATCTCTCCAAATTTCAGATTTTGTTATTTCCAATTTAGTTATTTTTGGTGCTCAAGATGCTACATCTATTCACCTAACCTTAATACTTAAGAAATTTTTAATTATTTGGTATAATCTCACTCACTACGAAGAACGGTTTGAGTCTTAGTTTAAAAAAATCTGGGTGTTACATTATCTCCCCCTTGGGATCTTCGTCCTCGAATGACGGCTGGACATGGTATGGAATGGGTTACTCTCATACTCTTACTATATTTAATCTTAAACCAAATCCTTAAGTTTGGATTTTATACTTCTCTATAGGGAATCTCATCCCAAGACTTTTACTCTTCACCACCACATTTAATCTTAGTACTATAACAACTCCATGAACTCCTACTAACCATCCTTCCGAACCAACCAAGGGCTCTCATTTGAGTATTTCTCATACTAAAACCTTATCATCCCAATCACATTGGAACTCATTACTATCTTATTCTCGCTACTTGCCTTGCTTTCTCATCTTATCATCTCCCTCTTAGATCTAAAGCTAGCACTTTAAAGTTATGGACATATTCTACATTAACAGCTCAATTATGCTATCTAGGCACACATGGAAAGTCATAACTTAAATGGGAACCTCAACCGGTAACATACCACCTCGGCAAACCTCTTAATGTTTTTGTTACTCTCGTGACTAAGCCACACTTCGGTGCCCTTATCTAAAGGTTTGGGTCTCTCACATATACCATTCATACTCATGGCAACTAACATCTCAATTTCTTCAAGTCTTCTAGATCGAATATTATGACTAACATCATCATCCTCATGTTGTCATTATTTGAATCATGACACTCATATCAAACTCAAGCTTAATGTTTATTACTAAACTCGAATATCAACACGATTTCGTCTGCCATGCTATACCTCATTACTTGATCAGTTCTTTAACCTTATAAACATCATGACCCTCTCAAACAAATCATAACCTAGATTAGATCTATCACCTCATGAATACTTTTGCTCTTCTATTGAATACTTACACTTGGTCCTTATTAACACAATGAGACATCACCATAAACTCCTCTCTAGCTACAATACACCTTACCTCCTATGATGGAATCTTTACAACTCACGACTTCTTAGTCTACCCCTAAGGGAACGCTCTTCATTATTAACTTATTAGGTTCATAACTATAGTAACATAGCTGCTTCAAAACAATATCTCCCTTCCTAGGATTATTAAACCTCTACATACTTTCCTCTAACTCTGGGCTCTTTCACTACTAATGCTCATGATCTCATAACTCATGCTACTTTTTCAGGTGAAAATCTTACCCAAGCTCTTAATACACTTTCTCATAAGGATCCCATCTGAAAAGAGGCATATGGAAAAGAGTACAACTCACTTTTAGCTCAAATTCACGATTCATATGAAGGCATCACTTTGAAACTGGACACTTAACCTACTCTTAAGTCTCATGAATTTCTCAAGACTCTTGCTAGGAACAGCTAATCCATAAGGATCTTTACACGTCACTTTTCAACCACCTCTAGTATCATGGGTAGTCGGATGAATCCGAGAACGCACGAGTAAGAATAAATCTCTATGACTTATCTCTATTGCACGATTGAGAGTATAAAAGAAGGGAAACTTTTCTTAAATGTTTGTAGTCCCTCATTTATAGAAGTGGGGCCCTTAGAACCATAAATGAGAACCTACTGACACGGCTTCTTAAACATCCTACGAATTATCTATCAGGTCACTGGCCGCATTGGAACAAGCTCGTTCCTCTTATTAGGCACCACTGTCATCCCCCCCCCCCACCTTTTTAGGCACACATTGAACAAGACACACCCAACTACTGTCTGCAATAGGATAAATAACTCCGGCATCCAACCACTTAATAATCTCTTTTTTCACTACCTCTTGCATAGGTGGATTCAACCTTCTTTGGTGCTCAATACTTGGTTTGTGATCGGGCATGAGTTGGATTTTGTGTGGAAAAATACCGGGAATAATACCAATAATGTCCGCAATAGTCCAACCAATGTCTCTCTTGAACCTCTTCAAAACCTCCACTAAACACTCTAATTGTTGCCCATTCAAATCCGCCGCAATTACTATCGGCAATGTGTCATCTCTACCCAAGAACACATACCTAAAATTAGGTGGTAGAGCCTTAAGCTCTAGTTTTGGAGCCTCCTCAATCGATGGTCTCGCGGGTGGAGACTCGCAATGCTTCATATCTAAATCGAATTTCTTAGGTTTTGACCGATATTCATTTTGTTCAAGTACAGCCACCAAAGACCCATAATCTTCAACACCATCACTCTCAAAATTCATAATCACTAGTGCCTCGACACCTAGCCGTTCTTCAATTTGTACCTCCGATATACTCTCAACCCTGTAGGATATAGCAGATACCGTTTGGAGCTCGTCACTCTGCTTCATGGACCTACATATGTTGAAAGTTTCTTCTTCATTGTTCAACCTAAACTTCATCTGTCCCTTTTCCTTATAACCTAAGGCACGACCAGTGTCATGGAATGGTCTCCCTAGAATAATAGGAACCTCAAAATCAACCTCACAATTAAGAATCACAAAATCGGCCAGAAATATAAATGACTCCACTTTCATGAGCACATCATGAATTATACCAATTGGCCTCTTCACAGTACGATCGGTCATCAGTAACCACATCGTACTAGGCTTTGGGTCGCCCAAGCCAAAAATTCTTATAAATAGAGAGAGGCATGAGTTTATGCTTACACCAAGATCACACAGTGCTTTAGCAAAATGTAGCAACCCGATTGTACAAGGAATGGTGAAAGCATCAGGGTCTTCCTTTTTTTGCATAAGAGACCTTGTAGCAATTGTACTACAATGCTACATTCTGTCATCATCCTCAAAACTCACCGATCTCTTCTTTGTCACCATATCCTTCATAAAATTAGCATAACTGAGCATTTTCCAAAGCTTCTATCAAAAGGACATTAATGGAAAGATGTTTCAACATAGTGATAAATCATGATATTTACCATCCTCAGTCTTCTTCACTAATCTCTGGGGGAATGGTGGTGGAGGTCTAGGAATGGGGACCATTTCTGAGACACCTCTGCTTCTTTCACCGTGTCATCCCCCCAATTCTCCACTAATCTCTACTACCTCTTTGTCTTTTTCACATCATCTTTTACCACAGACGGCATACGTGGATCAATGGTTTTCTTACCCCTCGAGTAGTGACTTCCATGCAATGCCAATCATTTTTAGGATTCTAGACAATTAATCAATCTGTAACTCAAGGTTTTTAATAAAAATCGCGTGTGCATCCACTTTTTGCAAAATTTTAGCTAAGTCACCTCTCATCTCCTTGGCATTCTCATCACTAGTATTAAATCTCCTCATCATCTTCTGTAACATATCCTCAACTTGCTCCATACTACCTCCACCATCTCTTGGAGCAACTTCCCGATTCTGAGGTGGAACATAGGGCCCACCCGATCATTCCTGTTATCATAGTTTCTTCGGTTGAAGTTGTTGTCACTGTTGTAATTTCCCTCTTGAACATACTAAGCCTCTCGATTGTAGTTACCATAGTTCCGACCTTGATTTCTTGACCTTGGCACGAATTCTTCTTATTGGAGCCTTGGGCGTTTGGTCGGAAACCCCCGTCTGATCATTCACTACATAAGCATCTTCTTCATAATAATACTCATCCGTTGGCGGTGGAGGTTTAGTCAGTTAGTTCACCGTATTTACCTTCTCTGTACTTCTAATGACATGTTTCAATACCAATCCTAATTCAGTTCTCATTTGAGCCATCTCCTCACGAATCTCATCTGCCGCCAGGTTGTGTAAAGCTTGCACTTCAAAGATGTTACTCTCAGTTTCTGACTTTCTAGTACTCCAAGCCTTGTTGTTGCGAGATACTTTCTCCAACTTCTCTGTGATCTCTGCATATGTTCACTCTCTATAGGAACCCCCCGCAATAGTATCAAGCACTGCTTTATTGTTATCATCTTGACCCCGATAGAATTACTCTTTCAATGACTAATCATCAATGCGGTAGTTTGGGATGCCTCTCACGAACGCAGTAAATTTGTCCCAAGAGCTACTTACCAACTCTTCGGGTGCTACAAAGTTGTTCACTTTATCTTTGTGGTTGAGCTTCTTGGACACTGGGAAATACCTTGCTAAGAACACATCTCTCTACTAATCCCAAGTGTAAATGGAGTTTTAAGGTAGCTCAGTAAACCATATCGCGACGTCTCCTGTCAATGATAGAGGGAACACTCGTAGGCCGAGTACATTTATATCCAAGTTTGGCCTACCCACACAACTCTTTCAAACAAACCTCTATTTGGCTATGTGAGCATGGGGATCCTCTGATGGCAGTCCTGCAAATAAACCCCTCGCGGTGAGCATCTGCATCAAACTTCAATAACGTTATTAAAGTTAATCTAAAAGCCACGTTCCCCGGCAGTGCCGCCAAAATTTAATACGCTCAAATTACACCTCCCTAAAGAAGTATAAGTGGTTGTATCAAGCAAAGAACCCAACTAGTAGGTTGCAGTCGATCACACGAGGAAAATGATTTAGACTTAACTTTAATGTACAATTATATCTATTTAGTCAAGCTCTTTTCAAAAATAAGTAATTAAAGGGGGGGGGGTGTTATTCGAACAAATTTCTTTAATATTTCTAAGTAAGCAAGTAAGCAAAAGTAACTATTGAGTTTTTATCAAGTTGTGAGATAAACTAGGGTGTAATTGTTCCCCATAGGTTCATAACTCCGTATTCCTAGCAATAACAATTCTTCCCTAGTGTTTTGAATGCAAAGTGATAAGTTAGGTATCTCTAAATCCTTGGTCCGACATCTAGAGAATTTCGCCCCGTACCTTGGTCCGGCTACGTGTGTATAAGCTACTAACCCTTACCTTTACTTCATATTAAGCATCATAATCGATATATGGCTTAGTTATTACTTCGCACCAATCGACACTAGCCTATTAGATAGTGTCCCACTAAATCTATGTTGATAATTCTTTTCTTATTGACTACCTCCTTGGTCCGACAAGTAGTAACAAGGCGAGTTCTAATGTTGGTCACCGTTAAAAAGACTTCTAAACGAAAGAATTATCAATACATGCAAGAAACTATTTGAGAATTATTATTTAGCTTGGTCTACTTTGTTAATCACCCATGGTTCCCACAATCCTAGTTGTGGATTTAGTTACCCATGCAAGAAAGAACACAATTCATAGTTGTTAAGAAATAAATCATGAACTTACTTTAACAATTTGAAAAAAAAACAGAAAATCAACTTGAAATTGCAAGATAATACTTGAAACCAAATCCAGAAATTGAATTATTGCCAAAGCTTGCAAAAAAAACAATCTCCAAACAAAACAAGAACAATAATAACAATGTATAAGCCCAAAAACGAGGTTTTTAATCCCTATTTATAGAAAATATAGTCCTAAATTAAAAGGAATTGAAATAAGGAAAGTTATTCCTAAAACGCGGCTGTGATCGATGACCCCTACTGACGTACTGTCGATGGAACGATACTCCATCGACTACCTCGTCAGTCCAGACTTAGAATATTTTTTTCTCCTTCTAATGGCATAATCTCTGAATCAATCGACGGACCAACATCACGGTCCGTAGATGCATCTATGGTCCGTCGATGCCTTCCGTCGCTTCATCCTTAGAATTTGTTCAACTTTGGGTACTGGAACTATCTCTCTGATCACATCGATGATCTAGCAGCACGGTCCGTCGATTAATCAATGGACCGTCGATCCTCTCCGTAGTTCCACACTTGGTCAGATTTCCCCGAATTTCTTTATTAGTTTGAACTTCAATCGACGGTCACCACCTACGGGCCGTCGATTGTACGATGGGCCATCGATGACCTTCGTAGGTCGCCTCTTTGTACTAATTCCCTGCTGCCTTCTGTGTTTTTATTCTGGACAACTTTCCTGCAAAACAAACATAAAAACATGTTAAAACTATTACAAAAAGGCTCAAGACACACACAACTCTTAAGGAAAAAACATTAAAAGCATTGTGAAACCACGGTACATCAACAACCACCACTATGAGCCTAAGTGGTGATACAGCATCTTACCCATGCTGTCAGAACTGTCTTATACTTTGTCTTCATATAGAACTCTTAACTTAGTGGAATCCACTAGCTTAACATACGTGATCATCTAAAGAGTATGACCCGTTAACACTCATGATTGCTACATGGTTTTCATGGAAACTTGAGTTAATATAAACTTTCATCCCCACATCAGTGCTCAATACTACTCCCAAAACATACTTGAGTTCATGCTTTTAAAAACAACTTTCTTCTTTGGGTTGACATAATTGCTCAACACTTATCTTTAGAAAGCTCTCTGAAATCAATGTTCCCTTTTTCTTGCTCAAAACTCTTTTGGAAATCTTAGTTTCCTCTTAACTTAAATATGAAAACATTTATGGACTCTTAGAGAATACTTAGTTCTCTTATAACTTTTGATAAATGAACTCATATCTTTACTCTTTGCTTCACTTGAAACTTGAGTCTTAAATCAAATCTTACGGAATACTTAGTTCCCTTATATTTCTTTGATGGAAAAACTTCAACTATTTACTCTTTACTTAACTTGATACTTGAGTCTTAAAACAAAGTTAAAACGTTTATTAAAGACTCTTGTAAACTTTAAGAAACTTTACTTTGACTTGCTTCTTAACTTTTAGACTTAACTCTTAACTCCTCTGACTTTGATCTTAACTTCCCTTTAATTGGATTATGGATTCAAGGTTTATGATCTTATGTTTATGGATGATTTCATGATGTTCAACTTGGAGGATTCATGTTAACTATGAGCATGAATTACTCAACTCAAGGACTCAATGATACTTCTTATCTCAAGATTGTTCGACTTATAGGGTTCATGCGGAATTCTAGGCATGAACTATTCAACTCAAGGACTTCATGGGTAACATGTAATAGTCCCATGATTAGGAATATAATCTCAAAAGGAATAAGGAACTCAATACTCAAGACTTAGAACTTGGAGATATTTCTCTTCCAAATGATACTCAATTTATGGAATTCATGCGGATGTTATGGGCATGAACAACTCGACTTGAAGGTCTAAGTAACTAGATGGAACTCATGTATAAAAATCTTCTCATTCTCCTACTTACTTCCTCAAAACTTAGTTCAAATTGATAGTTGATCTCAAAGCATTCACAGTTTAACTCAAAGACTTCTTGAGCTCTATTCTTAACTCTCTCTTGAATGTGAATTATGAATTCAAGAATTATGGTTCATGATATGAAGGATCTAGGTGATATTTTTTACTCATGAATACATATTCTTCACTATTATACTCACTTGCTTGAGTCTTGAAACAAGTTACTAGAAGTTGTAGAAGACTCGTTGAAAGGACTTTCTTAAAACGTTTGAAAGAATTCTCAAATACTTAACACTCAACTCTACCTTGAATTTGAATTATGAATTCATTGTTATGAACATGTTAGGAATGATTTTAGATATGAAGAAAAAGGTTCATGAAGAATCTTGGATAAGAACTTGAATAGAAACCTTGAAACCCTAGCTTGAAGGTAAATGATCAAGAAAACCTTTTTGAGATTATTGAATTAGTTTCTTGAAATCTCTATGGCTAAGAATTATGATTTTCATTAGTAAAGATGAAAATTTAATTGTTTTGAACTTTTTATTAGTCAAGAAATTCGTTTAGGGTTTTCTTGGAGGTAAATAAAACCAAAACAACCCTTTGTAATATTTTCCCATCGGCTAATTCGTAACAGCATTGTACAGGTAAAATAGACACAACTTTTTATTCAGAAATTGGATTGATGCGAAATTGGAGGCATTGGAAAGTAGATTCAATTATCTTTAATTAGATAGGTTATGGATCACGTAACTCTTAATATTCTAAGACATACAGTCATTTAAATTTGACCCAAGTAGAATCTTACATCAAAACTTAATGAAACTTCAAGAACACTTGTCAAGAATCATCAAAAACTTAAATCCTTAAATTTCAAGAACGAAATTACATTGAATAAATCAAGATTGGCGTGTGGGTGAACTAACAACACTATGGAAGCCTACATACCTCTTAGGGATCAAACCCATGGAAAAAATCTGCAACTAAACTCAACAACGTCGATCAACGCCTTTATCCTTTCCTATTTTCTCGTCTTCTCTCTTCTTTTCTCTTCTTGAACTCTCAACTAAAACCCTAGGCGTATAGTAGGATTATAAAACTGAACCTAATAGTATTAGACCCTTAAAACCTTACAAAAAATGAATTAAATCTTATTGGATAAGAAAAAGATCAAAATACCCCTTACTATTTTCGGGTAACCTTCCTAAACTGGACAGCCTAACTTCAAAAGGTCATATCTCACTCATCCAACTCGAAACTTAGCAAACTCGGTAGCATTGGAAAGATAATTCAAAAATATTTGTTATGGTATCTTGTATCACATCTAACTCATTTTGCGCTAGGATTGATAGTAGTTTGAAGTTGACCCAAAACTCATACTTAACTTAACTCTCCAAATTTAAGATTTTTGTTAATTCCAATGTAGTTATTTTTGGTACTCAAGGTGCTACATCTATTCACCTGACCTTAATACTTAAGAAATTTTTAATTCTTTGGTATAATCTCACTCACTACGAAGAACGGTTCGAGTCTTAGTTCAAAATTTTCTGCTTGTTACAAATGTACTGATGTCAGTTGGCCTGCATCGTATCATGATGCAGACGCATGTAACGAGGATCGGCATCTTGTGCACCGTTGATCCAGTTGAGAAATTCAGAGTTAGTTGGTGAGCCTCCTTACATTTCGGAGGACATATTTTATTGCTTTCTAGTTAGTTCATTAGTATGTTGTCTCAACATCCATCTCAATCATTTTAGAGGCTTCATAAACAGTTAGTAGTTCAGTGGTCTTTGCTTTATCATTCTTTATGTTAAAGACTTGGGTTGCCATTGTTGAATGTTAAAATCTTTATTGCATTTCCATTTATCTTATTATTCAGTTAGTTCAGTTCTTTGATCATTAAGTTATTGATTGTTGTCTTCCCTGAGTTAAGTAAGCCAGGCCAAGGGTACGCTTGAGGCCAGCAATGGTCATCGAGTGTCGGCCACGTCTAGGGTGTAGGCTCGGGGCATGACAAGACATCTCATTGCATTTGTTGTGGCTTTACTAGGGACTTTGGTATTCCCACGAGAACATGGATATATTAGCACTTGCATATGTTTTGTGGCTCGAGTACTTTTAGAGAGAGTAGATGGTGAAGAACTCACTTTGGTTCCATGATTTTAGTAGAAATATTTCGAGCTATTGGGAAATATAAAGGAGGGGAAGCAAACTTTTTTTAAGGTTGCAATCGTTTTTTAGAAATTTGGCAATGGAACATTATTGCAACGTAAAAACATGAATGACATATATTTTAGTAACACAAATAAGATTAACAGTTTGTACTAGGGGATGAGACAGTTTGTGTCTCTGGTTGTAATGATGACATGTATGAGTTCCTGGCCTCCCGCACTAGTAACCAAATTCAGTGTAAATATTCATTACTTTCACGTTCCCCTGCCCACGTAGAAGGTTTTACTATATCAGTCTTATTGGGTTTAAAGGTCTCTAGACATATGCTCCAATGTGCGTGCTTCAGTAGTTTGGTCAAGCACAAGTAATTCATCTTTGAGCAAACATCAGGATTTCTAAAATTTCATTTGGACAAAACTTTGAAGTCCCTAGATTTGAAAAGATTCTTCATGAATGGGACAATATCATCATGATAGATTTAGAAATGGTCCAAAAAGAGAAATTTTAAAATATCAGGTATGGCTTTGAGAAGATAGCAATAGCATAAGTCCAGAGGGTGAGCAAGGTTTTGAGGATATTGGGACGACATCTAGATAACACATTCTCGTCTTGGAACCAAAGTAGTTACTCTTGAATTCTGGCTCAAATGAAATATAATGCAATATTTGAATAATGTGGGAGCAAGGCCTAGCAACGTTGGAGCATCATCTTCACTTCCTCCACCAGCGTGATTGAGAGCAAGATTTAGGCCAAGTCTTAGATTTATGTTCATACTATGTCATCTTTTTATGTGTTATTAGTTTATTTTCTCTTTGTTGTACTCTTATATTGGTATTTACTAAAAACTTGACCTTTTTGTTTTTCAAACTCGAGTTGTCACAAATTAATAGCTTGGATCAATATATCATAATCATGTTATGTTTGTCATTTAGGTCCACATCTGGCAAAAAAGAGGTCTCGTGCATATTAGGATGCAATTTCTTCTTTTTTTTATTATTATTTTTTTTTGTTATGTGATTTACTTGTTGCATGATACATATTTATTCTCTATTTATTTGTTATTATTATTTAATTATCTCTCAATTATTAATGTTATTGAAATAACAATCACCCACTTTATACATATATTTCTCTCTTTTTGAAGGTTTTCTTTCTTTTGATTTATTTTCCCCCAAAGGTTGATTTGTGTTGACTACCAAGTGGCGAATCACCCATACTTTACGAGACCAAAAGCACGTGTATGCATTTGATCAAAATGGTTTGGGACTTGTCATTGTCTTGAAAGATCAACCCGAGACTTCGGAAGGAATGGATTCAATCCCTTATGCTGAACACATTGCCAATCTAATGCCAAAAATGGCAAATATGCAAAGTGAGATTGATCGACTTCGAAACCTCACCAATTTGTCCATCACTTTGAATACACCACTTTCCGAGCATGGAACAAACACAACTACTCCACCTCTTTTTCCACATGTTGACTCTCTTTATCCTCAACACTTTTCACCAAACCCTTCCCTTCACAAGACCAATCCAACTGCTTCCAAATAATCCACCACCCTCAACAACCTAACTTTCAACAAAAAAAAATTGCAACAAGTCAACCCTTTACCCTTCACTACCCCATATGCATGTCAAACTCCAGTCGTCCAAACTAACTCACTGAACCAAACTACTCCACTAATCCAAACCACCCGAAAATACCAAGCGGACCAACATATACCAGCAGCACATACTCCACTACAAAAAAATACTTGAATTGCAGGGGTTAAAATTACCTATTGCGGGGGTCAGTAACCCCCGCAACTATGTATTACAGCAGTTGAAAAAAAACCTATGATTAGATGTGCCGCAATTAAGTCACGGGGGTTTATCTCCAACCCCTGGTACAATTAACAGGGATTTACTACTAGGGGCTTTGAACCCCTACCCCAACAATTTGTGAATTCTAGGAGTCAACCCCCCTCCCCCCCAAATTCATGAACTTTACATCAAAATTAACAAGAGTTTCAACTCCTGCAATTCATAATGTATCTTTTTACAGAATTTTGCTAAAAATATTCAATTTTAAATATTAATAATTAATTAACAAACATGTACATCATAGTCAAGCCTAAAAAGGCATATTAGTATAAGAAATAACACAGTATTTGAATACAAAAATATATCATTAAGTGTACTATAGGGTTTACAAACTACACTGAAATGTCATTCACTTCAACCATTACGATTACAAGAAACTTCAAATCACTACAAAGACTTACTTAAACTTCAAATCACTAACATCCAAACTCAAGATAGGATCTGCAGCAGTTCATGAAACTTCAGCGGGTTTCACTATGATATCACCTGGCTGCAAAGAGAAATACACAATAAGCGACTCTATTCAAACTCAAAACATGGATGAATATAGCATACTTGATGAATTTAGTACTACCATCCAATTAAGTTAGATGGTGGAATAAGACATGTTAGTTGACAACAATACATTACAACAATAACAACATAATATACAGTGAAATTTCCCAAGCGGATTTGGAAAAGGTAGAATATACACATAAGTAATGACTTATCCCCACTTACACTGGCCAGGTAGCAAAAGAAAAACAATTACTATTGTTTATGTCCATCCAAATAATATTACTTACAGGGTTAAAATACATCAGTAGCTACCTTTTGGGTAACTCAAACCAATTGGTTCTGCGATGGCCATAGGCCACTACTTCCCTTTACTAATTTAGTTTTTAATGAAATGCTTCATCTTTCCTTACCAAAAAAAAAAGTAACAACAAATGGGTCCTAGTTAGATAAAGTCTAAAGATTAATTCATTGGGAAAAGAAATTAATTAATAATATCTATATGGCTAGATCTCACATTAGTTGAAATGTACCTCTAATCCTTAACTCTTTGAAGTATCAAGTTCCAAGAGAAAAAGATTTTACTTGTCAATGCTAACCACCTTGCTATGCCTATATAACATAATTATAGGTGCAGTAAGTTGTCAAGACAATGTAAAAATATTCATTAAACAACACCAACAACTATATAAAAGTTATACCTTGAACTGTAAAAGTCCAACTAGTGAATTAGAAAATACCAATTATTATTCATATAATCAATTATGATTTTTTGAAAAGGCACAATTACTAAAAATAATGTGACCTCTCAAAACTGAACATGAGTCTAATGATACTTACGATCGGGTCCGTTGGGAGAAATTGAATTTTACTTGCAAAAAGAGTTCACTGGCCATCCAAGATGTAATCTTGGCAGTAATCTTGTCCACTAAGGGTTTAATTGGACTATTGTAAGCCTTTTAGGTGTCGTTTGATATAAAGATTAATACTGCAGAGATTACTAATACAAGATTTCTTAGTAAAATTGTTTGGCCCACCTAGATATTTGAAACAGAGTTCTCCAACCTCATTTCTAAGCATAGTAAAGATGGTTTCCTTAGAAAATTTGTTAATACCTTCAATACATACCTGACTTTTCAAAATGAAGGCCTTCAAATCAGAAGCATCAGAGAACATATTGAATATACCCCTCGATAGTTGTAGTTGTATAGATCTGACATCTCGTCTAGTAAACATAGTAAGTGAACTGCAGCAAACTTTCTTAGTTGTAAATCAGGACAACTATATAGAAAAAGAGAGACATGCGATAGTGTTTTTGATGGTTGCAGAGAGGTAGTTTGAGGGTCAGGTTAGTTGTCGGTGAATTGATTTCGCCGGATTCCGGCATGTTCAAGCTTTAGAATACTCTCACGGCATTTGGGAGATGAAATAAACAATAAGTCATCGAATATTATGTGTTTCTTATCATCGTAACATGTATACTCAATATACTCAATATGGTTAGCCAATCGATAAACTGAAACAACCTTATGGTGCTACTTCTAATCCTACACGGGCTAATGACGCTACAGGAAAGAACAATTCATCATCAAACAAGTTGAAAATACCACATTTCTCCAGCATCACCACCATATAACATAGAAACAAATATCATCTCTCAAATTTACCATATTCACTTACAACTAACAAATCAATTAAGAAGTTAATGTTGGGTGGTCTTCGGCCTTCTCAACCCAAAAGCTAGCTCAAAGGTTGAGGCTTTCCCTCACACTTATAAATTGACCACCAGCCCCTTCCACTTCCGATGTGGGATAACCCAACAATCTCCCCCTTCACACATCGGGCCTTGGGCTGGAGAGAGCGACAACCCAGTTTCTCCCGATGGGCTGAGACTTGTTGACAACCTGGGCTCTGATACCAATGTTGGGTAGTCTTGGGCCTTCTCAACCCAAAAGCTAGTTCAAAGGTTGAGGTTTTCCCTCACACTTATAAATTGACCACCAGCCCCTTCCACTTCCGATGTGGGATAACCCAACAATCTCCCCCTTCACACATCGGGCCTTGGGCTGGAGAGAGCGACAACCCAATTTCTCCCGGTGAACTGAGACTTGTTAACAACCTGGCCTCTGATACCAATGTTGGGTGGTCTTGGGCCTTCTCAACCCAAAAGCTAGCTCAAAGGTTGAGGCTTTCCCTCACACTTATAAATTGACCACCAGCCCCTTCCACTTCCGATGTGGGATAACCCAACAGTTAATCTATCCAACCAAAAAATCAATTACTAGCAAGTTATTGTCTATGTAAACCTTATTTAATTAGATTATTCATATTGAAACACTAAAAAATTGAAGTTTATGGGAAATCCCAAAAGTACAATAGTTTAAAACCTTAGAAAGAGCTGAAGCTTCTCCATGGTGCAGGACGTAGGGCAACGAGTCTATTGGAGCATTCTTTTACTCCAAAATCGGCGAAGACATTGCAGATTTTCTGAAACCAAAATAGATTCAAAATACAAATCTCAAAACTTTTTACAAACAATTTGAAGTTGAGAAAAAAAACTCAGTTGATGTATAGATTAAAAATGCATGAAAATGAGGAAAAGAAAACTCATTTTTGATGCTTTCGGTTTCTAAATTAAGGAGCAATTGTTAAAAAGAGAGAACTTGGGAAGTAAGAGAGGATCGGAGAAGAGAAGTATGAACCAACGATATCGCCGATCGCCACCGCCGCCTCCATCTTTTCCTACTCCGACCACTGATATTGTGGATGGAGACTGTGATAGCTCCGCCACCATGGATTCGCCACCGTGCCACCTCCTTCTCTTCCTACTCCAACCCTAATTATCATATGAAAATTGATGAGTTCGGGATGCAGAAAATAGAATGATATATTGTTTTATTTGGGAATTAAATGAGCAACGACATAAAATTTTATTTTTTAGAATACCAGCGGGTAATAACCCCACAAATTCTACTAAAATTATAGGGGTTAATCAAACCTCCGTAATTTGATGTAATTTGTGGGGTTGAGTTAACCTCCCTTATAAAACCTCTAGGATTTAAGTGTTTTTCTGTAGTGCTCCAATCCCTGACATGCCATATGTACCTCAAGTATATGTAGCGAAGGCACAACCTTTCATCTCTCCAATAACACTCATGCCTGAAGTCGATCCATATGAATAGATGGATAAATAAGCAAGGTAAAAAACATATGACAATGTAGCAAGGGAGATTCGTAATTTGAGGGAAGCTTTTAAAACTATCCAAGTCCATAAGGGGGTGAAGGTCTTGAATATGAGGATTTATGTTTTCATCCCGATGTTGAGTTGCATGTGGGGTATAAGGTACTAAAATTTGATGTATTTGATGGGACGAGAATGTTCAACTCCATGATCTTCATCATGCAACTCAATCAGTTCAGAGGAAGAGAGAATATAGAATGAACAGAAATTGAAGAAGAAATATTATTGATCTCCACTAACTAATTCATCACATACATGTGCTATATATATACAGTACAAATTTCTAACTAACTAAGAATCTTCTAGAACTAACTATAAATTAACTAACTAAGCTGTGATCAGCTGCTAGTCAGCTCCACACTATCTTCTTAGATCAACACCCTCCCTCAAGCTGATGGTTGATATATATCTTTTAAGCTCAGCTTGGACATCAAATGACTGTGTTGTTGCCTTCCTAAGCTTTTGGTGAGTAGGTCTGCCTGTTGTTCTTTTGTAGAAACATGATGAGTCTGTATCATTCCTTGCACAATTTTCTCACGCACAAAGTGACAATCAATGTCAATGTGCTTTGTTCTCTCATGAAAAATAGGATTGGCTGCAATTTGAATTGCTGCTTTGCTATCACAATAAAGATGCATAGGAACCTCAACTGTTATTCCAAGTTCTTTGTACAGTCCAACCAGCCATGTCAATTCTGCTACCACAGACGCCATGCTTCTAAATTCTGCTTTAGCTGAACTTCTTGCAACTGTCTCTTGCTTCTTTGACTTCCATGAAACAACAGCATTTCCAAACTTAACTAAGTAACCTGTGACTGATCTTCTGGTTTGCAAACATCCACCCCAATCAGAGTCACAAAATGCCTCAAGCTTGCATGATCTATCTGTAGGCATAAGTAAACCAAGTCCAGGAGTTCCTTTTATATATTTAACTACCCTTAAAGCTGATTCCAAGTGAGACTGTTTGGTCTTATGCATGAACTGACTTAGAACTTGTACCACATATGCTATATCAATCCTTGTCATGGTTAAGTAGAGTAATCTGCCTACTAACCTTTGATACTGACCAGGATCAGTGAGAAGCTTATCATCATTTTCTGCAGAACTACTATTAATGACTGAATCATAGTCAACAGATGTGAGTTTAAGATTTGTTTCTAGTGGTGTTGTGAATGGCTTTGTGCCACTTAGCCCCATCTCAGCCACCAACTCCAATGCATACTTTCTTTGGCTCATAACAATTCCTTTCTTGGATCTTGCAAATTCAATTCCTAGGAAAAATTTCATTTCTCCTAGATCCTTCATCTTAAATTTCAGCTTAAGATCATTTCTTGTTTGGGTAATCAATTGAACACTACTTCCAGTTACTAGTAGGTCATCCACATATACCAGAACAATCACTATATTTCCTGCAACTACTTTAGTGAATAAAGAGTAGTCAAAGTGACTTTGAGAGAACCCAAGCTGAACTAATGCATCTGTTAGTTTCTTGTTCCATTGTCTTGGAGCCTGTTTAAGACCATAAAGTGACTTATGGAGGTTGCAGACATGATGATTTCCCCCCTTGCCTGCAAAACCAAAAGGAATCTCCATGTAAACCTCCTCAAGTAAGTCACCATGAAGAAATGCATTGTGTACATCCATCTGAACAACAGGCCAGTCTTTGGCAGCAGCAATAGCAACAATAGACCTGACAGTAACCATTTTGGCTACGGGAGAAAAAGTCTCATTGTAGTCTAACCCCTCTTGTTGACTGAATCCCTTAGCAACAAGACGTGCCTTATATCTCTCCACAGCACCTGAGGCAGTGTATTTGACCTTAAATATCCACTTACAACCAATGACATGTTTACCAGGAGGCAATGGTACTATACTCCATGTGGCATTATCTTCTAATGCCTGAATTTCAGCTTTCATAGCAGCAATCCACTTAGGATCCTGAGCAGCATCATGATATGTAGTTGGCTCAATGATAGCAGAATAGGAAAATAAGGCTGCACAGAATGATGGTGAGAGATGATCATAACCTAGAACCTGAGACAAAGGATAGCAGCAATTGGCATTGCCATGACCTTTGCGAATGTAGTCACTCATCCAAACAGGTGGTTTATGAGGTCTGGAAGATCTTCTCACTTCAGGTACAGAAACATATGAAGGAGATGCTGAAGTTACAGGAGATGCAGAAAAACTAGAGGAAGAGCAACTCTCAACAGTAGAAGAAGCAGGAACAACAACTGTAGGAGCAGAGATAGATTCTGTAGAAGACTGCAAATGTGGCTCAAATACAGGAAACAAAGGAGGTACATCTGCAGACATTTGTTGAAATGGAAAAATATCTTCATGGAAGACTATATCTCTGCTCACACAAAATACTTTGGTGCTAAGATCATACATAATGTAGCCTTTTTGAGTTGATGAATAACCAAGAAAGACAGCAGGATTGGCCCTAGGAGCAAACTTATCTACCTTTCGAACTTGAGTAACATATCCTAAGCAGCCAAATACTCTCATATGATCCAAAGAAGGAGAATGTTTGTGCAGAACCTCAAATGGAGATATGCCCTTAAGGACTGAAGAGGGCAATCGATTGATAATATAGGAAGCTGTAGTAACACACTCTCCCCAAAACCTCAAAGGAACTCTGGCTATCTGAGAGCTCTTGCAACCTCCAATATGTGTCTGTGTCACCTCTCAGCAACACCATTCTGTTGAGGAGTAAATACACAAGAACTTTGATGAACAATCCCTAAGGATTGTAATAAGAAATTCATGGATGAGTTAAAGAATTCACAGCCATTATCTGACAGAGGAATTGTAGATGTTTTTAACCATAACAAAAAATGAAGACACTGCAGCAATGACATCTGACTTGGTAGGTAACAAAAATAACCACATATATCTAGAATGATCATCAACAAGAGTCAAGAAGTATCTTTTTCCATTATAGGTAGGAACTCTATATGGCCCCCAAACATCACCATGTATAAGATGAAAACAAGAAGTAGTCATAGATGTACTTAAAGGAAATGAATTTCTAGTTTGTTTAGCTAATGGACAAATGCTACAATCAGAAATAGAATCACATTACAATGAGGTACAAGTCCCTATTTTCTTCATGACAGCAGCTGGGATATGCCCAAGTCTCATATGCCATATAGAGGCAGTTAGTGTCCTGTTCTTTGTAACATTTGTTGCAATTACACGCCCTGAAATGTGCTTGGTATCTACACCAATTAGTTCACTAGCTTGAGAATGAACTGACTGTGAAACAGATTTGTTAGCAGTGAAGATGTATAGGCCATTCTTCTCTCTACCAATCCCCTTCACCTGTCCACTGAAGGGATCCTGAAAAACACAGAAGTCAGGATAGAAAAGTACTGCCCACTTCAATTCCTTGGTTAATTGAGAGACAGGCAATAGATTATATTGGAACTCTGGTATATACAACACATTAGAAATATGTTGAGTGTGAGGTAGAATCACTGAGGAACCTATATGATGAACATTGGCTAGCCTTCCTGTTGTAAGTGAACTTTAGTATCACTACAGTGTGAGACATCTCTAGACGTAATTAACATATGTAGAGAATTGACCATATGATTGGATGCCCCTGAATCTACAATCCAGTACCCTGCACCCTCAGATTTAGTCATACCTGCTGCCATAGCTGAGTGTTTGCCCTCTTGATTAGAGTCAAGTAGTTGCAAAATTTTGTTGTATTGGTCTTTGGTAAATTGAGGTAGCCCAGCTATCATCTCATTTGGATCCTGGCTAAACTCTCCACCTTGTTGCAATTTTGAAGTTCCTGCAAAATTGACAGAAGTACTAGCAGTACCACCACTTACATTGCTAAGTTTATCACTACCAGATCCAGATATGTCTCTTGCAGACTGACTTTCAGCACCAAATCTCTTCTTCGGCTTGTAGTCTGCTGGATATCCATGCAGTTTGTAACAAGCATTCCTGGTATGACCTCGAATATGACAGAAATCACAAATAACATCTCCTCTTCTAGATCTGCTATTATAAGGTCCAGATGAGTAATGACTTGGTGAAGGACCTGAACCTCCTCGACCTCCTCCTGGATAATTGCTGCCATTTCTACCAGTGTGAGTGCTGCTAAACAGTGCCATTCCCTCTGAGTTCTCAATACTAGGTGAAGATGTTAGGGATCTTCTACTTTCTTCAGAGAGAATCATGGCATATGCCTTGTTAATGGAAGGTATTGGTGTCATCATCATAATTTGATTGCTAGACTGAGAGTAGGACTCATTTATCCCCATCAAATACTGAAGAAGCCTCTGATAGTCAAAGTGTTCCATATATTTTTTCGATTCAGTGCAAGAGCAACTCGGACAAGGCATCAGTGCATCAAATTCAGCCCATAATTCCCTCATTTTAGATAAATAACTGGAAACTGAGGAAACTCCTTGAGATAAGGTAGCTAGTTGCTTATGAAGATAGAAAATACGAGATCCATTCACTTTATCGAATCTCTCTTGAAGATCAGACCAGACCTTGTAGGCACTAGATGCATACACAATTCCGCTGAGCAATTCAGTGCTAACTGAATTCATAATCCATGATAGGACTATAGCATTACACTTTTCCCACAAATCATGTAAATAAGCATCAAAATTCTCTATAGAACACTTACCAGTTACAAATCCCAATTTACTTTTGCCAAGCAAGCTAATACGCATAGAACTGCTCCACAGAGCATAATTTTCTCGACCAGTCAACTTAATAGAGATTAAGGAACTACCTGGTGTGTCGTACGATTGAAGAAACAGTGGATGATGTTGATCGATTGTCATCACAGTGTTAGTCGAGTCACTTTCAGTAGTGTTATCAACTTCATTGAGAGTTGGCATAGTTCTGATTTGTTGTGATTTTAATCAAATTTACAAAACGAAGAAGGAGAAGATGAAGCTGATGATTGCAGAGAAAAGAAAATCATAAAAATGGAGTTAAGCAGCGTGATGCTCTGATACCATGTTCAACTCCATGATCTTCATCATGCAACTCAATCAGTTCAGAGGAAGAGAGAATATAGAATGAACAGAAATTGAAGAAGAAATATTATTGATCTCCACTAACTAATTCATCACATACATGTACTGTATATACAGTACAAATTTCTAACTAACTAAGAATCTTCTAGAACTAACTGTAAATTAACTAACTAAGCTGTGATCAGCTGCTAGTCAGCTCCACACTATCTTCTTAGTTCAACAGAGAAATCTTCGAGCTCATTTAAGGTCGTGTTGTGAAAAGTTAGTTGTAGTGGGGAAAGATGAGAACATTAGAATGAAGTTGTTCATAAGGAGTTTAATAGAAGATACTCTTGATTGGTATACAAGTCGAGACCCACAGAAATGGGATAGTTGGGGTGTGACAGTGCAAAAACTCATGGATAGGTTCAAATTTAACACTGAGGCTATTCCGGACAGTTTTTACTTGATTAAGTTTGAAAAACAATTCAACAGAGTCATTCAGAGAGTATGAGATGCGATGGAGAGAAGATGCCGCAAAAGTTCAACCTCCAATGGCAGAAAGTGAGATGACCTCTATTTTTATACAATCCCAAAAAAGATGCAACGTACTATGAAAAGGTGATAAGTGTTGTAGGACAAAAGCTCTTTGAGGTTGTCAGGATGGGAATATTCATGAGAAAGATATCGAAGAATCACTAATTTGGCAGCTCTGCAAGCTACAAGTAAAGCAATTCAGTCGGATTCAATCGGTGGAGCCCTTAAGAAGAAGAAGGACGGAAGAAGGACGGGGTGTCCGCTGTCAGGACCATCCAGGAACGTAGGCTGAACCAAATATTTGTTGGAAAAAATGATTCTAGTATCTCAAAAATAAGTGTTCATATTATTTTATATATTCATCATAGTAAATGGGTGCTTATATCCAATTAATTGACTTATAAATCAGTATTAATATTTTTCTAAATATGGCAATTGCCAATGTATATTTCCTCTTAATTGGCCTTCAATTCTCTTACCATTTATCTTCATTAAATAGCCTTGTGGCCTTTTAATTCTTTTAAAACGTTGGCTGATGATTTTTCTTGGCTACATACATAGACTCCTCTTGTGTTCTTATTGAGTGGAAAATGAGAAAAGACAATGAGTGATGCTTCTTATTTCTTATGCTACTTTGCTGAGCTTATATTAGTAAGTTTTTATTAGTATTTGGCTCCTAGTTTTATACCAGAAGAGATTGTTGAATTCTGGGAGATACACCTATACCAGGTGAAATATCCTTAAGGACAGTGTCTCTTGACACGCCTCAATCTTTGAGAAGTTCCTGCAAAAGTTCGTGGTGAAGCATAACGTTTGATGAATTCGGTACAAGTGTTCGTGATGAAGGTATTTTCCGTAAGTATTTACAACAATCTTAAGGATAGTTCATAATATTCTTATGGAAAATTAACCCCATTCTGTTTGGTGATTCGAGTCTAAAGTTTGAATTTATTTAGTTTTAATGATATGGTTGATAGTTTTGTGAATGGGTTCATCAAGGGTTTGGTATCTAGAGGATAATTTCGTGGGAAAAATTAAAATAAAAGTTTGAGCACTGAAGACTGGATGAGAAAATAACATCAACTATGCAAACGTGACGTTTTTTGAGTTGTTATACTTGCTTGTAAAGGGAAAGGGATTTAATGGCAAACATGCATACTGTCAAGTGTGAATAATTGACATTGGGAACTTTTGAATCAGCAACAGAATATCTTACCAGAGATAATATTACATAATTGGTGTTCGATTTCAATTGTTTATGCTAATAAGGTACGTAAATTATATGTCTATATTTTAACATATTAGAGTGTGCAAACTCTTTAAATATAATTTTAGTATATTAGTAGAAGATTTGGAGAAATGATGACCCCGCTAAGTAAAAATAAATGTGACTTATGCGGATGATGTAATTTGTTGTGGTCATTTCTCAAGTGAATCTTGTGGCTAATATGTGAAAGAAAAAAATTGAGTGTTAATTTTTTTGTATTGTTGAGTACATTTATGCTAATTAAAGGGGGGGAAATTTATATATTGGTGATTCTAGAAATACTCAAGTTCTTGAAATGAAAAAGTTCTTCTTATTAAACTCACATATGAAAATATTGACATTATTTGAGATGGTACATGATTTTAATATTTGTGCTAGATTGATGCTTATTGATTTATGAGAAAAGATTGAATGAATGCTTATTTAAATTTTGTAATGTGCTAACAATTGTCATTGTATTAATTTTATTGACTGTTCTCTAGATATGCTAAAGCAATTTTTTATTGAGAAATGAAACTGGAGTCTTTTGATATATTTTAATATGCTATTGTGACATACAAGAATGAAAACTTTATGAAAAGCTTATTCTTCTATTATGAAATATTTAAAAGTATAGGGGTTTCTTGCTTAGGCTATGAATGTTATTCCTCTATTATGAAATATTTGAAAGTGTAGGGGTATGTTGCTAATGTTGTGCTACATGATCCTAAAGAAAAGTATAAAGAAAAACATGATCTAAGGTTTTTATTGTATGTTAATAAATTTTGCATTTACATAGTTGTGATAGTTAATTGTTATTTGATTGAATGTTATGTCAGAGTTGAAAAACTAAACTAAAGTATTGTTGAGTTTTTGAGAAGTGAAAATAATTTCAATGTTGTTGTTGTTGGAAATGATATTGATTCTTGATACATTATCTTGAAAAAAGTCTTTGATAATACATTAGACGTACAGTAAGTACAATACTAAGTAAATTGAATATTTTGTTGTACAAAAATGGTACAGTATATGATGACAAAGATAAAAAGATATAAAAATCAACTAAACAGAGTTAGTTGTTGTGGAGTTGATTGGTGATGAGACTGGGTGTTTAAGACAACTCTTAGTGTGTATTCCAATTGGAATAAAACCATTTTTTATGTGACTAAATTGGTACATATGTTTGAGACACAATTTGAAGATGCAGTTGTAATGAGATAAATTATTTACGTAAATAAATTATGTGGAGTCGAAGGTGAATCTGATCAATTTACAGACTAATGAAATATCGAGGGGAGTAAGACCTTTAGTCATTTGAGAAGATCAACAATGATGGTAACCCAACCTATGTGATTGGAGATCCCATGAATTAGGTTCATATGGTTAATAACAAATCTTTGATCAAGTTAACACTATAAAATTAGGTCCGTCCTATGATGTGTGAATATACTGAATAATCTGCAAAGCAAAGTGAGACAGAGTTAGAGCTCTTAAGCCAAATCATATTCTTTATAGGTGGTGTATTACTCTGCAGAATACACTTGATGATTGGACCTATATGAGTGTGAAGTGGTGCCGCTTCAATGAAATTGTGACAGATTTCTAGAGCACTCGTGAATATCAGGACAGGCGCGTGGCCTCTTAGAGCAAAATCGCGATAACGACAAAGATTGTGCGAGTATAATGTAATAGAATAAGACATTGGACTTACAAAAAAAATTATTGGTTCATAGAAGTTCTTAACTTCACCAAATTATTCTGTAAGTATAATCTTGTTTTATCTAGGTCTAGTTCATAGTTTACGGACACCAGATTCTATGCATTAGACTCATTAGTGGCAACCCAGCAAAACTTCTTATTTCATTCTATTTCTTAATATTCTTTTTTGAAATATGTAGGGAATTGTTGAAAAAAAAGATTCTAGTATCTCAAAAAGAAGTGTTCATATTATTTTTTATACTCATCATATTAAATGGGTGTTAATATCCAATTAATTGCCTTATAAATCAGTATTAATATTTGTCTAAATATGGCAGTTGCCAACATATATTTCCTCTTGATTGGCCTTCAATTCTCTTGCCATTTATCTTCATTAAACAGCCTTGTGGCCTTTTAATTCTTTTAAAACGTTGGTGATGATTTTTCTTGGCTACATATATAGATTCCTCTTGTGTTCTTATGGAATGAAAAATGAGAAAAGACAATGAGTGATGCTTCTTATTTCTTATACTATTTTGCTGGGTTTATATTAGTAAATATTTGTTAGTTTCTGGCTCTTCGTTTTATACTAGAAGAGTTTGTTGAATCCTGGTGGATACATCTATATCGGGTGAAATATCCTTAATATAGTGTAGCTTTGAAAAGTTCCTGCAAAAGTTCATGGTGAAGCATAAAATTTGATGAATTCAGTACAAGTATTTATGATGAAATTAGTTTCCGTAAATATTTACAACAATATTTACTATCAAAATCAATTACCCCAACCTTCCTACTATATATAGTGAGTATACCCAAATTCCTCGACCTTATTACCAACCTTCACCTGCCCCTTACCTAGTTTACACCACCCAACCAACGTATTGTCCACCTAGAGCACCTGCCTATCCAAATTTCATCATATCACCATCATATAATGGCTAATCATTAACCATTACCAAACTATTGTCTCCCTTACTTTCTATCAAAAAAAAACATTTAGCAAGTGAATAAAATTCACAGAAATAACATGTACTCCTTTTGCGCTTCATAATTGACAAAAAACTAATTAAATTTTAAGCATATTCGTAAGAACTAGTTTAAGAATTGAAGTAAAAGCTCACCTTAAGCCATCCTTCCAATTTTCCTTTACGATCCTGAGGCTATTTGATTTTCTTTTCTTCTACAGATTATTTACTATTCTAATTATTATACATGACTAATTATGAGAGTGGTAGGAGTAGTCTCACTACTAATTTTAATAAAATATTTTCATTAACCACCAATGAAATCAATTATCAAAATTACTTCATTAATTATATAACTATAATCTATATATATATATATATATATATATATATATATGAATCTAAAATCGCTGATGTGGTATGCCTCTAAGGGCTGGATTTTTATTTACTTTTTTGGAGTTTTTGTTTAGCTTTTTTTTTTAATTTTAAAACATAAAATATTATTTATTGTTTTTGCAAAATATTAAAGCATAGTATTTAATCATTCCCTCATTAAATCATACACATAAAAGCTTCCGTTATCAATTTCTCACATTAAAAACATTTTTCTTAATTGTAAAATTTAAGAATATTTATTCTTTACACTTAATTACAGAACTTGAAAAGTTTTTTAACATGAACTTTTGAATACTATATAAACACATACAATTAGATTGATTACATGTTGGACATGAGATTATTTGTAAAAGATGAAGGTCGGACAGATATGATCGTGTCGAGATATAGTCATGAATTTCTGCGCGGCTGATCGAAGAAGACGACTGGATATGGAGTTTGGAAACATCTGAAGCTCTTGCCATTCTTCTGCATTTGTTTATTTTTTTTATTTTTTTATTAATTTTAGTTAGTGCTATATATATTTTCCTTTGTTACTATTGGGAAGGAAAGAAGAGATTTCATGTAAAATAATTAAAATTTAAATTTAATTTGCAATTGATGACTCATTTATTTTGTTACATATTTAAAAATTTTATTTTCTCTAATCTATAAAATCTGGAAAAAAAATATATAAAACTTCTCATCATTATTATAATTTATTAATTTTCATCTTTCTTTATTATTACTACAATTTTATATCTTCATTTAAATTCTTTTTTCTACCCTATTTTTATAATTTTCTAAAAAAAACGTATTTAACTCTAATTCTTATTACCATAATTAAAATATGTAACAAAATAAATGAGTCATCAATTGCAAATTAAACTTAAATTTTAATTATATTACATGAAATCTCTTCTTTCCTTTTTTTAAAAAAAAAAAAACAAATGCCAAAGATTAATTATGATCAACCCATGGAGTGGATGTAAGTAAAAACTTCAAAGATTAATTATGCATTAAATTTATATATTATTCTTCGTTTTAAAAAATCATGGCCTAACGATTATATTGCAAACACATCTTCATTTATATGATACTTAATAAAATTATTCATAGTTTATCATTTTTTATAATCGCGCGAAGCGCGAATAAGTTCACTAGTTAATGAATAGTCCAAAATACCCATTTTAAATCTACCCAAAAAGCCTTTTATGGAATAAGAAGCTCAAGTACCCCCAACGATCTAACGGATTGTTACAAACAATAATTTTTACTTTGCCATAAATTATATTTATACAATAAAAAACATGATATATTGTATATATAGGAAGCTTTACCATGAGTATCTTACAAATCAAATTTTATGTGTAATTTTATTATTAATTCTAAATTTACATGAAAATAAAAAGTTATATTAATATAAATAGTATTAATATTGATTGTAGTAGAGATAAAATATTTGGTTAGAATATTTTGAATACGTATAGAGAGAGATGAACATTTGGTATATATTCTTTTTATGATATTTTGTTTAAGGCTATAAAAAAATTAATTTAAGCTAAATTGATAATTTGCTAAAGCAATAAATTAGGGATTATATTTGTTTTAATTCTTTAAAAATGTTATATACGTAATAAAAACTTTCATATTTGTAATATTTAAAAAGTACTATCATTTATATAATCAAGAATTGTCTTTCTAAATATTAAGAATTGTCTTTCCAAATAATTTTCTCATAAATGAATTTACTTATCAAATTTGTGTGCTTTTGCCCAAATATTTTTGTTATAATTTTCAAAAAACATATATGAAGGTTAATTTCCTTGTTCTTTCTCTTTCCTTCCACTTCTCCAAAGTTCACCATTAGTCAAAGGCGCTTAAAATAAAAGTAACATCCTTCAACTCCAAAGTTCACCATTAGTCAAAGGCGCTTAAAATAAAAGTAACATCCTTCAAAAGTCAGCTTGTATAAATTTTATCGTCATAAAATATTTATTATATTTTTTTTATTTATATATTCATTTAAAAAAATAATTAGAAGAGCTGAAGAGGTGTTTGAACATTTGATTCTCTTTATGTTTAAAATATATATTTTCGTTGAATATTTACTTTATTTTATTCCATTATTGAAGTATTATTCATGAACAATTACTACTAGGAATAAAAATAAAATTAATTACCTTGAACTTTTAAAATGGCATTACTTTGAGGTAAATATTTTTAGCAAGAACAATAAATATTTTGACAAAGGAGGAATATATATTTTTTTTATTTTTTATATAGAAGCAAAACATTCAATGAATCAAATCAAAATGTTGCTTCGGTGTTAGTAGCTTAGGTTAAGGCTTAGCAATATTTCAAGCGATTAAACATTACTCAAAGTTCCAATAAAATACAAAAAAAAAAAAAATGAATTATAAGTAATTGCACATGGTATATATCAACCTTCTTTAGATATAATAAGCCTTTCAAACATATATAAACTTGAGTATAAAAGAGAGAAAAGACCTATCTTTTTGCTTAAATATGACTAAAAGGATGCCTACAACAAAGAGAAAAAAACAATACAATAAAGATACTCTTAATTAGAGTCCTCTTTAAGGTAGAGTTGATTTTTATTTTGTAAATAATTTTACTTTGAAAAATTATACAAGGGGAATACATATATGTATTAGATTCATATCTCATTAATATGTTATTTGAATGAAATGTGTTATCGTGTTAGGGAAAATTGCATAGTCAAACAAACATATATATATACTATTAATTAGTCATTATAGTGCGCTATAATTTTAGTTAATTATCATTTGCGATCAACATTCAGTGACAATTACATAGGTTGTGGTTTTAAGTTTGTATAATTTGAAATTTGTATAATATGATTTGTATTATTTTTGTATAATATAATTTGCTTAAATGTTTAAAGTTCAGATGTTTGCATTTGTATAAATTCGTATTTCGAGTGTATACAAAAATAATTCAATTATACGAGCGTACTCGCGAATTATACAAACTCGCTTGCGAATTATACAAACAAGACAACTTAAATTATAGCTACAGCTGTAAATATGTAAATTATAACTATAGAACATAATTAAATTTATTATAATTGTTATTTGCGAAAAATCTCCATAAAAAATTGCCATTGGAATGAAGGTTTTGTAACCTCGGTATTTCTACAAGTGTCAAATAAAAATGGAAATATGTCTAAAATAGGGAAGTAATAAATCATATGTCCAACAATAATTGTTTACTTGACATATAATATTATTATATTATCCTTTGAATATATTAAATTTAATATTTTAAAAAATTATTATATATTGAATATTATTTTAATAGCAAACATAAATTAAACCCAAAATGATAAATTAAATATCTCTTGATTTTCTAAACTGATAAATATGGAGTATCAAACAATTATTTTTAGCGCAGACAAATAAAAATAAATAAAAGGGAGTATAGTTAAAACAATGTCTTCATTCTCCAATTACTTTCAATATAATCATGGAAGTATCCAGATTCATTGTAGTCCAAGTTACTTATAAAGATATTTTCAAGCTAAGTGGTCTCTTTATAAAATAAAATAAAAATGTCTAGTTCCAAGTAACTTTATTACATTCTGAAGTTAATGCTGGATAATCTCCAAGTTTTTAAGTCAAAAGGGATAGATGTGGTAGAGACCATTATTATGTATCTTTTAGATTTGTTGAATCTCAAACCATATATTTTGAATTAGAAGAAATATTGATTAATATTTTCTCTTTTTGTTAATTTGTTCACTGTCAGCACTTTAAACTCCTCTGAATAAGTATTTATTTTATTAAATTATTGCTATCAGTATAATTATTCTTAATTACCGCTCTCACGTTTGATTCTCTTAAAGGTTCCTAATAGATAAAGATTCGGTCAAATATAATTAAGTCAAGTAATGTTTAATAATCTTATAAATTTATATCATGTGTACTATATAATAATTTATAGTTGAGATCCATTGAAATTATATACTCATTATAATAATAAAAATAACAAAGTTGTCAACTATCAAATAAAGTAAAAAGTGTACTCAAGCTAATATTTACAAGGAAAAAAAAATAAGATTGACGGAAATATGCGGACTTCCTATCTTTTTACCCACCAAACCTTGTACATGTATTTAATTTTTTAAATTATACTAATTTTAAAGAATTTGACACTTTTGAAGAATCTAAATAGATATATTTTATAATTATTTGAAAACCTCCAAATAAGTTTTTTATTAAGAAATGTATTATCATGTTCTTTAGTTGAATTGTTATTTAGAACTCAATGATGTTTTTTAGTTTGATCAATTTTTGGAGAGAACTTCAGAATTTGGAGAAAGCATGTGTGAAATTACTCCTGAAGAAGTTTGGCAGGTAAAAAGTCGGAAAGTCGGATATTCCCGCTAATCTTATTCTTTTTCTTGAAAATATTAGTTAGGGTACACTTAATTGCTTTATTTGATAGTTTTAAAAAATAAAAATAGTTGACGGCTTTGTTGTTTTTATTATTAAGATGAGTATATAATTTAAATGGATCTCAACCATAAATTATTATATAATACGCATGGCATGAATCTATAAGGTTATTAAATATTATTTGACCTAATTACACTTAACCGAATCTTTTTATCCGTTTTTAATATGGTGAAACCTAGCTAAAATCTAAAATAATTTACATGAATATCACTCTTTATCAAATTTCTGCTCCAAACATTCAAAATGCTAATCATAAGTAAAGATGTTTTTCTACGTATTTTTAAATTAAATACATACAAAATGTGCTAAATAGGGAAAGATTTGAAAAAAATAAGCTAATTTTAGTTAATCCCTCCATCCAATAATAGTTGTCCACTATATTATTTTGGGAGGTCCAATCATACTTGTTCACTTTATGAAATTAACAGATAATTTCTTTTTAGTTCATAATTTAGCCTTATCATTAATTATAGTCATTTTTCGATTCCATTTTTCAAGACATTGTATTATATTTATTACTATTTAAAGAATAATATAATAAAATTATCCTTTTATTTACAATTTTTTAAGAAAAAATGTTCAAAATCAATAATAAATAAGTATTATTGTACATACGAATACACACTTGTGCCAAATGATATAGTGCTAGGTGACAAATGCGGGTTGAATTGAATGTAAGTTGACTATAATGGGTCTTGTTAATAAATGGATGTTTAATGGTTTATTGACACTCCAAAAGTTAGTTTGACGGAATGGGATTAGACTTAAATGAACTAAATAGGAGTCAAAACTCAATTTGCTTAACTCTTAAGTTTGAATTGCTTTGTTTATTTTTTAAACATTCTTTAGTACCTTATAAATATTATTTGTACCTTATAAAAAAGGTAAAAGTATTCATTACACTCTTGAACTTGAAGCTTTTTATTCGATGTACATTTAAGCTTTATTTCGTTTTAATTATCCTCTCGAACTTATTTATTCATTCAAACCAGTGTAAAAAAAAAAAAACTTTGCACACACCATAAGTTTGAGAATCATGTGCATATTTTTCTTGTTTAGGCTTTGAATAAGGAGAATCTTTACTCTTTAATCCATTCCTATATATATGCTTGACTAATACCTCACAAACATTATATATATGTTTTGTCATCAAAAAACCATTATCAAAATATGCATTCATCAAGCAAATTGTTCCAAATTTCTAGAGAGCTATCAGTGGGACATTCTTCAAGAATTTATTATTATAGAAGAGGTGAAGGGGTTCCATTTGAATGGGAAAAGCAGCCTGGAACCCCTAAAATTAATCCAACAAAAGAAGATATCAATATACCACTTAGCCCTCCACCTTCATTTCAAAGCATAGGGCTTACTAAACCTTGTTTTGATGATCATGAATCAAAACATTTCAAGGTTTGGATTACAAACAAGATGAAGAAATTGCATTCATCAAAAATAATTGCGAAATCGCGCGATGGAGATAAAGGGTTTAACAACTCTAGTTCATCTTCATTTGATTCAAACACTAAAGAGAGGGACAAATCTTCAAGGGATTTAATGGAGGATTCATATTGTTGCAATCTCACATCAATGGTTGGTAAACATTCTAATTCTTTCTACTTATGTCATTTTGTGCTAGTCACTTTGTTTCAAATTATTTGTCTGACTTTGTTTTGATATGAAGTTTAAGAAAATAAAATTTGTTTTGATTTGATATAGAGTTTTTTTTAAAAAAAATAAATAAATTATGTCCTGAGGTCTTAAACTAAATATATATAAAATATACCAAAAATATTTTTGTAGTGAAAACATATCATGTGAAAATATAAAATTAAAGAGTTAATACAAAAAAGAAAATGGTATTTTTTTTTTCCAAATTGAAAGGGAGAGAATAAAAGATTTATCATTTATTTTATTTTATTTTTTGAATATTTTCTTCCAAGTATATTATAAATATCATGTCCTTTAATAAATAAAAATATCAGGTAATCCTCCATGAAAGGTGGGATTATTAGTAACTTAACAAATATGGCAAATTACATGCAACAAAAGGTTGATACAATTATAGTGATAGTATAAATATACTTTAATATAAGTAAGTAAATCTTTTCCTGAATAAGTTGATTAAAATAATTTTATAATTCTTTATATACACACTAATTAAGACATCTAAAATAAAAATAAGAAGAACGAATAAATGATTAAGACAATTACAACACCTTGAGCGAAATCCCACTTAGTTTATGGTCTGTCGCGTATAATAATGATTAGGAACACTTGTTATGTCATGTGACATTTTATAAAAGCTTTTAAATTCATTTAGACAAACATAATAAATATGTTTTAGTTATGCATATAATTTAGAGAGTAAACTAATAATTCTTATCATATTCAAAATCGTTTTCAACACTCCTCCTTAATAATTATAAGGTTAAAAGACTTATACAAATATTTATTCACAAAAATAGTGGATGTGCGGATCTTGAATCATTAGCGTTCAGCGGAGACTCTTAGGAGTGAAGTTATATGATATTAAATTATAAATTAATAATCTACTAATACATATTCATTTATATTTTATAATATGTTATTTATTCTAATTTCTAAGTTATCAATTATTTGGACAATCACTTGTAATTATCTTTTAAATGATATGATGTATTTGAACAATTATTTGGACAATCACTTGTAATTATCTTTTAAATGATATGATGTATTTGAATATTTTTGCACCTATTGTACTTTAAACTCTACTTGTAAATTAGCATTAACGTTTGGACTAATTGCATTTGCTTTGCTTTTACTTTTGTGTGTTCTTTAAGAAATTGATTTGGTTTTGAGAGAACAGATTCTGAAAGATTCTTTTAACTTCCATCTTGAGAAAAAATCTTGGTGATCTTCTCAACTTTTTTGAGAAATTTACAGAAGTAGTCGTCTATTAAAATAATTGCCAAGAAATGCATTTTTTTTTGTATATATAACTATTCCCTCTCAAAGTTGAAAGTAAGAATACTTAGTTAAATGAAAGTTCTTTCAACATTTGAATATGTTTTTCTCATAAAGAGAACAAAACTTCCTCCCGTGTGGAAGTTTGTCTTTATTCGCTTATGTTCTGCTCTTCCAGTTAAAGTCAAGCTTCGGGTTTTTGCTCTAGTCAAAGTTCTATTTGGCTTTTCATTGGAAAAATAAGAGATGAGTATAGTTGCGAACCTGGAAGCTTGCTAAAAAGGGCCACTCTTTTAAGTTCGTGAGGTTTTAAATAAAGCAAAAAAAAAAAAAATCAAATGAATGGCTTGATTCTACTTCTTTCACTATTTTCTATCTCAATTGATATGACTTACTTTCCTTTTTGGTCAATCCCAAATAAATGACACATTTCTATATTAAGTAATACTTTGACTTTAAAATGCTGATTTTATCTTTAATAAAATGATTTATAGTCAAAGAGCTAATCGTGTTGCAGGATAAAGTGGAGGGCTATAGAAAAATGCACAAGAGAGAAGAAATTGGTGAGAGATTATTTGTTGAGAGAATGGTTTCAAGAATGTCATCAGTAGACCAATCTTACTATAGAAGCACAGTAGAAGGAATTCCATTTCAATGGGAAATGCAACCAGGCACTCCTATGGCTATACATACACCACAAAATGAAGTCATTCCACCACCTAGCCCTCCACCAATGATACAAAGTTTAGCATTCCCTAAACCTTGTATTCCTCATCATGATGATGATCAACACAATAAACCTTCTAATACTTGGGAGAAAATCAAGAAAATGATCAAAAGTAGTCATCAAGATTTAGTTCTATCTTCTTCCATCTCGAAAAGGAAAGGGTTACCCTTGTCTAAATTTACAAAAGATGTCTTGGGGAGGAAATTTTGTTTCAATCCTTGGAAGATTAAAGCAAATCTTGCGTCTTCAAGACGCATATGAGTTACATTATATATATAAAAGCGAACAATAGTATGAATGAGACAGGAACAATAGTATGAAGGATGAAAGGTTATAACATGTAAGTTGAATTTGAGTATTGTTTCATCAATAGTATGAAGGATGAAAGGTTATAACATGTAAGTTGAATTTGAGTATTGTTTCATCGATGTCTATTATCTACTTCTTGTGGAATTTGGCGATCTCCTTCATTGTGTTTATCATTGTATATAGATATTTGTGGATGTACATGATATACATGAGATATACAAATAATATAAATGAGATATACGTGAATATTTGTTTCTGATAATGTTTTAGTGATCGTGTTAATATGATGGTACTACTACATAGTGGAGAAATAATACTTGAGAGATTTAATAATTTAGAAGAAAGAACATAATGTATTATGCTATCTATGCATGATGAGACAAGCAGAAAAATAATAGAAGTGATAATCTGCTAGGTAGATGCATGTCAGCATCAATATTACATCTTCTATTCCAATTTATGTGACAATTTCAAACATGATGAAATCTAAAAAATAAATTATGACTTTTGAAATTTATGATCTTAAAACACATTTTAATATCAAAATAACAATATTAATTTGCATGAGTTAGGTGATGAAAGTGAGCATTATTTTTTTGTGCAACTAGTCATGTATGATGTAACTAGCTACTATTACATGTTTCACCTTTAATTACTCCATTACACATTCTACGATATTATTATTTCACTACTATGTTATTTAATCTACGAAAGAATTTTACATGTAGAAATAATAGTGTTTCTTCCTTTGTGTTTGAGTTGAGAAATATTATATTAAATATGAGAATTATGAAAAGTGGGTGAAACATATTGTAGTAGTGTGTAGCAGTGTTTTGAACGGCGAGAGGCGACAAAAGGCGACAAGGGCCTGCCTCGCCACGCGGCGAGGCGAGCGGCGAGGCGCTTGCCTTTTTGAATCAAGGCGCCAATTAATATCAATACCTAAAAATATTTAATTGCATAGTTTATCCAAAATCTTAATAGTAATAACACATATTAGCAAATGTTCAATTCAAAACCCAATAGTAGATACTAAAAAGTCTAAAACTTTAAAGACCAAATTATTCAAAATACAATAAACTAAAACTTTAAAAGTCTATTCTTCTTCAAAACTATCCAACTCTTGAAGATCAAAATCCTTTACATCATTATATTGCTCTTCATCTTCTTCCTCCTCGTATTCTTCATCTATTAGTGTCCGAGTCCTACTTGAAGATGAACTTGTAGATGTACTTTCTACTCCTTTGCCCTTGTCAAGTGCTCTTGATCTTGAAGAAAGTCCCCTAAGATGATAGATACTCTCATCCGCTCCAATTGCCGTAGCAACACTACCCCAAATAAGATCATCATCCTCATATACTAGTTCATCATCTTGATCTTCGGGGCATCCAACTAACCATTCATTTGAATCATCAATGTTATCCATACGAATTGGATCAATAAGATCACGAGCATCATAACGACGTTTCAATGTTCTATTGTACTTAATGTACACTAGATCATTGAGACGCGATAGTGCAAGCCTATTCCTCTTTTTGGAATGAATCTGTGCATAAGTAATTGATATTAACTAATAGATATTGATACTAATATAATATGAAAATTAGGATATAAATTTTTTACTTACGTTTTCAAACACACTCCAATTTCGCTCACATCCGGATGAGCTACAAGTTAGGCTTAATACTTTCATGGCAAACTTTTGCAAGTTTGGTGTTTCACTACCAAATAGTGACCACCATTCAACTAAATAAAATAAATTTAAAGGTTAGTGACTATAAATAAGTCAAATAATTTAAGTAAGATCTAAATCAATCCACTTACCCGGTGACCTTGTGTCTCTAGCTCTTTTAGCCAGACCACAACCAAATAGTCCATCCGCCATTTTGTACCTAGAAATCTCAACGACTAGTGAATCTTATATTGTTGTATCATGGACCAACTTCTCAACAGATGCATAATACTCAGTCCACAGAGTCTGTGCTATAGTTTCCTCTTCTTGAGCTTTATAATATAATCCTGGGTTCAAAACATGGCCTGCAGCATGCAAAGGCCGATGGAGTTGTTCTGACCACCTTGCATCAATAATTTCAAAAACTTTCTCATATTGCTTCTTAACTCCACGAAAATCATGTGCAATAGCTTCTTTGGTTCTATCCATTGCTTCATAAATATAACCCATTGGTGGTTTTTTCTCCCCATCCACCAAACGAAGCACTTTTATCAAAGGGCCATAAATTGTACGTGCTCGAACAATGTCATTCCAAAAGTGGACAGAAATAATAAGATTGGCAACTTCTTTTCCCGAAGTTTCCTTCGCAAATTTACTTGAGTTCCATTCGGTTGAGAGGACTAAAGTTCTCAAGTTTTTTCTTTGTATGTACATAGCTCTCAAAGTTAAGAGTGCCGTTGCAAATCTTGTCTTGGTCGGTTTCACCAAATTTCTTTCTTTGGTGAAGTTTCTCATCAAGCTTAACAACAATGGCCTTTGACTAATGTAAGAATGGATTCTGATGGCCTTCTTAAAAACTGTTACAGAAAGATTAGATTATATTAATTAGTAGCTAATGAATTATTGACTATAAAGAAAGTTAAAGGATAGGTTGATATGAGAGTGATATTACCGGAAGCATATGACTTAACCTTGAATATGTCACCAAATATCAAGTTGATGCAATGAGCCGCACATGGAGCCAATAAATGTGTGGGTACACACCCATCATCATACTTTCCGCTTTAACATTCTCACTAGCATTATCGGTGACAATTTGTACAATATTTTCCGGTCCAATTTCAATAGGTGCTTTCAAATAACTTGTACATTTTGGTAGAATCGGTAGATTCATTGCTAGCATCAGCAGAACCAAGAAATACACTATCGATTGGAGAATTCACCAAAATATTGATGATCATTTTACCATTTCGCGCCGTCCATTTGTCCATCATAATGGAACATCCAAACATTGTCCATTGCACTTTATGCTCATCAACAATTTTTTCTACTTTCTCCACCTCTTTTTTTAGGTGAGTGACTCTAACTTCATGAAATGTAGGAGGCTTCATTCCGGGGCCATGTTGTCCTACAGCCTCAATAAATTTATCGAATGATTTGTGATTGACACAATTAAAAGGGAGCCCCGCATCATACATCCAAATTGCAAAAGCACTTACCGCACACTCTCTTAGAATTTTTTTTGTTTCATCAATTCCTCCTCCTTTTTCAAAGCCTCCTTTTTGTATTGATTTATTTGAAAAATAGAGATTCAAAGGGTCTTTCGTCACATTCCGTGCGGTGGATGATGCACCTCCACTAGAAGATATCTTTTGAGTTTTGGGGGGAGGTATCATTTCCGCATAATCATCCATTTAATCAAGATCATCAATATTAATATATTCTTCCGGCTGTCTCACTTGAAATTTGGGATTATTAGCGATCTTGTTTTGCATATAAGCCCTTACTTCTTCTCTAATCTCCGACGGACAAGCGGTACATTGTTTAACATTCTTGAAACCACCCACTAAATGTTGTTTGTGTCGAGTTATTCCACCATTAAAAGTACTCCCACAAAAGTTACAATTAACCGAATCTTTCGCTCCTTGAGTGCCATAATTTCTTCCAATGTCCCTCTTTTTGCTAGCATCCGCCATTGGTTATTGAATTCAATCAATTCAATGTTTATGCCTTCATGGACAAATGAATAAATAATTAGGAATTTTTTTTAAAAAAAAAAGTTATAGGCAGTCCGCAGTAGCAGTCTAGCGGACTAGCAGTAACCAGTAAGCACAAAGCAGTGAATAAAAAAGAGAACCGAGAAAAAAAACAAAGCAGTCAGCAATGATGAGTCTGATGACTGATGAAGGAAAAACAACAGAATTACTCAAGAAGAACTGAAGAAGAAAACAAGAACTGAAACGAAGAATTGAAGAAGAAGAACTGAAAAAGATCAAAAGAAGAAGAAAAAAAAGAGGTATACCTCAGGTCTTCAGCAACAACAACTCGAAGATGATGGAGACCAGGAGAAGAGATCGCGAGCTGAAGAGGAGTCAGGAAGAAGAGATCGCGAGGGGAAGAGAGTCGGGGAGAAGAGTCGCGCAACAGCAGATTTTGAAAATATAAAAAAAAGCCCTAATTTTGACTAATATTGTTAAGTCAAATATTTTTAAAAAATTTAAATAGAAAAGGCAACTCCTTTTTTGTTGTCATTAGCTCGCCATGGGTCTCCATGGGCCGCCTTTTGTATGTCGCCATACCTCAGTGTGGAATGGCGAAAAGGCCTCGCCTCGCCTAGCCTCTCGCCTTTGGCGATGAGGCGCTCGCCATTCACAACATTGGTGTAGTGAGGTTAGAGTAGTGATAAAAGAATGGCGAGGAAGGAAAATATTTCAAGATTCCAACTTATTCACTATACCAAAGAGATTAATTTATGTTGAAGGAATTAAGGTGTTTTTTGGGTGGAGCTTTGGATTTTTCAACTAGTTTGGAGAAATTTGAATTGTACGGTGGTGTTGGTTATTGTATCTTACAGGGGACAAGTCAAGAGTTATACTACTGAATTGGTGAATATTATACCACATTCAACTTGAATCTCCTTAAAAAGAGCATAATATTCACATCCAACCTGAATATTTATTTGTTCATTTTAATTTGTTTACTTTATTTTCGATTATAATTTAAGATATACACACCTACACATCTTAATTTTGAGTGGTCATAAAAACTTTTTAAACTTGTCAAACTTACTAGACACATGTGGGCCCACTATCTATTATTTTTTGTCTCACTTTATGTGACACAGATAAAATTTAGAGAGTCAATTAAATTATAATATGATTTTTAAATACTTTAAGTTGTTAACTATTATAATTTATAGCACCTTTACGTAATTTTTAAATAATATATGTTACTTTCCTTGTCCCAATATATGTGGCACAAATAGAATTTCAAGAGTCAATATATTGTTAATTATAGTGTGGAACCACACATGGGAATAGGGGTGTGCACTATTTGGATTAAACCGAAAAACCAAACCGAATTCTAATTTGGATTGATTTTTTGGATTCTTGGTTTGGTTTTGGATTTATAATTTACTTTGTTTGAGTTTTGGATTGATTTCGGATTTGAAAAAATGAAAATCGAAAAACCAAAAAAACCGAATTATATATATATATATATATGTATGTATATATATATGTATGTATGTATGTTTAGAATTAAGTTGGAGATAACCACTTTTGTCCCTTTTTAATTATTTTCATTATGAGCATATTTAGCCTAGTATAACTAGTGATAGATTTAGCTAATTACAAGAAGTATATGAATATTTTTGACCCTTTTTTCATTAATCAATAAAGATACCAATATAAAATAATTTCAACCCCCCCCCCCCAAACCAAAATTTCACCACCAAATAATATGATGCAAAGATAGATGAGTCTATTTCTTTCTTAATAGATTTTTATTTCGAGCATTGAATAAGAAAAATTCCTTGTTAGAAAAGACTATCATCAAATAAATCAAATTCAATGCGAATTCAAATTTAATAAAGTTTTAATATACTTATCAAAATGGAAAATCTAAAATAAAGAGTTTCAATTCGTAATAAATAAATAAAAATATATATCGCGAAAGTATTAACAAAATTAATAGGACTAGTAGCAAACACTTTTTTTTCGTGTTCATCAATATTTCTTTATTCCAAGGCCTTCAACCCTTGGGTTTATTGGCGGGAAAACTGAAAAGTAGATGAAAATGGCGGGAAACATTTCATAGGGTTTCATATAGAATGTGACGTTTCAGTTTAAACACCCAAATTTAGTGAAAATAATCCGTTTTTTGTGTGATCAAAGAAGAAAGAATCGAAAAAATGTTTGGTAGCAGTCAATTGGATTCATTCTCCGGCGGAGGTTTTATGGCTTCTCAGTCGACTCAAGCCATGGATGCTTCACGCACTTTCGTTAAGGTGAAAAACCCTATCACTTTTTGCTCTTCTGTGTAGTTGGATATTCATTTTGTTTGTTGATTTTGCAGAGTCGTGAAAACCCACCTCTGCTTCCGCTAACAGTGAAACAGATAAGCCAAGCAGTTCAATCTAGTGATGAAAAATCTAACTTTGTTATTGATGGTGTCGATGTCAACAATGTAAGAATTTTCCTTTTTTTTTTCCTCTATTAACTCAAGATTTTGTCAGTTTTTTTTATTATGTACTCGGTTCGTTCTCAAAGGAATCACTGAAGGGTATCATGTCACATTTTAAAGTTAGAATTTACCTACTTGGGGAACTACATAGAAGGATTTCAAATCTCAATTGTTTGTGATTGCAATAATTTAGCAAGTGTGTAAAATTGTTATAAAAGAAAAGAGCAGTTTGATTGTTCATACAGTGATAGAGTCATATAAAATGGGGATTGGGAAAAGGTTTTAGGACTACTTGATTTTTTGATTTAGAATATTTAAGGGTTAGTATTTTGTTTGGTTATGCAGTACCTTTGAAGAAAGTTGGGTATTCTGTGATAATTTTCTCTCGATTTTAAATATTTTTTGTTGGTCAAGATTTTATTTGGTTTTGTGTTACATTTGTGAAAACTTTCACTTCATTTGTTTTTTCTGGGTCAAGTTTTTGATTTGCCAATGAACTCTGGATCTAATGGTTAAGCTAGTGTTTCACTAATGTGTGTACTAAGGTGCCTTTTATCTGATGAGTAAATATGTAAATTTATTTCTTCCACTAGAAAAAAAAGATATTTTTTTGGTTTATCTTTGAATCTGCAGGAAACTTAATCCGATTCTTGGTTTAGGTGAGACTGGTCGGGATGGCATATAAAAAATCTGAGAGAGTGACAGATGTGTCGTTTACGATTGATGATGGAACCGGTCGCATTGAATGTACTAGATGGTAAATTTTCTTGCCTATTATTTCTCTTGATATAACATTTTCTCAAAATATATTTGTATTCCGAGTTGATTATTATATTCATAACCTTTATGTGAAGATGGATAAAAAACATGTACGGATCTACATATTGTTAGGGGGCACAGAATGCTCATCATAAGGGTCTATTGCTGCAAGAACACTTAGATTTCTTGTAGTTCATAAATAATTGAAGCATTTAAGATTGTGATACAGGGATGTACTGTATTACTAGTAATTTTTTCCTATCAATTAGTTTGGGTGGTTTTACCCTACTACTACTTTCAGTACATACAAATGAAGGTGTCTTCTAAAAAAAAACTCTTAAAAGTGCTTGAAAGTTAAGATAAATGTATGTTATTTTTTTCTAATTGAAATACAATACGATTGTCCAAACTTAACTGAAGTAGAGAGTTCAATGCACTACTTGAAGCTTGGTATCATTTACCTTGACGGCTCTAGGTTAAATCTCTTACTGTTTTAAGTTGGTTTAAGTCCATCTGCCTAAACTACTATTTTTGTAGAAGCATGAAAGTTCCTTTGTATAGTAATCCTGTTTGACTAATTTGCACCTCTCTAGCTCACTGTGCACTAAAGTTATTTCTTTCTATCCCTTTTGCAGGGTGAATGATGCTGTGGATACCAAGGAAGTTGAGCAAGTATCGTGAGTCACATCTCTATCAATCATTTTGTATCCAATGATTTGTTTGCTTGCTCTTTAGCATTCTAAATCCACATTTTAAAGCAGGGACGGAATGTATGTCCGAGTCCATGGACACTTGAAAGGTTTTCAGGGTAAAACACAACTAGTGATCTTCTCTATCAGGTTTGTAAAGTTTATGCTTCTATTTTTGTTCTATTTTAATAAATGCTCTATACTTGTATGATCTTAACTAGTCTATGGCCAACTTTTTCTTATTTTTTATTGCAACTATGTTGCAGCTCTTCCTTTATTTTCTAAAGGATATTAACTTTTTCTTCTCAAGAGTTGGTCAAGATTATGACCTCAGAATGTCTTCAATGAATGGAAGTGCTTTTTCTCTGGAACGTTGACACCCTTGATTTTTCTCCAGTGAGTCCGGGAAAAGCTAATTCATAATCTTGTGCTAACCATCTTCCACTTGTTAGTATTGATGGCAAGGATGATCTCTTTGTTCAGTTGTCTGTGTTTTCTTGGTGGGGAACAACCTTCCCCTTTTTCCTTTAGAGATAGCACTAACTTGATTTCAACTTAAATAGCCAAATGGGCAGTTCATCAAGTGTGTTTACTGAGAATCATAGATATTTCCACTGTAGGTGTTTAGTCAATTGAACTTTATAATGGTTATCAAACTTTGGTATGATTGGTCATTTCAAGTATGGAACATCTGTTTTCAGGTAGTTTTCTTAAACGTTTAAGACTGACTCATAATTTATCAATTAGGCCACCTCTTTTTGTTGTACGCTGTTGAAGTTTGTGTTCCCAAGTGTTTGCCTAGAGACGATAGAATGCTAGAAGACAAACAATTTATTATTAGACGCTGGGGACATAATTTGGAGTTTAATCAGGACAGCTCAGTGTTTATTTATACAAGCAATTCTTTTTGGACTTGTGCACTCTTTGTTTGTGTTATAACAATGTCCCCAGAGTGTCTTTCCAGATTTTCTGTTTTTCAGACATTGAATTTCCAAATCTATCAATCTAACTTTCATTCCTATGTATGGATTTCATAGTTTTTCCCTTTGTCTTTTTTAGGATGTCTAGTGATATTGGGTGCTGAAAGTGTCATTGGGTGGCTTGTGGGTGAACTTTGCTACATGTTTTATAAGTCCACAGATCAGCGTTAACTTTTTTTTTTGTTTGGTTAATTACTTGTAATTTGGGAATTTTAATCAGATGGAACCCTAGAATCACTTGTTGATTAAGGGTGAGATTCTATTCCCCCTGTGGTTTCCCAGTTTTCACTTGGCCTCCCTGAGTTTTAAAGATATGCATAGCACCTCCAAACCTTTCTTACACTAGATTTTATCTCGGGGGGGGGGGGGGGGGGGCTTGTTTATGCTGCATGTGCTTGTTGACTTCATTTTAGCGACTCTTTTATAAGATTATCAATAAACACTCTATTTTGGCCTTTGATGCTGTTTCAGACCTATAACTGAGTATAATGAGGTTGCTACCCACTTCCTTGAATGTATCTATGTCCATCACTGCAATAGGAAGCCACAGGTATAAATCTAGTTTCTAAAAACAATGAGTTTTATATACATCATCTTTTTTTTATTCTTAATAACCTACTTGATGAATAACTTCTAGACTTTTATCCATATGAATACAGAGTGGTCTCTCTGTCTCCACTCCCAGCAAAACTGATGTGCCTGCAGCAGTTAGTGCCCCTTCAAGTGGATACAATTCCAGTCAAGTTAGTATTGACCATACTGTAAATGATGATTTCAGATTGCCATTCTACTATTCATCACTCTTGATGATTTTGTTTGATTATCTGCTTCATCCATTATTTCTTTCAGTTCTCTGGAAATTTGAGCATTGATGGACTCAAGGGCATAGAAAAGATTGTTATAGATTATTTGGAACAGCCGTCCTCACTGTAAGTTGCTTAATATGCTGTTAATCATAACATTGATCATGCTGTTCATAGCTTCTCTTTGGTTGACAAGTGGCATGCTTTTCCAAAGATGGTCTAGTTTTCTAGAGTTCAAACTAACTCGACTATTTAACTTGAGGATATATTTGGTTTTGGCTTACTCTACATCTCAACTTGAATGCAGCCCTCTGTTCATCTTTAATTCAGATTCTCTTAAAATTAAAGTGTTTGAAATCCCCAATTCTTTCTGATTTTACTTGTATGTATTTTGTCATTTTTCTCATTTTGTTCTTCAAAAGCATACAAGAGGAGTAACATTACCCCTTAGGGTTGCACTTATTTTCTGAGGGTTAACATACATATGCATACACAGACACATTCATACACAGACACAAATCCTCTCGAGCAGACAGTGAGCATGATTTTCTATCTTAATTTTGCAATGAAGACAGAATGCTCTGAGAGGTCAGCAGCTTTGAAACTACTGCCTGCGTGTGACCGCTACATTTGAACTTCTGGAAATTACTGTCTTAACCTGCTGAAGGCATTTTATTTGACATTATTGCCACTTCTTTAAACCAAATATTTACTGAAAAAAGACAGTATATCTAATAAACTCATTAACGTTTTCCCCAAACCATTTTCTGGAAAATGTTATATGATGAAAAACATCATTGGAATAATTTTAGTGCTTAATTGGTTATGCATATTTAATATTTAAGGTTGATGGGGATTGTGTTTTGGTATGGGTATCAAAAATAAAAACAATGTCCTCTAATTGTAGGAGTAGGTGGTATCGATTAGTGGAGGGGGAGTCACAATAGCTATACCCTTAAGAGAGCAACACATCAAAATATGACAAATTTTACATCAAACTAGCAGAAGGAGCTAGATTTCCATGATTTATTTGGAAAACAAGATTGATATCATTCCTAGAGTTAAAACACAACCACCCCAGTATTGCCTTTTGTGGAGCACGTAGTCTGCTGCTGAGCAATTTTGCATTAACTGCTTCTCAATACCATCCTGTAATATTGTAAAAGATAAACTTTTGAAGATGCAGCATTCATCTTTGTTTGAGTTGATCATGTTCCCTCACTCTAGATTGCAAAACTGACAACATTTCTATGTTCAGTGCACAGGAGAAAGGGATACACCGGAATGAAATTGCTCAACACCTTAGAGTTCCTTTGGAGAAAATCAAGTATATCTCTTTATCCATCACACAGAAAGATGAAAGCAACAATTTCGTTTCTCATTTTCATTGCATGCAGGATTGTAACAACCGCCTACTAAGTCCTTTTTGAATCTTAATAGGGAAGCAATAGAATCTCTTGAATCTGAAGGGCTGGTTTACTCTACCATTGATGAATGTCACTTCAAGTCGACAAGTGCTTAAAGCCATGCTTACATGGTCAGGGAATCAGAGGAAAGATGATAGTTAGCTTGACCTCATCAAATATATCAAGTTTTAAGAACTGATTTCTGTCATTGCAGTCTAGCTTTTTGAATTGAAGTAGACTTAAAGACAAACCTCCTTTAAGAAGTATTTTTACTTTTATTTGTCAAGAGTCATGCTCCTGTTTTGTTGTAAAGAATTATCCATGGATAGAGATTTTAGTCCTGCAAATATCTCCAATGGAATAGTGCTTTTGGCAGACCAAGTAGTGGAATCACTAAATGTTTACTTTCATTTATTGGTCGAACGATAACCATGTCTCTTTTATTGAGAGCATTGGTCAACTGACCTACATCTTTAGAAGAGTGCCAATTCCTAAACAATGCAATATCAAAGGAGAGTGCAAAATTGGTTAGTTGAGAAGCAGACACATTCTAGTCCGATTTGTATCAATTGAAGACTTTGTAAATATGATGTCTAAAACATCACTAAGAAGATCAAGCTATGACATGGATTTCTTTCCCTCATATTTGGCCAACTTGTTTTCTGGGAAGAAATCATTATTTTCATTAGTTGCCTATTCACATGGACTAGGCCTAGTTGTGCAATGGTTGATCTAAGGAGTACCTAAGTTTGTTGAACTAGAGATAGAGGATACCAACCCTGGGGCATCAAGAATTGAAGTGGTTTATGATATGTTAGTTTTGTCTTTTGTGTAAATTCAGTTAAGTTAGATGATCGTTTGACATTTGTAGAGGAGCATGTTGCTATTTTAGTTAGAGATGTGTTCGAGAGTCCATTGAAAAGCATGAATGAATGATATTATGATAAATTGAGAAGGTGAATTAATTAATTAGGATATACTTTATTTGCTAAAATATTAATATTTTAATATTTTTAATAATTATGTTAGGAATTTTGACTAATTAATTAATTTTTTTGATAATTTTAAAAAATGTGATATGTTAAACAAAAGAAATGATTTAGTAATCGTTTTTAGAGTGGTGGTGTCCCCTCCTCCGCTTCTCCACATACATGCAATAATATCTTTTTCAACACATTCTCTTTTATCCCATTAATTAGGGAAACGACATAAATTATCCCTTAAATTTATATCGAAAAGTCAATTACACACTCAAATTATTGCGGCGACCTATTGTACGACTAATCTTGTTCAAAGTGATATTAATACTTCCGAAGACAATCTCAGTTCTGTAAAATGAAGTATTGTAAACTCATTTTCATATATAACTAATATTTTTTTTTAATTTTAAAAACCTTTATCTCTTGATATTTTCTTTAGCTTTTCTAAAGAATATTTGGGCATCTTCCTCCTCTCACCATACTTTTCTTTTTTCAAAATCTATTTCTTCTTCTTCTTGATTGAGTTCATAAATTGAAGGAAAAAATAAAAATTTGAAGAGAAAATAGGAGTCAATAAGTCAATTATGAAGTTGAGAGATGTTGGCGGAGGCGATAGGCAATAGGCGATGGGCACCACCATTGTTGCCGGTGGAACAAATAGAATTTTTAGATCTGTAAAATTCTTTAAAGATCTTGATAACTAATATGTAAATCAAGCATTTCATTAGTATTCTTTGTGGGTAATGATTAATAAAATATGCTATTGATGATTTGAGACATTAAAATGACATTGTGGTGATTGTAGGTAGTGCTCCGGCGAGAATAGAGAAGACAGATGGAGAAATCACTTTCTTCGATGAATTTTTGATAAGTTTGGACAATATAGTCATGAATTTTATGCATAAATGTTATAAGATTTTCAAAAGAAATCATTATCTTTCTCGTAATTATTTTTCGGTAATTTTCTCAGATGAATCCTCCGACAAGTTAGAAGAGAAAAATCATGAATTTTAAGATGACCAGTATTAACTTTTCTTTTGAAGTAATCATATTCTCCACTCCTTTCTGTTTCGTTTTATAAGTTCCTCTTTAAGGGTAGAGTGTTGGATGTGTTTCCATTAAATAATCAATGGTGACAAATCTAATGATTCCTAGGAAGAAGAAGATGAACTCAAAATTAAGAAAAATGTAAATGTTTCTAAGAAATTGGGGCCATCAATAAAAAGATTTTAAAGAAAAAAAATTGAAAAAATTGATAAATTAAAAATTGTAATACATAATTGTATAATGATCAATAAAATAGTGTTATGTGTTCAAATTTTTCATTCTAACATATATTTTTTTCTTCTCACGCACCTTAAGGAAGGTGAAGACACTTTTTTTTGTCATGTCACGTTTTGAGGGGTATTAATATTACTTTGAATAAGATTAGGTGTCTAATAGTTCGTCGTAATGATTTAAATGTTTAACTGATTTTTCGATATAAATACAAGGAGTAATTTATGTCTTTTGTCGATTAATTATTACCCATTATTATTACTCTAACTCCTTTTCCCTTTATCTTTTTTTTTTCCAAATAATTCCTTTTTGTCACATAACTCTTTTTTCCCCGTTTTATAAAGTTTCTCTTTCTTCGTTGAAGATACAGACAAGAAAGGCCGCTAGTCATTTCATAATATCCTTCCACTTGCATTATTTGTTTACACATTCATGCACTGTAAACCCAACAATTTTTCCTTTATAATTTGTTACGGAATTTGAAAAAATATTTGTTAAATAACTTTTTATGATTTTAAATTTAAAATGTGTTACGTGGAAAATTGAAATTAAGATATTATTAAAAATAAAAATTAAAATCATTCTTTTTAAATAAATTAAAGAAGGAAAGAGATCATTATATTTTAAATGGACAAAATATTTATTTTGGAAAATTCAACTTTATTTATTGATCAGAAGTACTTTGTAATGTCATTAGTTACCTTCGTGATAGACATTAAGTCAAATAAAGTTCAAGTAATTGTTGATATATATGTGGATAAAATAGGGTTTCAAACTGTATCATATGCCTGTTCTAAATATATAAAATAGTATGTACTATCAAAGTGAAATAGATTAAAAAGGATAAATTATCTCTTAATTTTTTACATGTATAATTATTATTAGATAATTATTTTTAATTTAGTAGATAAATAAAGATGAACAAATGAAAGAAATATTAGATAATAAAATAATAATGTTATGTACAATAATCTTCTAATTAAGTAGTAGTATAGTAATCTTGTCCATAGTTTTAATTTCTCTTTAAAACGTTAATCAAGTTTATGTTTAATTAAGTAGGAGTAGTACTCTCTCTAATCTCATGGCCTTATACTAATCAAATTATATGTTTCAACCATTTTTATCCCCACAAGCAATACGCCTCGATTCTCGTGCATACTTATCTCTCTCTCTAACCTATAGATATCTCTATATTAATGTCTTACTCTTTCACATTACATTTAAGCCTCTAATTTCCCCTCTAAAGAAATATCTTCAAGCACCAAGTTTTTAGCACTATACGTTTCCCAAAGAAAAAAAAATAGCTTTTCACGTTCACCAACGATAATGGATATGAATTCTTCTTCTTGTGAGAAGTGGCTTGGCTTCTCACTTTCCAATATCAACAACTTGTCACCTTCTACTGCTAATTCTTCACAACTTTCCCTCTTCCAAGCTTTCAACCCCAACCCTAATACTAATTGTATTGTTCTCTTCTTCCTTTCTCTTTACATATATATGCAGATGCATAGTCAGGATTAGGAGTTTGGAGTTGTAAATTTCTTTAAGTTGATAGCTTACCACTGAGTCTATCACTCAATTTTATTAGGGGTTATACATGTATATTTATTTATTAATTTCTTTTTCTACAAAAATAGAATTTACGAAAAAAAGCTATTAAATTTATCTGAATTCACAAACTCCCACCTAGCTCTGTCTTTGCATGTATGTATATTTGTGTTTTCCACATAAAAAATTTAATTAATGATTATATATATTTTATAGGTGGGGTGGTGAGACAAAATGAAAATGGTGCACCAAAGGTTGAGAATATGTTGGGATCTTGTTGTGAGAATAATACAACTACTAGTTGTGAATATGGATCAGAGTTGAAGAGGATAGCAGCTACTTTTCTACCTACTACTACCTTTAGTGATGATCACAAAGAGAAGTTGCCTCTAATTGTCACTCAACCTAAGAAGCCACTTGAATCATTTGGACAACGCACTTCTATTTATAGAGGTGTTACAAGGTGAACATAAACATTCATTTTTTTTGGAATTAATGTATGTTATTATTTTTAACTATACCTTTGTTTTTCTGTGTTTTAGACATAGATGGACAGGAAGATATGAAGCTCATTTGTGGGATAATAGTTGTAGAAGACAAGGACAAAGTAGAAAAGGGAGGCAAGGTATGTATGCATCTATTTGCTTTTAGGGTTTTTCTCCTCGCAAAACCTAATCAATAGTGTTTTCAGTTATTCTCATTACAATTTTTATTTGCTTTCAATATGGAAGCAATATATGTCATGATTCCAGGAGTCTATCGCGTATAAACTTTAAGGGCATGCTGGCTTAAGTAATTAACACTAGTTGTATGATTGTGTAGAATTTAAATAGGATGTTAAAAACAAATGTGATATACTATAATATGAAATGTATAATAATGAGGAATATGGGCTAATTTTGTTTTGTTTAATTTGTATGTGAATGTACCATCAAATGATTGTGGCCCTGGACGAATTAAATCATCATTGCGGAATTTCAGTTTACTTAGGTAAGTACTGATTATACAAAAATCATTTTTTTAGGAATTACTATATAGTTTGAATATTCTTTTTGCAATGAATCTGTATGTGTTCAAACATAATAAGATTCTTTTTATGATTAGGTGGTTATGATAAAGAAGAGAAAGCAGCTAGAGCTTATGATCTTGCTGCCCTTAAGTATTGGGGTCCAACCACCACCACTAACTTTCCGGTACTAATTAATTTAAAACACAAATTGAACCAAAAAAAAAAAAAGAAATTATTTCTAATTGCTTTAATTACTTTTACCAATTTCCAATTACGTGGCATATTTTGAATTTTGAGATTCAAACAGATATTTTGTATCGGAATTTTTAAAATATTTTTTAGATATTTTAAATTATTAATTATTGTGACTTAGTATTATTTTTACTTAGTTTACAAATATACAAATTTTATTTTAAAAAATTTAAAGATTTTGTGAGCAAATTTTCGGTCAAATTAAAACGGCTTTAATCTTAATCTCAAAAATGAAATGTGTCATTTAAATTGGGAAAGAAAGGATTATTAATTTTCTTTTATTTTAATCTACATTGAGATCTAAAAGTCTAGTGTTGTATTTAATAAAAGGTATCGAACTATGAGAGGGAGCTTGAAGAAATGAAGAACATGACAAGGCAGGAATTTGTTGCATCTCTCAGAAGGTTAAAACTCTTAATTTTTTAATAATATGTTTAAGATTTAGCAATAAATCTTCATATAATTTGCCATCCCTAAGTCTTAGTTTTGTGGTGGTGTTATATTTTCATTTAAATAAAATGCTTTTATCGCCTCATTATATATAATAATATTGGACCAAATGATGCTTAATCTTATGATATAGTACTATTTGTTATTGTAGGAAAAGTAGTGGATTTTCGAGAGGAGCCTCTATCTACAGAGGTGTCACAAGGTTTGGAATATTATTTGTTTTTTCATTCAGTATTACTTACGACATAGAAGTCTGATTAGATTTAAATTTACATAGAAAAATTTCAAATTTAACAAAAACGATTGTGTATCAAAAAGTGGTATGAACTAATATAGTAACATTTATTATTTTTTGAATTTTTAGACACCACCAACATGGTAGATGGCAAGCAAGAATCGGTAGAGTGGCTGGAAACAAAGATCTCTATCTTGGAACTTTTAGTGAGTTTTCTTCTTTCTTTAATTTCATTATATATCCATTTTTGTTTTTTTCTTTACCAAATTAAATTAAATGAATTGAACATGGAAAAATGTCAGAACTAAAATTATTGAACTAACACTCACTGCATTGCTGCTATTTGACAACATTTGCGGTGGATTCTCTAATATATATATATATATATATATATATATATATATATATATATATATATATATATATATATATATATGTCTTTGAGAAATTAGGTTAAAGGTTGACAATAAATGAGATACGTACGTGGCTATTTTTATTTGGTCTTATAAACGGCGGCACAACATCTATTTTTTTTAATATTCTTATTGCCCATGGTTTTTGTTCCTGGTATTTCTCATATATTAAATAAATGAGTATGCTTTTACTTTGACACTCTTTTTTTATATCATTTATTTATATTAGTTAATTTTCATCCGATTTAATTTTGTTTAATTTTTCTTTTAATAAGAGTACTAGTTGTTGATTGAAAATATATTTTTAACGACAGTTAAGTTATTGTTGTTAATTAGTTGTTAATGATTATTTTTGATGTATATGTTCTCATTTGGGGTTAAATTTCAAGATTTTAAAAAATAATATATAATTAGAATTAGTAAAATATGTCGAGGGCATATAAATTATATATGTGACAGAAAGATTTTTGTGTTTGCAAAAATTATGTGGGATGTAGAGGTTAAGCAATATTTTTTTTTAAAAAATATTAATGTAGCTGAGATATTGGGTGTAAGACTACGTTTTTTATATTAAAATATGAATATTTTGTTTTGGTGATATTTTTCTTCAAGCTATTACAATTTTTAACATACCACAGTTTTTTCATATTTTTTAAATTACGTGCTCATTTTGAATTTACATCATGTGACAATTAATAATGAGAATATCATACAGAACCAAAAATGGGTAAGCACGTGAAATTATCTTTTTAAAACTTTCTCTTCAACGTGGTGGGGTGTCTGTATTTTCTTTCATCATGATCATACTGATTTTATTACTATTATTATTATTATTATTTTTCGACAATATTTTATCGATAGCCTTATGATAAAATTGCGATAATTAATTAAATACAGGTACACAAGAGGAAGCAGCAGAGGCTTATGATATCGCTGCAATTAAATTTAGAGGACTAAATGCAGTAACAAATTTCGATATTAGTCGATACGACGTTAAAAGTATTGCTAGTAGCAATCTCCCCGTTGGAGGAATGAGTAACAAATCCAAAAGCTCATCGGACGAAACTACTAAAAATGTCGAAAATCGACCCAATGATCGAGATCAAGATCAAAATCGAGATATTTCCTCTGCTCCTAGTTTCACATCACAAAATCCGTCAATGGTGAATTTAGGTTTCGGATTGCCTATAAAACAAGATGCATTCGATTTCTGGTCAAGCCTCGGATACAACAACAATCGATGCAAAAATGGTTTGTTATTTCAGGGTACAACTATGAATGCACAAGGTACTACATTCTTCAGCAATGAAGTCAACAATAGCAATGTCATGTTGAATGAACAAGGATACTATAATCATGATCAACAACAACAAAGTGGTGGTTCAAGTAGTGAAATAAATATGGCTTTAAATAGCAATATTGCCACTACAACTACTACTATTGATAACACTAGTTTTGGTAATTGGATGACACCTTCTCTTCATTCATTCCAAAGTAGTACAAAGAATAACCTAGGACCATTTCATACTCCAATATTTGGCATGGAATAATGGTAAGCTATGTTACTGGATTCTTCAAAAATTTCAAGTGAATTTGCTAAAAATAGTGCTATCTTTGAAGAATTCGACACGAGGGGTAAGTGTAGGGGAATGAAGGGACAAGTTTTGAATTTTTACTTTTTTGTGTTTTGAATGGGGTTTTAGTTTGTCACCTACCATAGAAGAGAAGCTAAGTGGATTGGTCAAAAAAGTGTGAAAATTGCTTTTTTGCATGGGCAATGAATGGGACGTACAATCATTTCATAGCAAATAAAGCTAGGGTACTAACTTGAATCTTTTTATTTTTAATCATTAGTTTCTCTTTAATTAGTTTATTAACTTATAATTATGTTTTTTGTTTGTTTGACTGACTATGATTTATCTAGTTATTTTATAACTAGAAAAATCCCTTTTGTACATTCTTATCGTGTACTGTTTTCATTTCAATAAAATTCAGCACATGTATGATATACTCTCTTTTTCTATGTATCTTTTTGGTAAAATACATTAACAGTGCTTCATTTTGATACTTAAATTGTGGCATGTCCAATTGAATACTTGAACATGTGATAGAACATAATGAGTGTCTGTAAACACATACAAAACCTTTTCTAAAATAAGATAATAGAAGAAAGCATAATTCTGAAGTAGATAAGACGCGTCATGTAGAAGTTTATTTGTAAATTATATGGTTGATAAATTAGACGACAAATAAAAACATATTATTATAAAACTAATATTAAAAACATAAATATGTTTAAGAGAAAATCTCCTCATAAACGAAAATCTCTAATTAACGACTACATTGTGGATTCTATTGTTGTTATACTGTGAGAATATGAATCTTTCAATTTATAAATCTTCAAGCTTTTCCTCTAAGAAAAAAATGACTAAATATGAAAGGAATATATTTTCCTATTAGAAAAAGTTCAAACATTTATGGTAATACATTGACTTTTCTTTAAGAAAAAAAAAATTCAAATAAGGAAAGAAAATCAAGACAAAATCCTAATAGAAAGTACTTTATTTTGTGATTTGAAAATTTAGAACAAGCTATAATTTGATTATCTAAATAAAATTTATCAGTAAGTTTCACTAATGTATTGTAGATGGATTTAGCCTATCCTTTTGATTGAAATGAAGAGTACTGGATCATACAACAGGTTTTAATTCCTGCCCTCTTCATAGCCAATGGTTTTTTTAACCCCAACAAGTCAACTTTTTTATTGATTTAATTAAATTGATGAAAAAAAATGATCAAAATTTAAGTAGCAAGTTTAAATATGGTTCAGTATAAATGATTTTGAGTTGAATTGTGTCACTATTTAAAAATTCGGAATCGTAAAAACATCTTATGTAGGCCAATTCATTGAAATAATTAAGCAGAAAATAAAGTAACAACTAAGTTGTAAAACTTTGGCACAGTTAGGTCTGAATGTTTCTGTGGTGAAGAAAACTAGTTCAAGAATGTTCTTCAATGAGGGGTTAACTTTGTCTTAGCCTGCCCTTATTACGTACCCCTCCGTTTACTTATAGTTATTACTTATTTTTAAAATAGATTTTAATTTTATTTGTCACTTTTAATATGTATCATAAGATGTTTATTTTTATCTATCACTTATTTTTAAAATAGATATTCAAGTTTACTTGTCACTTTTAACATTTAGTATTTATTAGAGAGAAAAAAACAACATATGTGTTTAGTGCCACAGTTATTCTTGAAATTTCAATATTTACAAAAATTATTTTTTTTAAAAAAATATGATTTAAAAAAAAAAACATATGTCAGCAATGAAGAAATAATAGATCTTTTGATTCTTCAATATTTGATTTTAAAATATTAAAAATTATTATCGTTCAAAAAATTTATTTTCTAATCTAACTACTTCAAATTTAAAATTTGAATTCAAATTAAAGAATATCTTAATCATGTGTTTGTATTTGAGTAAGAGACGTTTCAATACATTTTTTAAAAAATGAAAAATTATTTATTAATACAACATTATTTATTCTATTCTCCATTTTTTCTTACCATTTAAGAATATTAAAAAAATTCCTATTTTTTTATTTTTACCCCAACTGCCCGGATACATTATTCCTCTCCATTCCAAACCGACGTTTCCCCCTCCTAATTTAACTCCTTCAATCTCTCCCTATTTTCACTACCAATATCAAATCACTTATCTACTTCATCTCAATTTAAATTTCAAAATGTTTCTCTTTCTAGTCGATCAATCTCAAACCTATCAATAAATTGTTTCATCTTCACTTTATCATTTTTCATTTTTTCTAAAAAGTATTTTTCATCGATTTTACTGATACATATGAATACTCCTTTGTCTAGTATTGGTATTGTTATGCTGTAATTTATCTATATTTAGAAAAATCACTTTTTGAAATGTTCTAAGTATAAGACAATATTAAGAAAAATACTTAGAAAGAGTCGTCACTTAATTTTTTAAAGAAATTAAGAAAACTTAGTTTAAAAGACTCTAACAGATTGAATCTTTATAAATTTAGAGAAAAATGGGTAAGAGATTCTTATTTACGTTTCAAGAAGGTTTTTAAGACATTTGAAGCGTCCGCTAACTCGCGGTTTAGATTAATTATTTGACTATTTTAAAGGAAAATGAATTGATATAAACATAATAATATTAATTTAAAATATTTGATTAACTTGGTAAAATAGTTAAAAGAAGATTTTTTTTTTAATTTCTAAGAAAATTGGTACTTAGTTGAAACATTCGTATTGAAATGCAAGACTAGAATTTTAACGAAACTAAAACTTATTAGAATTTACTTGACTCATTTGTAAAATAATAATTGAAAACCATTAAAATTAATTGAAAAATAAATAAAAGGTTTTGCTTAAATATAAAAATGTAAGAGTTGATAAAAGTGAATTACATCAAAATAAACCAACATAAAGAATATAGTTCATCTTTTAGGGAATTTAATTAAGTTAAACCAAAACAAAATAAAGGTTAGAGTTAATAAACAACAAAGATGAACAATCATAATCAAATAAAGAGTAAGGGAGAGAAGTTGAATTTAGGCCTTTCTTAGGCCAAATTCGCGGCTACTTTTGGGATTTAATACAAAACCCATTTTTGTATACACAAGTTGTATATCAGTTTATACAGCTTGCAAATCAGTACCATTTCCTGCATATCGACCCATATTACAGTGTCCCTTGACACCTCCAACCTGTATCTCCATTTTTGCCTAGTATTTGTTGCACTGAACCTGTATATCATTGTATAATGAATGTATACAGGCTGCATATCAGCCCCTTTTCTTGAGCTCCTGGACCAGTAACCTGTGCTCAATCTGTAATTCTGCTTCCAATGGTATGACTAAGAATAGGACTGACTTGGTAAAGAAATTAAAGCCTCCATGGCTCGTATCAGAAATGGAAAGAGAAAAGAAAGTCCACAAGAGACTCGGGTGAGGTTCACATGCAACAAAATGGCAAAAGATTAGCATACAACTCAACCAAAACGAATACAGAAAAAAGATATGCTAAAAAATCACACAAGAACAAACATGAAGCTTTAAAGAGATGACACTAGAGAACACGATGACCAATTAAATAGTGAATTAACATGGTAACTAGCGATATGCATTACAGTGATCAAAAGGAATCATAACTTAGTTATAAATGACGATAATGAACAAAATTCTTTTTTTGAAAATTAAATGAAGGAGCACCAACATGGAAACCTACAGATATTACTAACATATTTGTAAACTAGAGAGGACAATGTAACACGTCAAAGAAAGCAACTGGTGCACAACAAATGACTCCCAAATACTATTAAAGAAAACTCATTACAGAAGAGCAAAAACAAAAATAAATAAATAAATAAAAAAAAAGGAGCAGATGCATTTCACTAGTTGAAAATAATATCACAGATTCAAAAATGCGATATAGGTAGTCAAGAAATCTAAACCTTAAGAAGTAGGTAGCAACTCATGAAAAGGGCTCTAACATGTTTTTCAGAATAGTGCAGCAACAAGGAGATCAAGAAACAGAGAAAGCAAAGTTATTAGCATACAAATATCATTTACATCGCATATAACTAGCCGTATTAATCAATCATGAGACTCGCAGACCTATGTAGATAAATACACTAACAATACAAACTAGATAAAGAACCATATGATGATTGGAGACACATTAGGCGTGAGAATTACGGTGAAACAATCATATGATTCGAAACAACATAAAACCCAAACTCAAACAGAGAAGAATGAAATCACAAAATTATATACTTCAATAGAGTTCATGACATTTAACTATATGAATGCTAAAATGGCAGATTTTGGCGTCAATATTAAGACTAGATAAAATGGAGATTAAATTGGATTAAGCAGTGTTGTCGATACTTACGACAAGAAATCATAAAACAAACAAAACACCCATCGCTAACGAGAAGGGTCACTATTGATATGCTTCTGATTTTTTAAAAGCCAAAAGTAGAAGTATCAAAATGAATCAGCAGCCAACCATTTGACACGGTCAAGAATTTCATACAACAGAAGAAAATTCAAAACAGAGTGAGAATCGAACAAGGAAAACCAAACTAGATACATGACTTCCAAAACAAAAAATAGAAGGAGGATTATTACCCTTTTCCGGGCAGTGATTGTAATCAACGAGCTTGACTATGAAGCAATTTCAACACCACACGAGATGAGTTTTGGTGAACTGCTCGGGAGCAACAAAAGAAAAGACGTTTACCTTGAGAAACATCTTAAACTTAAAGTGCTATTTTTGCTATTCGACATTCCTATTTCTTAATGAAAATTCTCTGTTTTTTTTCAAGAGTAGTAAATTAATAGAAAAAAATTTCATTTCGATCTAAAAAAACTCCCTACGCTCGCCCCTTTTTAAAACTTATTTTTTTTTTTACAGAGTTGTGATCCAAAGAGATAAATATATAGATGGAAGCTAGAGGAAACAGTTGAAAAATTCAAACAATGAATTTGAATTTCTTTTCTCCTTTTCAAGGTAACAGTGGAAGGGATGGAGATTTCTGAGAAAGGGGATGGGAAATCCCTTAAAAGGGGGGAAAAAGGAAACGACGACATGTGCTGCACCGTTGTTTTTTCGATTTTTCTGGATCGTACGCTATCTATTTTTTTTTTTAGGAAGAAGACGTTAGCTTACAGGGTGGGGGCATAATGTATTGCTGTTGATGCTATTGTTGTACGTACTAGTGGGGCTGTTTTGGTATTATTTGGCTGGAAATGCATTGGGTTGAGAATTTATATTGTTGAGAATTGGGCTGAGATTTTTGGTTGGCTGAAAATTGGTTGGGAATTTGAGAAAAGGGCTGATGGATTTTAAAAGTAGGTTGATGAAAATTGTGTTTGGAATTGTTTAGTGGGCTGAGATTTGGGCCTGGAAATTGGATAAAAAATGGGTTTTGAAAAATAATTTAAGAATGTGGTGTTATGATAATAACTATATAAATTGCAATTTTGAACAAGTTGAGGCAATTGGTTGAATTCGGCCAAAATTAAAATAAGATGAATTAAAATAATTAGTTAACAAGCTTCTTAATTTAAACAAAATAAATTAATAAACTTATTTATAAACTAACTAGTTTAAAAAAAATATAAAATATTACTTAAGCCAAACTAATTGGCAAAATATTTAAGTAAAACCAATTTACTTATTATTAAAACAATTTTTGAATATTCATAAAATATACTAATTATATATAATTATATAAAACATGTATATTACCTAAAAATTATAAAAATTATACAACTATTTAAAATAACAGCAAATTATATTGTATTTTATTATTTTAAAATTATATACAACTTATTATTTTAAATTATTTGAAACTGAAGAAGCTCGATGATTAATTTATATTGTGGAGGGTCAAAATTGGGTGTCAACAACTGTCCCTCGTTTGATTTGGATTGATGAAAGAAATTCGAGGCAAATGAAATTGACGGGTTCAATTTTGACCGACCAATTCTTCATCCTTAGGAAAGGGATTTGATACGGACTTTAGGAATTATGGCCGAGCCCCGGTAGCAGGTTTACTACATATCTCAGGCTATATGAGAAGTCAGGCAACTTGTAGTTCGATATGCTTGATTTGACACACGATTATGAAAGAATTCAGAAGTTATCTCGATATTGAATTATGAGGAGATCGAAATGCTCGAGAATAAGATTTGATGGAGGATAACAGAATATAGCCGAGTTTTCAACATTGAGCCCTCCTACATATCCTTAAATCTTAGGAGTCAGGCTATTTGTAGTTCGACTCGATCGGTTGAAAAGAAAATCTTTTATGCAAGATGACCTTTGGTTCTGGAGGAGTGACGAGTAAGTCGAGTGTGAAAATGAGGCTTGCAACCTCTTAGCCATGAATGTGGTGCACTTCACACCCATAATTAAGAACTTACATGGACATAATTTCCAAAGCTCGTGGTGCACTGTCACTCAAATTAGAAATTTGACTCCGATGAGAGTGAGATGTATCCCGGATGCGAAACTGAAATCGATGAACTAAAAGAAAAACCCACACGCCTTTTGATAGAGGTGTGGTTTGATTGTGGTGGAAGTTGCTCCTCAGCTCGCGTCCTAAGAGTTTGATACTCCTCTTTGGACTATGTCCCAGTTCGCTGCTAAGACGAAGTTCCACGTTGGCTGCATCCCTTTTGATGTCGTCCACACCTGTGGTTTGATTTGAGAATTCATCCTCTTGGATGCTCTCTGTAGAGATTGAAACAAACTTATTAGTAGAAACTGTAATTTATATAGAGAGGTGTTATGTTTTACCCTCTTCGGCACACATTTTTAAAAATATTCTGACGTCATCTTCCATCAGTTTTGACACAGTAGGTGATGAATTGATATGATGCGACAGGATGATGACTTTATCGATAATGTAATATTGTTGATGACGATACTTCATTGATAGAATGATGTTGCTACATTAATGATGAAGATGTTGATGCTCGATCGATAAGATGCTGCTGCTACATTGATGATCATTAGAGGGATGATTTTGATTCAATGCTAGGATGATGTTGTCGAAGCTTGATTGGTAAGATGATGTTTCTCTCTCGGCATTGGAAGAAGCAATGACTTTCTCGGAGTTTGAAGATGCAATGACCTTATTGGCAGTTAAAGATGCAATGGCCCTCTCGGAGTTTGAATGCAATGAACCTCTCGGCGTTTGAAGATGCAATGACTCTCTCGGCGTTTGAATGTAATGGACCTCTCAGAATTTGAATGCAATGGACCTCTCGGTATATGAAGATGCAATGGCACTCTTGACATTTAAAGATGATGTCCTTCTTGGCATTTGAAGATGTAATGGCCCTCTTGGCAGTTTGAATATGTAATGGCCTTCTTGGCAATGAAAGATGCAATGACCCTCTTGGCGTTTGGAGATGCAATAGCCCTTTTGGCGTTGAAAAATGCAATGACCCTCTTGGCATTTGACGATGTAATGGCCTTCTTGGCAGTTTGAATATGTAATGGCCTTCTTGTCAATGAAAGATGCGATGTCTCTCTTGGCGTTTGGAGATGCAATGTCCCTCTCGGCGTTAGAAGATGCAATGACCCTCTTGGCAGCTTAAATGAAATGACCCTTTTGGCAGTTTGTATATGTAATGGCCCTTTTGGTAATTTAAATATGAATGTCCCTATCGGCAGTTTGAATATGAATGACCCTTTTGGCGGCTTGAATATGATGGCCCTCTTGGCAGTTTGATTATGCAATGGCTCTCCTGGCGGTTTGAATATGTAATGACCCTCTTGGAAATGGAGGATGATGACCCTCTTGGCATTTGAATATGTAATGGCCCTCTTGACATTTGAAGATTATGACCCTCTTGGCGGTTTGAATATGTAATGACCCTCTTGGCAATGGTATTAACTCATTTGATAATACGATATGCATGACTTCGTCGTGATAAATACGATGTCCCTCTGGGTGGTTCACATTACCGTGTCTGATATAAACGGGATTTGTGAATATTTTCCAATAGTTCTTGATGCTGAAAAACTGTAATTTAATATCTTTGTAGATGCTTGTATATGTTGAGAGTAATGTCTTCACTTGTCCCATTTTGAACATTTTGTGTTCAATGTGACTGGTGTTTTGTTGGAGATTTGAATAAGGCGTTGTTGCTCGTATTCTGAACTGCTGCTTTTCTTCTAAAGAACTTAAATGACTTTTCATTCTCCACAGAAAAGTTGTCAATTTCGGGGAGCTACTCGCCCTTTTGAATTCTCCATATTCATTGAATGGAGGAAATGATGATCTTGAGGCAATATTATATACCTGCATCCACAGAAAAATTGTTAGTTTTTAAGACAAATTGATCTGTGTTGATTTCTTCAATCGCTTGCTCATTTTCTTAATATCTTCAGTTGATCACCCTGATATCTTACTTCTCGATAGACATAAGATGAATTTATACAAAATATTTGACATATTTAAAATCCTTAAGAAAAAGAGAATTTTTGAGAATCAATTTGAAAGAAGTCATTGTCAAATGTCATGTCATGCATAGCTTAAATGAATGTCCCTGGTTTAAAATTTTGACGTATCTGATAGCTTGTCCTGGAGAATTTAGAAAATCCTTGAAGCTTGAGAAATTTCTGACTTGGTTGTCCCAAAATCCTCCATAGTTGGAAAGTTTTGTAGTTGACTCTGAAATCTAACGGTGTTTGAGATTGCTGAAGTGACTTTTGAACTTTAACAGTGCCAGAGATCGTTTGAAGTTAGCTTTAAAATTTTGATCATGTTCGAAATGTTTAAAATTAACTACATACTTGTAGTGATGCTTGAAGAAACTTTTGAACCCATTCTCAAAAATTTCTGTCCTAGTTAGGTGTCTTGGTGTATCTCAAATTTTTGATATATGAGTTGTAGATTTTTTTTTTGAGTCCCTCTCAAAATTTTTGTCCTAGTTGTAATTCGCAATATGACTTAGTCTTGACTTGTTGGAGATTCTTTTCTTGAGAATTTTGAGTTCCTTTCAAAAATTCTGTCTCGGTTAGATGTCTCGGCGTACCTCGAACTGTTGATACATGACTTGTAGAATTTTTGAGGGGGTTGTTGAGACCCCCTCAAAAATTCTGTCCTAGTTGTAACTTATAATGTATCTTAAGTTTTGACTTGTTAGTAATTCTCTTCTTGAGAATTTTTGACTCCGTCTCAATTTTTTTTTTTTTGATTAGATGTCTCAGCGTATCTGAAACTGTTGATATATGACTTGTAGAATTTTTGAGACCCCCTCAAAAATTAAGTCCTAGTTACATCTCACAATGTATCCTAAGTCTTGTCTTATTGAAGATCTTTTTATTGAGAATTTTTGAGTCCCTCTAAAAAATTCTGTCCCAGTTTCTATTGTAAAGAAAAATAGAAATCTTAGGGAGATATGTCCGAACCGTTGTGGTGCCTACGTATCTCGTTGAGGCAGGAATCAGGTCAAACGTAGTTTTCCCTCTCGAGGATTAAGAAAAATATGAAATTTTGATAAGGAAACGACCGAGACCGACATAGACCGCCTACGTATCTCATTCTTGAGAATTCAGGTCGAACGTAGTTCAAATTACAAAAGATAATTTCCTAACTATAAAACATAAGATGATTACAAGCAAATGATGTGATTACATGGAAGAAATAGAAGAAGTTCTCAATCCCAGCTCTTGATAGCACCTGAGTCGATTTTCCACTTGAGATGAACGTCTATGATCTCCTACGACATGTTATCAAACAACTATATCGATGTATTGCCTAAGCAAGTTATTGAGTTCTCTTTTTCGAGCTTCGATAGAAACTGATTCTAGTCTCTTTGACACAATCATCCTTTTATGACCATCCATATTTGACTTATCATGATTCTCTAGTTGTTTTAATTTTTTGGCAATGTATTAAGATATTATGATCTCCTCATCATACTCTTAAAACACATCATCATCTACCTCTTTTGTTCATTCAGCTTGTGACATAACATGATATTGACAAGTTTAAAATTATTTTTACTAAAATAAAAACAATTAAAGCAAGTAGAATAAATATTCACAATAGAAGATGCTTTAATTGAAAACAAGGAAATACGGAGTTCGGTCCTGACCATAGACCATTTTTCCTTTTTCAAAATTTACGGAGAAATTTTAAAAATGACATAAAAGGTGGGTCTGGGGTCTCATTTGGATTACCATCGATTTTAGAAGTGATATACAATTCATCTTTGTCTATCAAGATGAGCGGGGAATCAAGAGCGGTGTGAAAGTCCAATTAAAAACTCTCTCCATTGGCTTGGCGTCCCGTATAACTGATGTCTCGATCGTCTTCTTTGATGCAACATCACTTTCTTCAAGAAGATCCCTAGTTCCTTCTCTGAGATTGTCATCATTGGCATATTCCTCTACTAGAAAAGACTGATACAAATGAGGAGAAAACTTTGGTGATACATGATTAACTTCTTTCCTATTCTAACCATCTTTTGGCGCCAAAGCAAAACTTGATGTGGTTCCATGACCAGGAATTTGGATTTCTCAATTATGCTCACAGAAGCTAGAACTTTCTCAAGATTGTCGGGATTGGTTGGGATTACAACTTTATCGACACACTAATTTTCTTCGACCTCGACCGTGTTAACGATAAACTCTCCACGATTCGTCAGTGAATCAGCATGGCATTGGGTATGGCAGTTTGAAGAGTTACAACCTTTTGATCAATCAAGTCTTGAATTTTATGGTTAAAGTTGATGCAATCTTCAGTGGTATGTTCGACACCTCCTGAATGGTCAGCACAATGAAGACCTGCTGTAGTGTATGGAATTAACATTTTTTGGGTTAACTGTTTGTATCAGACTGGCTACTTTCAATCTCTCAAAAAGTTGAGTCCGACTTTCAACCAATAGAGTAAAAACTCGAGGTTGTTTTCTCTTAAGTTTTGGACGAGGAAAATTGTAATTATATCGTGGAGGTGGAGGTAATTGTTGATAAAGTGGAGGATTTTGGCGAGTAGGTGCTGGTATTTGGAAATTTGAGTATTGTGGAGTTTGGTAGATATGAGGGGCATTTTGGTAATTTTTCAAAGTTACTTGGTAATTTGGTTGAACATTTGGATAATATGCCAATGAAGCTTGGTAATTTGGATAATTTGAATAATTTGGTGGTGGAGCTTGGTAATTTTGTTGGATGAGGTAAGGATTTTGCGGAGCTAACTGGTAGGTTTTGGATGGTAAAATATTTTGAACAGTCAGACCGGCACACCTTTTTGATTTTTGACTTGATTCAAATGAGATAGAGGAAACATCATCTTTTTTCCTCCTCAATGGTCTCGAGAATTCAACTTGGGGAGTCATTCAGATGATTTTTCCGGTCTTGAGACCGTCTTCAATAGCATCACCAATTCTGACTATCTCACTGAACTTTCCTTCTAAAATGAGAAGCATCCTATTATAGTACTCCCGCTCTTGAATGTGTACAAAGACTTAAATAATCTCGTTCTCAGTCAGGGGAGGCCTAACCCTTGCAATCTCTCTTCTCCAACGGTAGGCATATTCTTGATAATTTTCACAAGACTTGTATCTGATTCTCTCTAAAGAGCATCGATCAGGAATGAATTTTACATTGTAATCAAATCTTTCAACGAAGTCCTTATCCAATGTGTTTCAACTTGGCCACTGCTTGATTTCTTGAGAAACATATCATTCAAAATCTTCTCCTCTCAAACTTCGACTAAAGAGCCGCATTAACAAGTCCTCATCTTTGCCAACTCCCACAAATTTATCATAATAAGCCATCAAATGAGCAAAAGGATTTTCAACTCCACTAAAAGTGTTAAATTTCGGCACTTTAAAACCTTCCGGGAGGTCCAAATATGGATTAATGAACAAATCTTCATAACTCAATCCAACAATGTTTGTGGTGTATTGAAAGTCCTTTTATTACATTCATGGCTTCATGTCTAATGCTTCGCTCTGTTTTTCCTTTGATGACCTTCCAATCCTTCTCCTCCTTGTCACAATGATCGAGTTCAAAAGGTGTAATAGAAGAAGGATATAATTCTGGTAACATTGGAAGATGAAATGCGTTTTCTAAAGGTATGATTTGAGTAGTAGGTGAGTTTTGGACAATTGGAGTAGGAATATGATGACTGAGAGGAAAATTTTGGAGATCGTTGGTATTTGGATTTCGAGAATCAGGTAGTTTTTTATGTGAGGAGCTAGTATGATGCGGATAAAAGGTGGTTAGGTCTATGATGGGATATTTTAGAATCGTAGTTGTAGATGGATTGTTTGAAAAATGTTTGGAAATTGAATTTGAAGTAGGAAAATAAAGTGAAGCAGGAGTATTGGCAATGATAGTTATATTTGTCAAATCTCGGGACTTATCCATTTCAGCCCTCATCTCAGCAATTTGTTGGAGCAATTGTGCAATCACCTTGTTCTGTTCAGCGATGATAGGATCATTCACAATTATTTTGGTCAAATCAGTGTGCTCTACATTTTCAACCATCTTTTCTTTTACCTTTTGACAAATTTTTTTTGTCAGAGAAGGAATCTTTGGGACCTTTAGACCTTGTGAAGTATGTATGCTCTGTCATTTTCTCAACAGAGATCAGTTTTAAGTACCTGACAAAGAAAAATAACTCAAAAGACAAATGTGTTAGTTTGTGTACATGATAAATAATACAAAATATCACATATGATCAAAAATACATAAGAGTTGCTTCATTTGAAGATAAACGAGCCCACATATATTGAAAGTGACTAAATAGACAGGAATTTGTCTATCAAATTTTAGAAATAGTAAATTTGTAAGTTAACTTGCGTGGAGTCAATGGACTTTTGTATGTGTAATTGACATACTTTGATTTATAATTAAGAGAAAACTCTAATTTTCATGGGAGAGCGAAAAAAGTAGAAATTTTCAAATATGTGGACCGAGTCTTGAAAGACTGCCTACGTATCTCACGGAAAGAATTCAAGTCCTATGTAGTTCGACCTGTTTGAATCTCTTTTGATTTGAGATGAAAAATTTACGCTTTTTTTTAGATGAGAGAGTAAGATTTAGGATTTGAAAGGGAGTTTTGAATATATATATATATATATATATATATATATTTGGGGGGGGGGGGGGGGGAGCTAAAGACTCGAAGAATATTTGGACGCACTTTTGATAGTGACTTGATATTTATGCTTAGGGGTTCTAAAAATTATTCGAAGTGGAGTGAGCTACAATATCTTCAAATAAAGCAACATTTTCACATAAGCAGTTACAACACATAAACGGTTATTGTGCATTCTAAATAGATATGTGACCCTTTTTTGCCAAGGGTAGGCCTAACGATTCAAAGAATGTGATTATGATAGATTGATTTTAGCCATTAATTTGTGACAACTCGAGTTTTCATTGAATCAAACTCACTATGTCAAAATTAGGTTTGGGTCCGTCTATCATTGTCACATTGCACAAAACATGCTCGTCGGTCGTTGGGTCGTGAAACCCGTTGAAATAAGGGTGGACTTCTTAAATGTCGAATCGATACCCATGATCGATCCACCTAAGGCATGTACATGCATGACTTAAACTGAGTGGTGACTTAGCTCTATCTTATGTTTTCTAAGATTTGGTTTACTAGACACAAGGTTCCCGAGCGGACAACTCGAGTGAGGAGGCTACACGGTCACACAGAAAAAAATCCGAACACCCCGCGCATATGCCAACTCTCCTAACTTTTGGGATTTTGAAAGAAATTTGCGGGTGCGCAAAACACACCTTGCCTGTACGTGTGATTTTGTAAATTTTTTGAAATCGGAGGAAGTATGAACAGAATGACAATTTATAAAGAAGTAACAAATATACAGTTTATGAAAACAATAACAAATAAACAGTTTGTATCACATAAGCATGAAAAATAAAGCATTAGACATGCAATATAAGCAAACAAGTAAGCATATGTTAAAAAGCTTAATAATTAACCTAAGTCTGTTATGGTTAGAACCTAATAAATCCCCAGCAGAGTCGCCATTTCTGTTATGCCATAATTTATCTATATTTAGAAAAATCACTTTTTGAAATGTTTTAAGTATAAAACAATTTTAAGAAAAATACTTAAAAAGAGTCGCCACTTAATTTTTTAAAGAAATTAAGAAAACTTAGTTTAAAAGACTCTAACAGATTAAATTTTAATAAATTTAGAGAAAATGGGTAAGAGGTTCTTTTTACGCTTCAAGAAAGTTTTTAAGGCATTTGAAGCGTCCGTTAACTCGCGGTTATCCTACGACTTAGATTAATTATTTGACTATTTTTAAGGAAAGTGAATGGATATAAACATAATAATATTAATTAAAAATATTTGATTAACATGGTAAAATAGTTAAAAGAAGATTTTTTTTAATTTCTAAGAAAATTGGTACTTAGTCGAAACATTCGTATTGAAATGCAAGACTAGAATTTTAAAGAAACTAAAATTTATTAGAATTTACTTGACTCATTTGTAAAATAATAATTGAAAACCATTTAAATTAATTGAAAAATAAATAAAAGGTTTTGCTTAAATATAAAAATGTAAGCGTTGATAAAAGTGAATTACATCAAAATAAACCAACATAAAGAATATAGTTCATCTTTTAGGGAATTTAATTAAGTTAAACCAAAATAAAATAAAGGTTAGAGTTAATAAACAACAAAGATGAACAATCACAATCAAATAATTTAAGAGTAAGGGAGAGAAGTTGAATTTAGGCCTTTCTTAGGCCAAATTCGCGGCTACTTTTGGGGTTTAATACAAAACCTGATTTTGTATACACAAGTTGTATATCAGTGTATACAACTTGCAAATCAGTACCATTTCCTTCATATCAATCCACATATCGACTATATACAGTGTCCCTTGACACCTCCAATCTGTATCTTCATTATTGCCTAGTATTTGTTGAACCAAAACCTGTATATCATTGTAATGAATGTATACAGGTTGCATATCAGCCCCTTTTCTTGAGCTCCTGGACCAGTAACCTGTGCTCAATCTGTAATTCTGCTTTCAATGGTTTGACTAAGAATAGGGCTGACTTGGTAAAGAAATTAAAGCCTCCCTGGCTCGTATCAGAAATGGAAAGAGAAAGAAAGTCCACAAGAGACTCGGGCGAGTTTCACATGCAACAAAATGACAAAAGATTAGCATACAACTCTACCAAAACGAATACAGAAAAAAGATATGCTAAAAAATCACACAAGAACAAACATGAAGCTTTAAAGAGATGACACTAGAGAACACGATGACCAATTAAATAGTGAATTAACATGGTAACTAGCGATATGCATTACAGTGATCAAAAGGAATCATAACTTAGTTATAAATGACTATAATGAACAAAATTCTTTTCTTGAAAATTAAATGAAGGAGCACCAACATGGAAACCTACAGATATTACTAACATATTTGTAAACTAGAGAGGACAATGTAACACGTCAAAGAAAGCAACTGGTGCACAACAAATGACTCCCAAATACTATTAAAGAAAACTCATTACAGAAGAGCAAAAACAAAAATAAATAAATAAATAAAAAAAAAGGAGCAGATGCATTTCACTAGTTGAAAATAATATCACAGATTCAAAAATGCGATATAGGTAGTCAAGAAATCTAAACCTTAAGAAGTAGGTAGCAACTCATGAAAAGGGCTCTAACATGTTTTTCAGAACAGTGCAGCAACAAGGAGATCAAGAAACAGAGAAAGCAAAGTCATTAGCATACAAATATCATTTACATCGCATACAACTAGATGTATTAATCAATCATGAGACTCGCAGACCTATGTAGATAAATACACTAACAATACAAACTAGATAAAGAACCATATGATGATTGGAGACACATTAGGCGTGATAATTACGGCGAAACAATCATATGATTCGAAACAACATAAAACCCAAACTCAAACAGAGAAGAATGAAATCACAAAATTATATACTTCAATAGAGTTCATGACATTTAACTATATGAATGCTAAAATGGCAGATTTTGGCGTCAATATTAAGACTAGATAAAATGGAGATTAAATTGGATTAAGCAGTGTTGTCAAGACTTACGATAAGAAATCATAAAACAAACTAAACACCCATCGCTAACGAGAAGGGTCACTATTGATATGCTTCTCATTTTTTAAAAGCCAAAAGTAGAAGTATCAAAATGAATATGCAGCCAACCATTTGACACGGTCAAGAATTTCATACAACAGATGAAAATTCAAAACAGAGTGAGAATTGAACAGGGAAAACCAAACTAGATACATGACATCCAAAACAAAAATAAAAGGAGGATTATTACCCTTTTTCGGGCAGCGATTGTAATCAACGAGCTTGACTGTGAAGCAATTTCAACACCACACGAGATGAGTTTCGGTGAACTGCTCGGGAGCAACAAAAGAAAAGACGTTTACCTTGAGAAAAATCTTAAACTTAAAGTGCTATTTTAGCTATTTGACATTCCTATTTCTTAATGAAAATTCTCTTCTTTTTTTTCAAGAGTAGTAAATTAATAGAATAAAATTCCATTCCGATCTAAAAAAACTCTCTACGCTCGCCCCTTTCTAAAACTTAATTTTTTTTTACAGAGTTGTGATCCAAAGAGATAAATATATAGATGGAAGCTAGAGGAAACAGTTGAAAAATTCAAACAATGAATTTGAATTTCTTTCCTCCTTTTCAAGGTAACTGTGGAAGGGATGGAGATTTCTGAGAAAGGGGATGGAAAATCCCTTAAAAGGGGGAAAAAAAGAAACGGCGACATGTGCTGGCACCGTTGCTTTTCCAATTTTTCTGGATCGTATGCTATTTTTTTTTTGTGGGAAGAAGACGTTAGCGTACGGGGTGGGGGCATAATGTATGGCTGCTGATGCTATTGTTGTACGTACAAGTGGGGCTGTTTTAATATTATTTGGCTGGAAATGCATTGGGTTGAGAATTTATATTGTTGGAAATTGGGCTGAGATTTTTGGTTGGCTGAGAATTGGTTGGGAATTTGAGAAATGGGCTGATGGGTTTTAAAAGTAGGTTGAGGAAAATTGTGTTTGGAATTGTTCAGTGGGCTGAGATTTGGGCCTGGAAATTGGATAAAAAATGGGTTTTGAAAAATAATTTAAGAATGTGGTGTTATGATAATAACTATGTAAATTGCAATTTTGAACAAGTTGAGGCAATTGGTTGAATTCGGCCAAAATTAAAATAAGATGAATTAATATAATTAGTTAACAAACTTCTTAATTTTAACAAAATAAATTAATAAACTTAATTATAAACTAACTTGTTTAAAAAGATATAAAATATTACTTAAGCCAAACTAATTGGCAAAATATTTAAGTAAAACCAATTTACTTATTATTAAACAATTTTTGAATATTCATAAAATATACTAATTATATATAATTATATAAAACATGTATATTACCTAAAAATTATAAAAATGATACAACTATTTAAAATAACATGCAAATTATATTGTATTTTATTTTTTTAAAATTTTGTAAAACATATTATTTTAAATTGAAGAAGCTCGATGATTAATTTATCAAGGGTCAAAATTGGGTGTCAACGACTATTACCTAATTGATACCTAACACTAATTGAATTTTTTATTCTGATAATTCTAAAAGGCCCGGAAACATATCTAAGAGCTTGCATAACCCCATAACAATGGCAAATCAAAGTTCAGAGAGGCAAAAGTAAAGAAGGATGTATCTTCTTCATCGAAAGCTAATGTTGAAAGAAATCCAAAGAAGAGGTAGAAAAGTTGTTCCTCTAATTTCTCGACCAACATTCTTTAGGATATTAATTTTGTCATCTGATTGGAGTAGCCATGTGATCATACCAGTAAACTGCTGATACTACATTTGCTCTTTCTTTGTTGAGTAGAGGACATCTTCAGGTGGCTACTCACAGATCTCAGCTAGAAGATCATTAACCGAGATCGGATTCGAGGGTGAGCAAGTTCTTTCAAGCTACCTTGGATTCATCATTAGTTTAGTCCATTCTTTTCGGACGCAAACTGGATGTTCAGACATTCTACTTATGTTTTAGTTTTCGGGGCTGCACCCCATTTTCTTAAACTTGTTGGTTAGTAGAGTTTTGGTACAACGATTTTCAAGTCTAGGGGTTTGACCGAAAATTTACATAAAATCTATAATTTTTAAAAAAATGAAATTTATATATTTGTAAACTATGTAAATAATACTACAAGTCACAATAATTGACAATACAAAATATTTTAAGAAATTTATGAAAAATTTACGATTAAACATACTATTTGAATTTCTAAATCTAAAATATATTATATAAATTGAGACGATAAAACTAATTTTTTGAAAAACTTTGTTTTTTAAATTAATTAGTACCGAAAAGTTAGTGATAGTGGTCGGACCCAAATACTTAAGGGCAGCAAGATCATAAGCTCTAGCTGCTTTCTCTTCTTTTATCATAACCACCTAATCATAAGAAAAAATGAAAACATACAAATCTTATTATAAAAAGTTTCTAAACGTTTGAACACGTATATATATATATATATATATATATATATATATATATATTCATTACAAAAAGAATCTTCAACTATATAGTAAATGTAAAAAAATAATTTGTATAAACAATACTCACCTAAGTGAACTGAAATTCCACAATGGTGATTGAATTCATTACAATGACTTTCAAGTCTAGGGGTTGAATCTTCCGCGAGGGTCACGTTTGGTTTTTTGTTAACTTTCTGATTTTATGGGAACTTATTAATTAATTTGTCATTTAAATTTGCTTTCATATCTTTAAATGGTTTAGTTTCTTTAAGTTGCTTAGTTAAGTTGTGGTAGTGGTTCTCCCACCGAAGGATTAGTGTGGGTGCCATGGTCTGGGTCGTGACATTGGGACACCTGACATCACTAAGGTCACAACTTAGCATAACAATCAAGAAGAACCTGATGCAGAGAGAGTCAATCCATACTCAAGATAATGTCAAAGTCTACCATTTCCAAAATGATCAAATCTACCCAAATATCTGTTGGAAAAATAATTCTAGTATCTCAAAAAGAAAATATTCCTTTAGCTTATTCCTTAAATAAGTATTTGATGTGCTCATCATATCAAATATAATCAAATATTATTTTCTGAGCAAAATCAATTGACATAAATTATTGGCCAATATTGGTAAATGTTATATGCTCTTTTAATAGCATTGATTTGCTATTAAATTGCTTTTGATCTAACGTTAAATTTTTAACAATTAACTCACTTTCTGCATTGTCAATAACTCCTAATTTTAAGCTGTGAAATTAGGTCTTAGGCCTAACTCACACCCCAAAAGCTAGCTCAAAGGAAGGAGGATTGCCGAACCCTTATAAGGAGTCCACCCATCTCATTAACCACCGATGTGGACTTTTTGTCATTCTTTAACACCCCACCTCACGCCCAGTGCTTAGCATCTGGTGCGTGGACAATTTTGATTTTGGGGACCCCAACATCGGGTGAGACGGGCGCTGCTCAGATACCATGTAAATCTCATCAAACAGATCACCTTGTAAAAAGGCATTAAACACATCTATTTGATGAATGTGCCACTGTTTTTTAGATGCAATAGCAAGTACTGATCTTACAGTCTTCATTTTTACTACTGGAGAGAAGGTTTCTTGATAATCAACCCCTTCTTTTTGACTATATCCCTTGGCTATCAATCTAGCTTTAAACCTTTCCACTTCACCATCAGCTTTGTACTTTATTTTGTAAATCCACCTGCACCCAATAGGTTTCTTCCCCTCAGGCAAAGACACTACCTCCCAAGTGTTGTTGTGTTGTAATGCACTAACTTCCTCTTTCATAGATTCTACCCACCTAGGATTTGTAATGGCCTCTAATAAGTTTTAGGTTCTGTGGATGTTGAAATAGAAGCAATATAAGCTTGATATGTTGGTGCCAAATGAGCATATGCAACAGATTTAGACATAGGATAGTCTACTGTTTCATTCACACTTAATGAAACAAAATCTTTTAACCAGACATGAGGATTTCTATCCCTAGTAGATCTCCTTGTACCCCTATCAGATGTCACAGGAACTTCCACTTGTCTATTCTCCTCTTGTTGTGTGTTATGACCTTCAGGTGTTGTAGGTGTTGTTCCTTCATGTGTTATAATAATTTCATCCATATCACTCATGTCATCCTAGACCTTGGCTTTAGTTTATCTTGTTCTTGTATTACCTTAGCATAGCATAGACATCCAATAACTCTTAAATTAGGTCTTAGGCCTAACTCACACCTCAAAAGCTAGCTCAAAGGGAGGAGGATTGTCGAACCCTTATAAGGAGTCCACCCATCTCATTAACCACCGATGTGGGACTTTTTGTCATTCTTTAACATAAGCCTTTTATTGTCTTGTCTTTATAACTGTTGGAGGATTGAAACTTTTCTACTATGTTTCTCATACTGATATTATATATAATCCTAAAGTATTGAGGGAGTGGTAAGGGACAGAAGAGCAGAGAAATCAAAATTCCCTTCCTTCCATTTTATATTATGTTGGGTTTATTTAAAAAAAAATCTTTGTTAATTTCTGGCTCCTAGTTTTATACTAGAAAAACTTGTTGAATCTTGAGGGATACACCCATACCAGGTGAATCATCCTTAAGGATAGTGTCACTCGACACCCATCAAGTTATGAGAAGTTCCTACAAAAGTTCGTGGTGAAGCATAAGGTTTGATGAATTCAGTACAAGTGTTTATGATGAAGGTATTTTCCGTAAGAATTTACAACAATCTTAACGATATTTCTTCTACTTTGTTCTTATGGAAAAATATAGTAAAGAAAGAAGTTATAATTCTGACCGGGCAATTGAATGGGTTACTGTAATAAAATTGGTTTGGCACTATACTGAGTAGTATGAAAATGCTTCTTGGATGGGATTCTCGTATACGAATAACATTATTTGGAAAAGGAAAAAAATTGGTGACGGTAAGGTTTATCAAGTAAATTGATAATTGGACTTTTGATTTCATGTCGATAAGGTACGTAACATACTATAATTTTCTATATTTTTAATAGAAAAATTGACATTGTTACTTTAGTCCCATAGTCATGAATTATTATTATTATTGTTGTCTTCCGTGGGGAAAAGTAAATCATTATATTTCACAATTAGAAGAGATTCAGAGATATGATAATCCAGCAAAGTAAAAGTGACTAAGCGGATGATATAAATTATTGTGGTTATTTCTCAAGCGAATCTTGTGGCTAATATGTGAAAGTGAGAAATTGAGTGTTAGAATTTTTGTGTTGTTGAGTACATTTGTGCTAACTAAAATTATTGTGAGAGAAGAAGACTTTTTTAAATTTATATTGGTGATTTTAAAATTGTTCAAGTTAATTTATGTTTTTTAAAAAAGGAAAAAAACAGTAATATTGTGGCTTAACTTATGGATTAATAGTGTAACTGTGATTTATTTGTGCATATATTTTCTATGTTACGAACAAAAAATTATATTCGTGATTATTCTAGTTGATTAATGCAATTGTTGGATGCTACGCATATAATTACAGTTTATCTTTTACTAACAAAGTTTTGTTAATTAGAATGTCTAAATTATTAGGATTAATTTATCGAATTTCATGAGACTTGTATAAATAATGACTAGATGAGAAAAATATTATTGTGTCATATTTGTGAATATTTTCTTGACATATACAAAAGGTTTTGTTGAGAAATAAAGAGATGAAGTTTTTGATAATCTAATTTATAAATTTATATGTTACGAACGAAAACTTTATGAAAAGCTTATTCCTCTATTATGAAATATTAGAAAGTGTAAGGGTTTCTTTCTAAGGTTATGAATGTTATTCCTCTATTATGAAATATTTGAAAGTGTAGGGGTATGTTGATAATGTTGTGCTATATGATCCTAAATAAAAGTATAAAAAAAAACATGATCTAAGGTTTTAATTGTAAGTTAATAAATGTTACACTTACATAGTTGTGATAATTAATTGTTATCTGATTGAATGCAACGTTAGAGTTGGAAAAATATAATAATGTATTGTTGAATTTTTAAAAGTAAAAATACTTCCAATTTTCTTGTTGTTGAAAATGATATTGATTCTGGTACATTATCTTGAAAGAGACTTTGGTACTACATGAGAGATACAATAAGTACAATACTAAGTAAATTGAATATTTTGATGTACAAAAATGGTACAATATATGATGACAAAGATAAAAGAAGTTGGTCTATTTTTGTGAGTGCCATAACATAAAAATCAACTAAACAGAGTTAAATCTTGTGGAGTTGATTGGTGATGAGACTGAGTGGTTAAGACAACTCTTAATGTGTATTTCGATTGGAATAAAATCAATTTTTATGTGACTAAATTAAATACATGTGTTTTAGACACAATGTGATAAAAATACTTCAGTGAGATGAATTATTTACGTAAATAAATTATGTGTAGTCGGAGGTGAATCTGATCAATTCATAGACTAATGAAACATCGAGGGGAGTAAGACCTTTAGTCATTTAAGAAGATCAACAATGATGGTAATCCATGCTATGCGATTGGAGATCCCATGAATTAGGTTCATATGGATAATAACAAGTCATTAGTTGATTAAGTAAACACTATAAAGTTTTGTCCTGATATATGAATATAGTGTAATAATCTGCAAAGCGAAATAAGACAGAGTTAGAGCTCTTAATCCAAGTCATATCCATTATAGGCGGTATATTGCTCTGCAGAATACACTTGATGATTGGACCTATATGAGTGTGAAGTGGTGCCGCTTCTATGAAATTGTGATAGATTTCTCCATGACAAACGCATGGTCGCTTAGCACAAAATCGCGATAACGAAAAGATTGTGAGAGTACAATGTGATAAAATAAGACACCAGACTTACAAAAGAATTATTGGTTCATAGAAGTTCCAAACTTCACCAATTATTCTGTAAGTTTAATCTTGTTTTATCTAGATCTGGCTTAATAGTCTACAGACACCAATTCGATGCATTAGACTCATAAGTAAAAACCCATCAAAACTTTTCATTTCATTCTATTCCTTAATATTTCTTTTGAGATATGCAGGAAATTGTTAAAAAAATAATTCTAGAATCTCAAAAAGAAAATATTCCTTTGATTTATTCCTTAAATAAGTATTTGATATGCTCATCATATCAAATATTATTTTCTTAGCAAAATCAACTCACATAAATTATTGGCCAATATTGGTAAATGTTATATGCTCTTTTAATAGCATTGATTTGCTATTAAATTGCTTTTGATCTAACATTAAACTTTTGACAATTGACTCACATTCTTCATTGTCAATAACTCCCAATTATAAGTCTTTTATTGTCTTGTCTACGTTACCGTTGGAGTATTGAAGCTTTTATACTGTTTTTCTCATACTGATGTTATATATAATCCTAAAGTGTTGAGGGAGTAGTAAGGGACATAAGAGGAGAGCAATCGAAATTCCCTTCCTTCCATTTTAGATTATGCTGGGTTTTATATGAAAAAAAACCTTGTTAGTTTCTGGCTCCTAGTTTTATGCTAAAAGAGCTTGTTGAATCCTGGGTGATACATCCATACCGGGTGAAATATATCCTTAAGGACAGAGTCACTCGACACGCCTCAAGCTATGAGAAGTTCTTACAAAAGTTTGTGGTGAAGCATAAGGTTTGATGAATTCAGATCAAGTGTTCGTGATGAAGGTATTTTCCATAAGAATTTACAACAATATCATAGCTGACAAAAAAAAGATAAAATTGATATACTCGATCCACCACAAATGATTCACCCACTTGTGTAGACACATGAATAGTCCTATGCATGCAATCAAGCATCATATCAAATCCAACAGTAAAATGGATAGACACAATTGAGAAAGTAGATCCTAAATTAAACAATACAGACGCGGATCGATGACAAGCTGGGACGGTCCTATGATCACAACATCAGAATTCTTATATATATATATATATATATATATATATATATATATATACACACACACACTAAATATACTACTTAAATTTTTATTTTTATTTTTATGTCAAGGAAAACCGCAATCGCTATCCTTTAGGTGCACTCAGGGTAAAAACTTTGCTCATATGCAATAACTCACAAACCACATAGAACAAGTAACCTGCACTATTATAACGACTGGGTTCCATCGTTATACAAATGCCACAGAGGAAAAAATCGGGGTCGGAAAAACACTTTTGTAGTACTAGAATTTTCCCAACCTTGTCCAAATTTGGAGGAAATCAGAATCATCCAGGTGTAGGAAAATCTGGTAGCAATTGGATGGAGTAAATACGATTTCGATTACATAATCGGGTTATAACTCGTTAAAAAATTCGTACGACTTTGCAAAATTAAATTTGAATAAATAGACCTCTGGAAATCAATCCTAGCGTTAAGGGTAATTTCTGAGCGTATTGGGTTGAGGGTGTGTTGTAAAAGAGGGGAATTGAATTCCCCTGGGAAGCTCTCTGTCCTGAAAATGGCCGCTGAAGCGTCATGATGCCGCTGTAGCGGACAAGACGGGTGTTAAAATCGTAAAATCTTGATTTTGGTTGGGGAGTTCACTGGTCCACTTTGTGCCGCTGCAATGGGATTCGTGCAGCTACAACGACGCTGCTACACTAGGATGGGTGCCGCTGTAGCGGGACGACGTGAAATTTAGTCATAAATAATACTCCTAAACGATCTTACTTGATATTTTTTGACTTTTAGAGCTAGAGAACGACCCTAGGGCAATTTCAACTTGTTTCCCACCATTATTAAGTCTAGAGGTAAGGTTTTCCCTCCCCAAATTCATTTTTCAATCCGAAGAACGTATTAGATTGGGTTCATGTTGATGGAGAAGGGTTTCTTGATAGATTCTATGGTATAATTAACCCTAAATGGACTAGTTGGGGTCATGAGTTTGGCCTAGGGTCATGAAATTGTTAGAATTCTGGGAAATTAATAATTAATTATTGATTCCCGTATATTGTTGATTGTTTGTAGATCAAGAACAAGCGGAACGAATCTGTAAAGGGAATGATCAAGTTTCTTAGGGTTTCAAGCTTGTTTCAAGGTAGGTAATGGTTGTAGTTCTATGATTGTGTGATATATACTTGTTCTCTCTTCATTGTGATACTTGTATATGTATCATGACTTGAATACGTGTCTTAATGTGTTCTTGTATGTGTGATTGAGATCTGATTGCCACATTCCGGCATGCTAACCGTTTGGATCGGATTGCAACGTTTTGGCATGCTAACAGTTGGATCGAATTGCCACGTTCTGGCATGCTAACAATTTGGGTTTGGGTTCTGTGAGAGGACCAACTACATGATGAAGTAAGTGAACTGTAATGATAATTCTTGATGATGATATTAAATATGTTGATACATATGCATGATATTATAATCTTGTTTGACTTTTTATGTTACACTAGTGGGATAGCCGCGTGATCCTACCAGTACACTATGGTTGTGTACTGATTCTGCACTTGCTTTTATTTTTTTTTGTTTAGTACGGGGCATCTTCACGCGACTATTGACAGACTTCGCTTAGGAGATTAGTGATCGTTCACAAATTCAAGGGTGAGCCATTTTGTTTGGGCTGCCATGGGGTTCTCCTTAGTTTATGTCCACCATTTTCGGACCTAGACTTTGCTTTAGTTAGTTTATAGTTCGTTAGTAATCTCTTGTTAGACATGGATATCGTTATAGTTTTGGCACATTGACTTTCATATTCTAGGTGTACTTTCCGCATTATTAGTTAGTTATTAGATCTTTATCTAGTAATGAAACATAAATTAGTTATTTAACTTTCTTCCGTAATTTAAATGTCTTAGTTTTGGTTTAATTGCTTTAATTGGGTAGTAGTAGTGGTTCTCCCATCGTCTGCCAATCACGACAGTTGGGGTCATGACAAAGTTGATATCAAAGCCTAGGTTCGCTGATGTCGATGTACCGAAATAAGTCTAATAGAGTCTCATGGAATGGTACGAAAATGCCTTCACTTTTCTTCGAGAGGGCTATAAGACTTTAGGAAATCTCCATATTCTCTTGTCTCTTTCGTGCTATGACTTGATTCCAATTGGTATCTGTCGATTTGAATTGATATATAACTTCTTTCACTCTTTTTTCCGCAGATGGTTAATACCAGGTAAAACAGTGTTAGGCCCATAGCTCCTGCTAATGCTCCAGTTGAGAAACCCACAACGATAAGTCGCGGTCGAGGCAAAGGTAGAGGAAGGGCTAGGGGTAAATGTTGTGGGAGAGTGGCCCCTGTTTTGAATGAGGTGCCGATTGACAATGTTCAGTGAATGAGAACCCTCCGACAAATAATGAAGAGATATAAGAGGAAGTTGAGATTGAGGATGTTGAGGAAGTTGAACAAGAAGAAGTAGTGCAGGCTCAAGCGACAGGGATTCCTCCCATCGATTCAGTGTTATCTCAACAAATCATGTCATTTTTGAAAGGGTTGGATGGTCCGAGGATGATTCCATCTACTCAAGCCCCTACTAACCCTCTTGTAGATAGGATTGCGCCCAAGATGGGTGAAGTTGAAGGTAACGATGCCTTGTTTCGTCTTTTGTTGGGTTATGTGATGACAGGTAATGATCATGATATGTTGACTAAGTTCTTGAAGCTTAAGCCTTCGGTGTTTCTTGGTTCTGAGACTGAAGATGCTTATGAATTTATATTCAATTATTATGAGAGGCTACATAAATTGGGTATTGTTCACCAATATGGGGTCGAGTTCGTGTTCTTTCAACTTTAAGATGAGGCCACGCCATGGTGGAGAGCTTATATGGAGTGCAGATCTCCTACGCTACCTTCACTTACTTGGACCCAATTTCATGCCTTGTTTTAAAGAAGTATGTCCCTAGGACTTTGAGAGATTGCAAAAAAGAAGAGTTCATGACATTAGATCAGGGTAATATGTTTGTGGGTGCTTATGAGTCCAAGTTGCATGCCTTATCTGGATATGATACGCAGTTGGTTACCACTGAAGAGGAGATGATCCGATTATTTATTAGAGGTTTGGATTCTGAGTTACAAGTATTGTCTGTCCATATGACTTCTTCAGGGAAGAGTTTTAATGAGGTGACCGATTATGTCAAGAAAGTGGAGAGGATGAAGAGAGACAGTCAAGTTAAGGCATTGGCTAAGAGGGCCAAGAATTCTGGAAATTTTCAAGGCTCCTATGCTAGAGGGTCCAGTCTGCCTACACTCGCGGCCAAACCAATTTAGTCCGCCGTGCCTGCCTCTACAGGTAACTATTCGGGAACTCCATCTAATAATTTTCCAGCTAGTTGGAGTATAGTGCATGTAGCGGACAACAGACCAAGCCGCACTTGCTTCAATGGTGGGGAACTCTGGAACATGATGAGTTACTGTCCACAACCGCGTTTGTTTGAGTACGTACAAAATCCTTCTTGAGCAATTGTACCCACGGGGAATGATAATAATGATAGAGGACATCCACAAGTTGGGCGAAGAGGAAATCATCAAGGCCGTGGAGGTAGAGAAAATAGTAATGGAGGTAGAGGTAACGCAAAACCAGGCAGGGAGAAGGCTCGTGTGGATGATAGAGCTCAATATTATGTTTTTTCCGGGCACGAATGAGGCTGAGACATCTGATACGGTGATCACATGAACTATTCTTGTCTGTGACCGGATTACTAATGTGTTATTTGATCCGTATTCCACTTACTCTTATGTGTCTGTGAGATTTGCCTCTGAATTTGAGATGAAGTGTGATGTCCCTGATGCCCCGATTTGTGCATCTATCCCTGTTGGAGAGTTTGTTACAGTCACCCACGTATATCGTGCTTGCCCCATTCTGTTTATGACATTTCAGACTTGGGTTGATTTGGTGTTTTGTATATGGCTGACTTTGATATTATCTTGACATGACTTGGTTGTTTCCCTATTATGTTGTGTTTAATTGTAATACTAAGTCTTTGACTCTAGAAATCCCGAAAAGGGAATAAATTAGAGTTGGAAAGGGTGTACAAACCTAAGCAAGCCAAGATTATATCTTCCATCCGGGCGAGTAAAGTAGTAGAGCAAGATGATTTAGCTTATTTGACTCATGTTAAGGATGTTGAGATTGAAGCTCCATCCATTGGGTCTATTTCGGTAGTGTCCGAATTCAATGAAGTTTTTCCCAATGACTTGCCTGGCATGCCTCCGGATAGAGACATAGATTTTTGTATTGATTTAGAGCCTGGTACTCACCCTATTTCTATCCTTCTGTATCACATGACTTTGTCAGAGTTGAGGGAGCTTAAGGCTCAAATCAAAGAGCTTTTTAATAAGAGATTCATTCATCCTAGTGCTTCCCTCGAGGTGCTCCAATTTTATTCGTCAAGAAGAAAGATGGTAGCATGAGGATGTGTATAAATTACCGATAATTGAATAAGATCACCATTCGAAATAGGTACCCCTTGCCTAGAATAGATGATCGTTTTGATCAATTTCAAGGTGCATCGATCTTCTCTAAGATTGATTTAAGATCCGGGTGTTATCAATTATAAATTAGGCTAGAAGATGTACCCAAGACGACGTTTAGGACTCGTTATGGGCACTATGAATTTTTAGTTATGCCGTTTGGGTTGACTAATGCGCCTGCAGCCTTCATGAGCTTGATAATGGGGTGTTCAAGCCATTTCTTAATTCCTTTGTGTTAGTCTTTATTGATGATATTTTGGTTTATCCAAGAAGTGAAGAAGAGCATGCTAACCATCTCCGTACTGTTTTGGGTATTCTTGGAAAGAAAAAGTTATATGTCAAATTTTTGAAGTGTGAATTTTGGTTGAAATCGGTTGCATTTTTGGGGCATGTAGTGTCAAAATAAAGGTAAGGGTAGATCTCCAGAAGATTAAGTCGGTTAAGAATTAGGTACGACTTTGTTTAGTTACGGAAATTTAGAGTTTCGTGGGACTTGCTAGTTATTATCGACGGTTTGTTAAGAATTTTGCTTCAATGGCTACTCACTTGACTAATCTGACAAAAAAAGAGGTACCGTTTGAATGGACTGAGAAATTTGAGGAGAGCTTTCAAATAGTTAAGACTCTTTTGACCACCGCGCCCATCTTAGCATTACCGGTTGAGGGTAAGGATTTCATTGTCTATTGTGATGCTTCACATTATGGTTTGGGTACTGTGTTTGAAAAAACCTTACCCCTAGAACAAGAACCAGGTTCTTGTAAGTTTGCCTATAACAGAGAACAAAACTTTAAGCTAAAACCTTCCTCAATCAAGGAAGGAAAAACCTCGTTTTATTATTCAATTGTGATGTTTACGGTTACAACTCAATAACCGATAACCTCACCACAATGACAACTCTAGACTAACTATAATCTACTAACTCTACTCTCCAAGAGGACAAACCCACCTCTTGTTACAAACCTTGCAAAAACTCGACTCTACAAGAAGCCAAACCCACTTCTTGTACAACAAAACTATAACAATGACTCTAACTGCGAATCAAAGTAATTTTCTCGCTCAAGAACTTCTTAAAATCTGTAATAATTTTCTTTCGAACTCGCAGGCTTTATGTATTGGATTGCTTTCACTTTCTTGATTCTCAAATGGATGTAAAAGTCTACTCTTCTCTTCTGCCTTGATATCCTTTTATAATCTTCTGAGAATTTGTGTCCTCAAACGTTTAAGGAAAAAAAGTTAGCACGCCGCTTTAATGGAGGCCCTCACTGACGGATCGACGGTCCGTCGACTACCTCCATCAGTGAAGACATGAAAATATTTTGCTCCACCGGATAGCACCCTTTCTGAATCATACACGGACCAACAATATCGTCCGTCGATCCATCTACGGTCCATCGATGCTCTTTTATAGCTCCATACTTTAAATCATGAAAAATAAGCTACTAGAACCTTTTCTGCACCAATTGACGGTTCACCAGTACAGCCCGTCGATCAATCAAAAGACCGTTGTTTTCTCTCGTGGTTCCACACTTGGTTAGATTTCCCTGATCTTCTCCCATAGCCTGAACTACACATCGATGATCATCAACTATGGTCCATCGATCAGACGACGGCCTGTATATGGCCTTCGTAGGTCATCTTGTGCATATTTCAGCTGCTTTATGTGCTTTCAACCTGGACATCTTTCCTGCAAAACAAAACATAAAACTTGTTAAAACTAATACAGAAAAACTCTAAACACACACAACTCTCAAGTAAATGCATGTAAAATACCGTGACACCATGGTATATCAACACCCTCAACTTAATTTCATTGTTAGTCCTCAAGCGACGCACAATGACTCAAAACAACATTTGTATAAAAGTATACACTTTTAAGATCTAGCAATTACATGGCTATTAATCCCGACTCTTTCTTTGATTTAGTGCAGGCTTACACTTTCAGGCTCGACAAGCTAACTAATGAGGATAAACTCATCACACAAACTCACCATGCAAGAGACACCACTACTATTTTTCCTCTCACCAAGGTACCAAATTTCCGATACCGCAACTAGTGCCCTCACTTCAAAAGAAATCCTCATTTTTCACACAGTGATTATGCATTTGGGTACAGGGGTCTTTGTTCAACACTTGGACTTAGGAAAAAGTTCAAATCCAATTAGTACTCTTCACCATAGGCTTGCCCTTATTTTCACTACTCAGATTCACCACACTAGACTCTAGGATCATAGTAGGACTTTCTTGGCTTGTAACATAGGCTTAGGGTCCGGTGTAGTACATTTGGGTACATTTTTATGGACTTTTTTCCCTCCTTGACATAATTTCTAAGTTCCCTACCTCTTTTCATTGCCTTTGACATCCTATTTCTCTTCTCTTCTCTTCTTTGCCTTGTTCCCTTTTTGGATGTGACTTCCACTTGTTTTGCATATTTTTCTCTTAAAACTATATTTTTTCTATTTTTCTTTTATTTTTCATCAATTTGTAATTTCAAAAAGTCACATCTTTCGCTCACTTAATGTTTTCTTTTTATCATCCAACTCTTTTCATATCCATTTTTGGGTTGTCACTCATAATATCCACCCTCAAATCATAACCTTTCCATGAGTTGAGGTACATAATACCCAAAATCGGGTCAGGGCCAAGACGAGGTCACTTACTGAATCAGCCACTCTCAACTTAGGCTTTTAGCCTAAGTCGAGGTGCGCATGTCCATTCTCATTACATTAGCCACCCTCAACCTAGGCTTTTGTCCTAAGTCGAGGTGCACATGTCCAAGGAGTGACTGGGGCCAAAACATTACACCCTGGGAAGGTGAGTTGGTGAATAAAAAAAGGGTCTATTACAACTTTAGCATATTTGGATCAAAGGGGACAATTATTTCATTTGGTTAACTTCTTTTAGTCTAGATATTTGCTATTTCGAACAAGGGCCTATGATCACTTCCTAACTTCTAACACAGATTCCCTTCGCATGACTAACCGGGCAAGTTCTAGTTAGGTACCAATTGTTGAACGCTCAAATATCCTCACACTCTCTTGGCATATCATTACACTATAAGATTATCAGCTTTCCCAGTTCAGGTTTTAGTTGAAGGTCATGAAGTTGGTACGTATTTATGTCATGGTTAGAGCCAACACAATAAACTTCTCTTCACCTATACATCCAAGCACTATCCATGATAGGGTATAATTTTTATCATCCATCATGCTTCATTTTTTCATGCTTTTATACTTATACAAACTACGACATGCCAGTTCAACAGAAAATTAAAAAGTATCTTAGTGAAAAAGAACGCATACAAGAAAACCCCAAGAGAGAATTATGACACTACACCATTTTAGGTCTACAACCACACTAATTTTGGACTACACTTGTAAAGTGTTGTCTAAAGTAGTTTTGGGAACGCTTTTAAAGCGTAGCCAAATTTTTTAACTTTTAGCTACAATAATATTGGCAACATTTCAAAAGTGTACTCTTTAATGGTATAAGCTACACTTTATAAGTGTTGTTATAATATAATATAATTGGAAACGCCTATTTACATATATGGCAACATTTATGAAATGTCCTATTTTTATAATTGAAAAAACAACACTTTATAAGTGTGCCCTTAAAAATTTTCACTTAACTATTATATTCCCTCCAATATTTTTAACTCTCCCTCCCATTTTTATTGGCCCAAAAAAATAAACATTAATAAATAATAGAACATCAACTTTTACATCTTTCCTTTTTCACTTCACTTTCCTCTTTCACAGAAGAACGAAAGAGACGATGAAAGAGCTGATGAACAGCTGGTGAAGAGAAGTGAAGTCATCGAAGAATTGAGTTCAAGTCTCGGATACAGATTTGTGAGAACCGAAGAGTTGAAGTCAACGAAGAACTGAGTTGAAGAGTTGAAGTCACTAATAGTTCAAGTCGTCTTCTTCGATAAGTATGATTCTCTTTTCCTATGCCTATTTCGTCAAGTGTAAGTATTAAAATTGTCTTCTTGTTAGCTGAAGTGATTGTTTCTTTGTTTTGTGTTTAGAAGGAATTGAATACTTTGGGGTTATTGGCAAGATGATGAACTGAAGTTAAATTAGTCTCTCTGTTATACTTTTCTCTCCAATTTCTCACTGAAGAACACGATTTCAGACTGCTTTTGTTTGAATAAGTTTAATCAAGTAAGAAATTCTATTTTGAAATTCTAAATTTTAGCTTTAGGGTATGGATATTCTTGTGTTTTTATACCATTTTTGGGAGTGTGGCTAGTATTTTAGGTTCATCAGTTGATTTTTTGGAGTGTAGCTCGTATTTTAGCCTTCATATATAAACCTCTTTTTCACTGTTGGGGGTTGGAAAAAAGTTGGGATGTATTTGAGAAAAAATATTTACAGCAGTTGAAGAAAATAGTTAAAATATATATATATAGAAACAAATTCAAGGCAAGAAGAGTTAAGTGTCGATAAGAGTATCACATTTTGTAATTCGTTTAGCAGATCAGTTTCCCAAGCTTTGTTCGAGTTCGAGATTCTGCCCGGAATTCTCATCTGACGTTAGTGTTCGAGTTTCACGATGAAGATCGTTTCCCTACTATTCCCTTTCCAGTTCAGTGCCCGCAGAAAGGTAATGTCATTTTCCTCATAGTACTCTTTCGCCTCTCTTTCTATTTTAATATGATATTGTGACTGTTTGAAAGTTGTTTTGATGAGTTTGTTTCTTTTTATTTGATTTATCTTTGAGTTGATGTTTATTCAATATGAGATATGTGTTTCTTAATGAGTTACTTTTGCAGGTCTGATGTAATATCACTTTAAAGATTCGAGAATTTGTATTCATAGTTGTTATTCCCCTACTTGTCATTCAAACTTTTGTTTTGTTGTTTCTCTTCCTGATATTGCTCTTGGAATGTCCTTTGACCTGTGTCACATGTAGATATGGTACCACGAGGTATCCTTGGTTCAAGCAAATTAGAAACTCAAAGTTTACATGCCCCAACAATTATTATAAGGATTTGGATGACTAAACAATAGAAGGTTATGAATACAGACTCCGTTAAGAGAGAGCTACTAGGATTTACAATCCATGATATCAGACATCAAACCACAAATATACACATTACAGTGCTGAGGCCAATTAAAGGATAGGTGGTTCATTGAAAATAGTGTGTCAAGAAGAAAGAGAAATGATTTAGACAATAAAAGCTGAATCTGGAATTCTTATATTATTTCAGGGTTGAAGTCCAAAATTTTGCCTTTTTTGGCTGTATCTGCATCATATTTGGCTAGCAGATCTTTTAAAGACCATAACCTTTCAGTTGGATCAGTTTTATAGTCCTTGAAATTTTTTCAGTCCATTTCTTGCTTTACTCTTGTTTATTGTCTATGCAATTAGTTAAATAATTTTGATTCTCAGCTTTGACTGTATTTTTCAACACATGGATGGACTTTATGCCAAATGCCATTTGTTTAATATGAAGGTAAATGACAGTTAACTCCATTAGAATTTGCAACAGGACAACAATTGAAAAATAGTGAACAATGAAGGTTGATAAATTTTTAGTGATTCTTAATATACCATATATCAGTCAGGAGAACTCACAAACAGAATAATAGAAATACCTCTTGGCATTTCTGCCCACAAAAGAATACAGATGGATTATTAGAGCTAGAGGATATAGCATTTATATCCAGACTGCATGATTTAAGATCTGCAAAATGAAAGTTCAATAATTCAGCTAAATTATAGAACAAGTAAAGTAACTAAACCTCCAAAATCCAAACAACTTTACATTTTTTTCTTATAGAGGCTGCACCAGAGAAGCTCATCTACAACTCCCTCACCTTCATCTGTGATAGTACTGTCGGTGTTAAAAAATTTGAATGTGCAATTTGAACAGAGCCAATCGCCTGGAGGAAGCATTTGTAGAAAACAACATGTGAGCCTGATGCTTAGAGAGAGTAGATGTCATCTTCTAGGCTGAATTCGAATAAGCACATAAACAATATTATAAAGTAACAGAATTTCAAAATCCCAGTCTGCGTATGTTGCATCTATTGGAGATGCCTAGGTAGAGTATGATGTTCTCAAAAAAATAAATATCCTATCAATGTTCATTTTCATATTACACAATCAGTTTTGGTGATATTTATGCACTTATCTTTCTTTCCATTCTTTGATCAAACTCCTATATTATATATGTTTTAGTTGAAATTCTTGAAACTGTGGGACTCATGTTCACAACAATTGTCATAGTTAGATGTTGTCAGGTGGAATGGAATGAATGTGAAAGTACAAGCTTATATACTAGCTACACTAACTGACCTACATGTTAAAATGTGTAACAAACTCATATCAACATCTTCAGCTGCTCAACATTTGGAGATTTTAGGTAGTCTTGAGGAACTCAAGTGTAGGCTAGTAATATTATCCTGTGTGGTCACTGCTAAGGTTACTTTAGGTCCCAGATACGTTGCCTAGCAACATTGAACTGATCCTTTGACAAGTTCACTATTATAAGATTATCAAGAAAGTAGACTAACTCTGCCAATATTTAAAAATACACTGACTGAAGTATGCTACTTACGACACTGAAGTTTACTGTAATTTTGAGTACATAGATCATGTTTGTTATTGATTGTTTTGACCATTTGACTGGCTGTTTTGAGAGTCTATTTTGATGGGTAAGCCTTATTTTCATTCTCCAGGTTGCATATACCTCATCGTCTAGTTTTTCCCTGCAAGTTCATTTTCTAATTCGTTTCACAGATTAGTTTTCTCAAGCTTTGTTCGAGTCCAAGATTCTGCTCGGAATTCTCATTTGTCGTTAGTGTTCGAGTTTCGCGCTGAAGGTCGTTTTCCTACTATTCCCTTTCCAGTTCACTGCCCAAAGAAAGGTAATGTCATTTTTCTCATAGTACTCATTTTGCCTCTTCTTCTATTTTAAGAGTGATATTGTGATTGTTTGAAAGTTGTTCTGATGAGTTTGTTTCTTTTTATTTGATTTATCTTTGAGTTGATGTTGATTCAATATGAGATATCTGTTTCTTAATTAGTTACTTTCACGGGTCTGATGTAATATCACTTTAAAGATTTGAAAATTTGTATTCATAGTTGTTATTCCCCTACTTGTCATTTAAACTTTTGTTTTGTTGTTTTTCTTCCTGATATTGCTCTTGGAATGTCCCTTAACATGTGTTACTGCCTAGCATTTGATAATAGCGCACAAGCTGTAAGAGGCACAAATCTTCCATATTCTTCAGGGGCTGCTCATGATTCAGTTCTTCAAAAGGTATTTTGTATTTCACATTCTCTGTTAATAGTCTGCATATTGTTTTTCTTCTAGTTTAGTTGGTGTTCTTGGTAAAGAAATTCTGAACTTATTTTACTATATTGAATTTTTGAAAGTTTAGTTTGTACTTTTTTTTAGTTGTATGAGTGTTGTATTGTGTTGATGGAGGACTCTAGTGATTTTGGGTTGTAGTATGATTCTGTCTGCAATTGATACCAAGTAACACTCATTACCAATTAACACTAAATATTGCCTGTACTGACTGTCTGCATCAGCTTTTAATGAACGTGATCATAGACCTCTACTTCTAGCTCTAGTGAATGGTTTGTTAGTGGTAGCATAATTGGTCTTCTGCCTCATTTAATTCCTCCTTCTGCCTCATTTAATTCCTTCCTCTAGGAGATAGCCCTTGTCTGTTAGAAGTTGCTGCTGCGTCAATCGTTGTGTTTTTCATGCTTCAGTTCAGCATTGGAGTTTACCTTTTCAGGAGAAGGAAACATATGATGCAGAAATCTGCTTTACCCCATATAGTGCCTAATGCTACTGGTTACATCGTGTTTTCTTACTGTGAAATTAAAGACCTGACTGATAATTTTAAGTAACAGATTGGGCTGAATGTGTTCAAAGGTGTACTTCCAGATAATAGGCTTGTTGCAGTTAAATATCTGGAGGCCTCTATTGATGAAAAGAGGTTCCAGCTGCAGTTCTAAAAATAGGAAGCATATACCACAAAAAACATTTTGAGGCTGGATGGTTGTTGTTGTGAGTCCGGCCGTAGGTTATTGGTTTATGAGCTTTCCAAATATGGTTCTGTTGACAAATAGCTTTCTGTTGACCTGTATCAAAGACCTCTTATTGCCCTATATTTTTGGACTTGAAATAGGAGTAGCATGGGCTTTATAATAGTGACAAGGAATATCCATAACCTCCTGCAAAACAGAAGTTATTTCATCCCTCCCTGTACATTCTTTTTCCTGCAAATTAGTACTCCAGCACTTTTCCAGCCATATCAACAGCTTCCTTAACAACAATATTTTCTAAGGGAATTAGGGGATGGAGTACCTGCATCAACTGAACCTTTAGAATATTTAGGGACTTCCCTTATTTCGCTTGTATGCACTGGAGTTGCAGTCTGAGGATGCACCTTACCATGTGCTGCATGTCATTGAACATCACCAGGTTCATGCTATTGTGTATTGATTTTGGGGGAATTCTGAATTCTGCTATCAACCTTGTTTCTAGTGTTCATATCTGGTTCCTTTGAATTATTTTTGTGTTCCTGTTGTTGGTTATTATTTCTTCTCTTTTCTGTTTGACATTTTTCCTACTGCTGTTTTAGTCCTTGATCCTGACCCTTCTGCTGCGAGGCGATTCACATAGCTTTACCTATGATAGTGGTAACGATATCACAGTACACAAAATGGAACTGATCATTAGCCTGTGGTGTTTCTCTTCTCTGTTCATGCTATGTTGAACTAAATCTTTGATAGAGACTTGCTTTGAATTTGATATGCTATTTGTGATGGTATTTATAAGCAAGGTGTATTGATATTGATTTTGATTTCTTGTTTTAAGTGAACCCCATCTTACATTGTGGTGTTAGAATGAAGTTATTCAAGTTTTTGTTGATTTTTGTTCTTTATTTTGGCTGATTTTTCATTGGACAACTTTACTCCCCGAATATATTGGCTTTACTTGAGTTATAAAAAGGTGTCGAACATTATCCAACATGGTTTCTTCTTGAATCTTGATATGAGAAGTCTATTAATTTTAATGGATGTCCGTCATCTTGGAATGGGATAATGTAAAATGGTGGTAATCATGTTGCAGGAGTTGTTTTGACAACTTGGGTTTAGTTATTCATGTGTGTATTTGCTAATCTTACATACCTTGTTAAGCTTTCAATGGCTAACAGTTCAATGAATAGTTACTCTCCGATTATGCACTTCCACATTTATTTTACTAACTTATAATTTTGTTTTGAATGTGCAGGAAAATGATGGTAATTGAATTTGAATTTGACAAGAAGTAAATTCGATCTATTGTAGTGATGATGAAGAGCTTTTGTACTATTGTCATATACGTTTGAATGACTCATTTGGTTTTTTGGAATTTATTGATATTAGAGATCTTTAAGCTTTCACTTTCTATGTTTTGGTTGTACAAGACATGTTTCTCGAAGCTTATTTGAAATATATGGCTTCGATTTAATTATTAGTTAATTTTGTGCTTTAGGTCACTTTTGTGTGTGTGTATATATATATATATATATATAGATATATATATAGTGTTGCTCTAGATGACCAATAAAGTTACACTTTATAAGTGTTGCACTAGATGACCAATAAAAGGCAACACTTTTTAAGTGTGACCAATAACACTGCAAAGGCAACGCTTTTAAGTGTAGTATAGTAAAAAATAGGTGTCGCTAATGTATCACAACAAAGCATGCCCTTATACCTCTTTGGCAACGCTTTATAAGTGTAGCCAAAGATGGCAACATTTAAAAAGTGTTGTCTAATGTCAAAGGTTACGTTTCTTTAGGCCACCCGCTAAAAAGTGTTGCTGAAAGTCCAAAAGTGTAGCCTTTTATCAAAGACAACACTTTTCACTACTTTAGGCTACACTTTAGTGGTGTGGCCGTAGGCCAAAAATGGTGTAGTGTGAGTTGGGTTACTCAGACTTCATCGTATCACTCACTTTCCATTTAACCCACCCCCCCCAAAAAAAATTGCTCCCCAATGCAATAAAACTTAAAGAAACTGGGTGGTAAGTGAAGAAAACCTGTTAAAACGTGGGTGGGTCTGGTTTCCCGGAACCCTCTAGATCATCAATTGGGCCACTCTCAGTAGTACCCACAGCAACCTCCGCACCATTAGTAGTACTCCTCTCATCGCTTGCCAGTAAAGAACTAGATGTACCAGCAACCATTTCTAGTGCTCTCTACTCACGTATCTCCTCGTTTACCAAGGTGGCCTCTGTCACGACTGGAATCTAGACCCCAGACGAGACCGGCGTCGTTGACCTCTCAGAGGTCGCAGACAAGCCTACTTACGTCATTCTTACTTTACATAGGTTAATTTTAGCGGAAAATTTGAAACTTTTTGTTTCTAAATATTGCTTACTAAACATTTCTAATACATTAGTAATTTGTTCACCATCAACCATCTAATATTAAGAGATAATCAAATGAAAGAAATTGTTCAATACTTATAAAGCGTATAATTGCCAAAATGGCACGAACACATAGTCTGAATAAAAACAAGAAAGAAACGCTAGTGGAACATGGTCCACTAGCTCAACTCTAAAACTAAGCTAGAATATAAAACAGTAGCATCCTCGAAAGCATGAGGACCTACCAACTCCGGATGAATGCTGGACGTCCGAATAAGTGCAACGATGATCCTGTAGCTCTATTGTCCACCTGTGCCTGCACCTAAAATAGTAGAGTTTGTATAGGGTTAGTACACACTTGTACTAAGTATGGGTATATGCAAGCACACACCAAGGACATGCATGAGAAAGAATAGCTCTTTCCTAACAACATGATTTTTGGAAGTCAAGTCAGTGGACTTGCCAAATTGAGATTAGGAAAGTTTCCAAATTTGGATTAGGAAAGTAAATGAGCTTTCCAAATTTGGATTAGGAATGTTATGCCATGAGAATAACATATGTCATCATACTTATCACATTTGCACACAACACATAACATTTACACATAGCACATATCATATAGCATATAGCACCTTTTGCATGTAGCACATAACTTCTTTAATGTCATTCATTCATATGCTATGAGACCTTGGAATCATGGACTTAACATTAAGACATCCCAAAAATGAGGGCACAACATATGGGAACTCAACTAGGGAGTCTTCATTAGCAAACACAGAGTCTGTTTCATTCATTCATACATACATCATTTCATTTCGTTCATAGTCCAGTGTGAAAACCAGATATACCTAGGGTGTAGTTTACAACTTTCATCGGGTTTGCTGTGCAATGATCAAGAATAACCTAGTGTTATTACCTGAGTCTAGCTCACCTCTTGATTATCCTATACTAACACCTTTGGTATTGTTTATTTCATTATGTGCATCATTTGAGGCTGGCCTCATTCATTCATTGGAAACTTTAACTTTAACCGACATAGATCATGTGAGCATAATGAAATCCAGTGTCTCCCCCACACCGAAAAGAGGTGGAATCACCGGCCAAAGTAACCCAAAACATGCTAGCGTACATGGGAATCGAACCCCGCTAGATCCCTATATTGGCAGTATAGGTTCGAAGACTAGGAGATACAAGGAGACCCATACCCGGCATGCCGGACAGTCTCATCTTATGAAAGTTACGTGAACCTCCGCCCTTCCCGAAAGAAGGCATCACCGCTCATAGCTAGTCTATCGGTGCTCAGTATAAAGTTCCATTACATTCATCTCATACGTTATGGAAGTTGGCTTCTAGTATGAGGACATCATATCTTATTAGATGATTTCTCATCTCATCATTAGTATTAAGTATGTTATGCTCAATACTTTCATTAGTGTTCATAGAGACTGGTCTCTTCATTATCTTACACTCTCATAGGTGAGTACATTTTGGTAACATTTACTTAGGCTCATTTGAGATTGCTCTCATCTTTTACATTAGCCTCATATCATGTTGTCACCACATTCATTAACATTAGCACATTTGCTCATCATAATTACTCACCCCTTTTTACGTGAATGTTCACTTCATCATATGCCAATGCATTTGGCCATTTAGTGTGTTTCACACTTTTACTTAACCCTTCTAGGGTTACATCATTTTATTTTTCATTTCATCATTCCATTGTTCATTTCGTCATTTCATTGTTCATTTCATTATATCATTGTTCATTTCATCATTTCATTGTTCATTTCATCATTTCATTGTTCATTTCATCATTTCATTGTTCATTTCATCATTTCATTGCTCATTTCATCATTTCATTGTTCATTTCATCATTTCATTGTTAATTTCGTCATTTCATTGTTCATTTCATCACTTTATTGTTCATTTCATCATTTCATTGTTCATTTCATCATATGCCAATGCACTTGGCCATTTAGTGTGTTTCCCACTTTTACTTAACCCTTCTAGGGTTACATCATTTCATTTTTCATTTCATGATTTCATTGTTCATTTCGTCATTTCATTGTTCATTTCATTATATCATTGTTCATTTCATCATTTCATTGTTCATTTCATCATTTCATTGTTCATTTTATCATTTCATTGTTCATTTCGTCATTTCATCATTTCATTGTTCATTTCATCATTTCATTGTTCATTTCATCATTTCATTGTTCATTTCATCATTTCATTGCTCATTTCATCATTTCATTGCTCATTTCATCATTTCATTGTTCATTTCATCATTTCATTGTTCATTTCATCATATGCCAATGTACTTGGCCATTTAGTGTATTTACACTCATACTTAACCCTTCCAGGGTTTCGTCATTTCATTACATACATCTTAGGATCACTTACTTTTAAACGTATGTTAGACTTATGTGTCCATACATACAAGCCATGAGGCTTCATTCATATATCGTCTAAGTGATTCATATCTTCCTAAGATTATGTGATACAAGACTTATGCATCTTGTATGTATGCCAAGATCTCGATTTCGATCTAAGTAGGTGGCATTATTCTTGAACATTTAATTCATGTATGACTTATGTATCAATATGGAATTTGGGGCAAGGGAACCCTATTTTGAATCCCATGGACAACACTTAATCTTATATTAAACTTGATAATTGCTTTTTTCAGATTTGGGAGACCCTAGTTCGATTCCCATCAACCTCATAACATTTCCTTTCTTTTTCTCCTCTTCTTTTTCGTTTAAGTCAAGGAGGTTGTGGGTTCAATCCCCCACAAGCTCATTATTTTTATTTTAATTTATCTCTTCACTTTCTCACCTATCCAAGAGGTTGTGGGTTCAATCCCCACTCTCCACATTTATTTTCTCCTTTATTTTTCTCCTAACTCTCTCATCCATTCAAGAGGTTGTGGGTTCAATCCCCACTCACCACATCTATTTTTCCTTGCATTTTTCTGACGAAATTTTTATGAAATTTTCACTTAGTGAGGCCATGGGTTAAATCCCCAATGACCTCACATTTTAAAAAAAAAATTAAACGAAGCTCATTTTCTTAAAAATTGGTCGAGACTACAATTTCCAGCAGGCTGGAAATTTAGTCTCTTCCAATCCATTTTGTCTTAATCTTTTGTTGATTTTCTTGTAGCTTTCATGTAATGATGTCTTGGATTCAATCCTTAGTGATTTAATTTATTTTACATTCATTTTTCATTGCATTTTGTACCACTTTGTTTGGCCGAACCCAACCTACCAAATGCTGGAAATTTGTTCACTATTTTCACCTTCTTTTTACCATCATTCATACGTTAATTCTTAAGGCATTTCGTGGATCATTTGGTGCATCTTTAAGTGTAATATTTTTATGATTATATTCAGCCAAGAATTACCATTACATCCAGCAACATTACACAACTTTTACACCTCATGATTTACACAAACATTCGCACATAAAATTCAACCATAAAAACATATCATTTTTCACATACTTTCGATTGACATAACTTAACATGCTTACAATTCTAAACAGATAATCATAAACACATTATCACGAAAATCACACTTTACATGCCTAATATCTACCAGCAGACATACCAACCTACAACCATCAATAGGAGCTAGTGACAGGGACATGAAACGGGGAAACAATCCTAGTTTTCGGATTAGAATCGACTGAATCCTAGGTGTCTCTTGGGAAAGGGACCAAGAGTAAGAAAACCCATACCTTTTATGTAGTTCAAACCTTTAATTGCTGCCCAAAACTTTCGCCAAAAATCATGTCCAAATCCCCTCAACTTCAACACCAATTCGATGGAATAATCCTCCCTCTTGCGTAACGTTTTTGATTAGTTGTTTGTTTGTAATTTTCGTTGTGAGTTCTTCAAGTGTGAAGAACTTTGGTTTACCTACTGTTTTTTGAAGTTATTTTGGAAGAAAAAACGTGAATGAGGGTGATAGAGACGTGAGAGAGAGAGGTAAGTGTGGGAGAGGAGAGTTTTCTTAGGCTTAGGAGTCTAGTTTAGGACTTAGTCAAATAAGATTTTATTTAATTATTAAAAATCTGATTTCCTTTTATTTTAAATCAGCTAATAAATAATAAATATAAATTAATTACATTAATTTACCAACTTAAATTAAGCACAATTTAATTCATTGCTTCCACCTAGGTTCGAACCCGGGTGGAGCAAGACTTAACTTCAAGAGCTCCATTTCGTCTCTCTCTCCCCAATTTGCCCCTCCACCTTAATAAGTAATTAATTAATTATATATTTAGGGTAATTACGATACTACCCTTAGCCTGGAAAAAAGACCATTTTACCCCTAGACCCTTCAAACCTAAGATTTCTTCTTTTAAAGTCCGGTAAAGACACTTTCGAGTAAATCTTCGTATTCGAGAGCCCTACATGGTTGGACCCAACCTTTCCTAGCTCAACTAACTCCCAAAGTTAGTTGTCTTGGCTGTACCAAGGGTTCCATGGTCTGGTTCTACGCGCATCAATCCGTGTGAACCCTGGTCTAATCGTAGGCATTCTTGGCACATTAAGCATTACTTAGCATATCTATTTTTAGGGTTGTTACATTATCCCCCCCTTAGGAACATTCATCCCCGAATGACACTACACATCATTTTAAGATAAAGAGGGTGACTTTTGAAAATATTTTAACATACTTGAGACTTTACTCTTTGTGAATTTCTGTTTCACACTTACTCAGGATAAGGCATATTACTCAAGCTTATCTGAAGCTTCATATTTGAGATTGAGGAACTTCTTTCTCAATCGCACTTAACTTGATGTACCTCGCAACTCATATAACTCAAAACTCATGTCCACGCTATACAAAAACAGCAACATGAAATGCAAACATGAATTCATTTTAACTCTAACTTATTCGGAAATTTGACCTTACTACCCTGTTTCGATAGTCTATGGTAGTCTAGCATTTATGAAGTAATCCATACCTAAGCCATCTCCTTGAGATAGTAAGCAGCCAACTTAGCCTTCTCCTCTTCATCAATACTCATAGCAGGCTTTAGAACCTACCATGCACTCACCTTCATGCGAACAACCACTCTTATCAAACGTCTTTCGTTCACGCTGGGTATTTCTATCACTGCCCCTTCTTGGGAAGGCCAGATCTTAAGTCTAGCACCTTAGACCACTTGGTCATCCTAATTCTTGTGTGTATTCTTCTAAGCGCGCACACAAGAATGAAGATAGATATTTAGAATGACACAAAGTGTCAAGGCTCTAGATAGCACGATAAAGTGTAGAAGAAGAGAAATTTTCCTACGCATCATGCAGTCTCTAATCTAGGATAGTGGTGCACTTCACTACCATGACTTAGAAACTACTCAATGTGGTTGATGTGAACTCATTATTCTCGGAATTTAACCTAGTGCTCTAATACCAACTTTGTCACGACTGGAATCTAGACCCCAGACGAGACCGGCGTCGTTGACCTCTTAGAGGTCGCAGACAAGCCTACTTACGTCATTCTTACTTTACATAGGTTACTTTTAGCGGAAAATTTGAAACTTTTTGTTTCTAAATATTGCTTACTAAACATTTCTAATACATTCGTAATTTGTTCACCATCAACCATCTAATATTAAGATATAATCAAATAAAAGGAATTGTTCAATACTTATAAAGCGTATAATTGCCAAAATGGCACCAACACATAGTCTGAATAAAAATAGGAATGAAACGCTAGTGGAACATGCTCCACTAGCTCAACTCTAAAACTAAGCTAGAATATAAAACAGTAGCATCCTCGAAAGCATGAGGACCTACCAACTCCGGATGAATGCTGGACGTCCGGATAACTGCAACGATGATCCTGTAGCTCTATCGTCCACCTGTGCCTGCACCTAAAATAGTAGAGTTTGTATAGGGTTAGTACACACTTGTACTAAGTATGGGTATATGCAAGCACACACCAAGGACATGCATGAGAAAGAATAGCTCTTTCCTAACAACATGATTTTTGGAAGTCAAGTCAGTGGACTTGCCAAATTGATATTAGGAAGTTTCCAAATTTGGATTAGGAAAGTTATGCCATGAGAATAACATATGTCATCATACTTATCACATTTCCACACAACACATAACATTTACACATAGCACATAGCACCTTTTGCATGTAGCACATAACTTCTTTAATGTCATTCATTCATATGCTATGAGACCTTGGAATCATGGACTTAACATTAAGACATCCCAGAAATGAGAGCTTAACATATGGGAACTCAACTAGGGAGTCTTCATTAGCAAACACAGAGTCTGCTTCATTCATTCATACATACATTATTTCATTTCGTTCATAGGCCAGTGTGAAAACCAGATATACCTAAGGTGTAGTTTACGACTTTCATCGGGTTTGTTGTGCAATGATCAAGAATAACCTAGTGTTATTACCTGAGTCTAGCTCACCTCTTGATTATCCTATACTAACACCTTTGGTATCGTTTATTTCATTATGTGCATCATTTGAGGCTGGCCTCATTCATTCATTGGGAACTTTAACTTTAACCGACATAGATCATGTGAGCATAATGAAATCCAGTGTCTCCCCCACACCGAAAAGAGGTGGAATCACCGGCCAAAGTGACCCAAAACATGCTAGCGTATATGGGAATCGAACCCCGCTAGATCCCTATATTGGCAGTATAGGTTCGAAGACTAGGAGACCCATACCCGGCATGCTGGACAGTCTCATCTCATGAGAGTTACGTGAACCTCCGCCCTTCCCGAAAGAAGGCATCACCGCTCATAGCTAGTCTATCGGTGCTCAGTATAAAGTTCCATTACATTCATCTCATACGTTATTGAAGTTTGCTTCTAGTATGAGGATATCATATCTCATTAGATGATTTCTCATCTCATCATTAGTATTAAGTATGTTATGCTCAATACTTTTATTAGAGTGTTCATAGAGACTGGTCTCTTCATTATCTTACACTCTCATAGGTGAGTACGTTTTGGTAACATTTACTTAGGCTCATTTGAGATTGCTCTCATCTTTTACATTAGACTCATATCATGTTGTCACCACATTCATTAACATTAGCACATTTGCTCTTCATAATTACTCACCCCTTTTTACGTGAATGTTCACTTCATCATATGCCAATGCACTTGGTCATTTAGTGTGTTTCACACTTTTACTTAACCCTTCTAGGGTTACATCATTTCATTTTTCATTTCATCATTCCATTGTTCATTTCGTCATTTCATTGTTCATTTCATTATATCATTGTTTATTTCATCATTTCATTGTTCATTTCATCATTTCATTGTTCATTTCATCATTTCATTGTTCATTTCATCATTTCATTGCTCATTTCATCATTTCATTGTTCATTTCATCATTTCATTGTTAATTTCGTCATTTCATTATTCATTTCATCATTTCATTGTTCATTTCATCATTTCATTGTTCATTTCATCATATGCCAATGCACTTGTCCATTTAGTGTGTTTCACACTTTTACTTAACCCTTCTAGGGTTACATCACTTCATTTTTCATTTCATCATTTCATTGTTCATTTCGTCATTTCATTGTTCATTTCATTATATCATTGTTCATTTCATCATTTCATTGTTCATTTCATCATTTCATTGTTCATTTCGTCATTTCATTGCTCATTTCATCATTTCATTGTTCATTTCATCATTTCATTGTTAATTTCATCATTTCATTGTTCATTTCATCATTTCATTGCTCATTTCATCATTTCATTGCTCATTTCATCATTTCATTGCTCATTTCATCATTTCATTGTTCATTTCATCATTTCATTGTTCATTTCATCATTTCATTATTCATTTCATCATATGCCAATGCACTTGGCCATTTAGTGTGTTTACACTCATACTTAACCCTTCTAGGGTTTCATCATTTCATTACATACATCTTAGGATCACTTACTTTTAAACGTATGTTAGACTTATGTGTCCATACATACAAGCGATGAGGCTTCATTCATATATCGTCTAAGTGATTCATATCTTCCTAAGATTATGTGATACAAGACTTATGCATCTTGTATGTATGCCAAGATCTCGATTTCGATCTAAGTAGGTGGCATTATTCTTGAACATTTAATTCACGTATGACTTATGTATCAATATGAAATTTGGGGCAAGGGAACCCTATTTCGAATCCCATGGACAACACTTAATCTTATTTTAAACTTGATAATTGCTTTTTTCAGATTTGGGAGACCCTAGTTCGATTCCCATCAACCTCATAACATTTCCTTTCTTTTTCTCCTCTCCTTTTTCGTTTAAGTCAAGGAGGTTGTGGGTTTAATCCCCCACAAGCTCATTATTTTTATTTTAATTTATCTCTTTACTTTCTCACCTATCCAAGAGGTTGTGGGTTCAATCCCCACTCTCCACATTTATTTTCTCCTTTATTTTTCTCCTAACTCTCTCATCCATTCAAGATGTTGTGGGTTCAATCCCCACTCACCACATCTATTTTTCCTTGCATTTTTCTGACGAAATTTTTATGAAATTTTCATTTAGTGAGGCCATGGGTTAAATCCCCAATGACCTCACATTTTAAAAAAAAATTTAAACGAAGCTCATTTTCTTAAAAATTGGCCGAGACTACAATTTCCAGCAGGCTGGAAATTTAGTCTCTTCCAATCCATTTTTGTTTTAATCTTTTGTTGATTTTCTTGTAGCTTTCATGTAATGATGTCTTGGATTCAATCCTTAGTGATTTAATTTATTTTACATTCATTTTTCATTGCATTTTGTACCACTTTGTTTGGCCGAACCCAACCTACCAAATGCTGGAAATTTGTTCACTATTTTCAGCTTCTTTTCACCATCATTCATACGTTAATTCTTAAGGCATTTCGTGGATCATTTGGTGCATATTTAAGTGTAATCTTTTTATGATTATATTCATCCAAGAATTACCATTACATCCAGCAACATTACACAACTTTTACACCTCATGATTTACCAAACATTCGCACATAAAATTCAACCATAAAACCATATCATTTTTCACATACTTTCGGTTGACATAACTTAACATGCTTAAAATTCTTAACAAATAATCATAAACACATTATAACGAAAATCACACTTTACATGTCTAATAGCTACCAGCAGACATACCAACCTACAACCATCAATAGGAGCTAGTGACAGGGACATGAAACGGGGAAACAATCCTAGTTTTCAGATTAGAATCGACTGAATCCTAGGGGTCTCTTGGGAAAGGGACCAAGAGTAAGAAAACCCATACCTTTTATGTAGTTCAAACCTTTCATTGCTGCCCAAAACTTTCGCCAAAAATCATGTCCAAATCCCCTCAACTTCAACACCAATTCGATGGAATAATCCTCCCTCTTGCGTAACGTTTTTGATTAGTTGTTTGTTTGTAATTTTCGTTGTGAGTTCTTCAAGTGTGAAGAAATTTGGTTTACCTACTGTTTTTTGAAGTTATTTTGGCAGAAAAAACGTGAATGAGGGTGATAGAGACGTGAGAGAGAGAGGTAAGTGTGGGAGAGGAGAGTTTTCTTAGGCTTAGGAGTCTAGTTTAGGACTTAGTCAAATAAGATTTTATTTAATTATTAAAAATCTGATTTCCTTTTATTTTAAATCAGCTAATAAATAATAAATATAAATTAATTACATTAATTTACCAACTTAAATTAAACACAATTTAATTCATTGCTTCCACCTAGGTTCGAACCCGGGTGGAGCAAGACTTAACTTCAAGAGCTCCATTTCGTCTCTCTCTCCCCAATTTGCCCCTCCACCTTAATAAATAATTAATTAATTATATATTTAGGGTAATTACGATACTACCCTTAGCCTAGAAAAAAGACCATTTTACCCCTAGACCCTTCAAACCTAAGATTTCTTCTTTTAAAGTCCGGTAAAGACACTTTCGAGTAAATCTTCGTATTCGAGAGCCCTACATGATTGGTCCCAACCTTTCCTAGCTCAACTAACTCCCAAAGTTAGTTGGCTTGGCTGTACCAAGGGTTCCATGGTCTGGTTCTACGCGCATCAATCCGTGTGAACCCTGGTCTAATCGTAGGCATTCTTGGCACATTAAGCATTACTTAGCATATCTATTTTTATGGTTGTTACATTATCCCCCCCTTAGGAACATTCGTCCCCGAATGACACTACACATCATTTTAAGATAAAGAGGGTGACTTTTGAAAATATTTTATCATACTTGAGACTTTACTCTTTGTGAATTTCTGTTTCACACTTACTCAGGATAAGGCATATTACTCAAGCTTATCTGAAGCTTCATATTTGAGATTGAGGAACTTCTTTCTCAATCGCACTTAACTTGATGTACCTCACAACTCATGTAACTCAAAAATCATGTCCACGCTATACAAAAACAGAAACATGAAATGCAAACATGAATTCATTTTAACTCTAACTTATTCGGAAATTTGACCTTACTACCCTGTTTCGATAGTCTATGGTAGTCTAGCATTTATGAAGTAATCCATACCTAAGCCATCTCCTTGAGCTAGTAAGCAGCCAACTTAGCCTTCTCCTATTCATCAATACTCATAGCAGGCTTTAGAACCTACCATGCACTGACCTTCATGCGAACAACCACTCTTATCAAACGTCTTTCGTTCACGCTGGGTATTTCTATCACTGCCCCTTCTTGGGAAGGACAGATCTTAAGTCTAGCACCTTAGACCACTTGGTCATCCTAATTCTTGTGTGTTTTCTTCTAAGCGCGCACACAAGAACGAAGTTAGATATTTAGAATGACACAAAGTGTCAAGGCTCTGATACCAACTTTGTCACGACTGGAATCTAGACCCCAGACGAGACCGGCGTCGTTGACCTCTCAGAGGTCGCAGACAAGCCTACTTACGTCATTCTTACTTTACATAGGTTAATTTTAGCGGAAAATTTGAAACTTTTTCTTTCTAAATATTGCTTAATAAACATTTCTAATACATTCGTAATTTGTTCACCATCAACCATCTAACATTAAGAGATAATCAAATGAAAGGAATTATTCACTACTTATAAAGCGTATAATTGCCAAAATGGCACCAACACATAGTCTGAATAAAAACAGGAAAGAAACGCTAGTGGAACATGCTCCACTAGCTCAACTCTAAAACTAAGCTAGAATATAAAACAGTAGCATCCTCGAAAGTATGAGGATCTACCAACTCCGGATAAATACTGGACGTCCGGATAACTGCAACGATGATCCTGTAGCTCTATCGTCCACCTGTGCCTGCACCTAAAATAGTAGAGTTTGTATAGGGTTATTACACACTTGTACTAAGTATGGGTATATGCAAGCACACACCAAGTACATGCATGAGAAAGAATAGCTCTTTCCTAACAACATGATTTTTGGAAGTCAAGTTAGTGGACTTCCCAAATTGAGATTAGGAAAGTTTCTAAATTTGGATTAGGAAAGTAAATGAGCTTTCCAAATTTGTATTAGGAAAGTTATGCCATGAGAATAACATATGTCATCATACTTATCACATTTGCACACAACACATAACATTTACACATAGCACATATCATATAGCACATAGCACCTTTTGCATGTAGCACATAACTTCTTTAATGTCATTCATTCATATGCTATGAGACCTTGGAATCATGGACTTAACATTAAGACATCCCAGAATGAGGGCTCAACATATGGTAACTCAACTAGGGAGTCTTCATTAGCAAACACAGAGTCTGCTTCATTCATTCATACATACATCATTTCATTTCGTTCATAGGCCAGTGTGAAAACCAGATATACCTAGGGTGTAGTTTACGACTTTCATCGGGTTTGCTGTGCAATGATCAAGAATAACCTAGTGTTATTACCTGAGTCTAGCTCACCTCTTGATTATCCTATACTAACACCTTTGGTATCGTTTATTTCATTATGTGCATCATTTGAGGCTGGCCTCATTCATTCATTGGGAACTTTAACTTTAACCGACATAGATCATGTGAGCATCATGAAATCCAGTGTCTCCCCCACACCAAAAAGAGGTGGAATCACCGGCCAAAGTGACCCCAAACATGCTAGCGTACATGGGAATCGAACCCCGCTAGATCCCTATATTGGCAGTATAGGTTCGAAGACTAGGAGATACAAGGAGACCCATACCCGGCATGCCGGACAGTCTCATCTCTCATCTCATGAGAGTTACGTGAACCTCCGCTCTTCCCGAAAGAATGCATCACCGCTCATAGCTAGTATATCGGTGCTCAGTATAAAGCTCCATTACATTCATCTCATACGTTATGAAAGTTGGCTTCTAGTATGAGGGCATCATAGCTCATTAGATGATTTCTCATCTCATCATTAGTATTAATTGTGTTATGCTCAATACTTTCATTAGAGTGTTCATAGAGAGTGGTCTCTTCATTATCTTACACTCTCATAGGTGAGTACGTTTTGGTAACATTTACTTAGGCTCATTTGAGATTGCTATCATCTTTTACATTAGCCTCATATCATGTTGTCACCACATTCATTAACATTAGCACATTTGCTCTTTATAATTACTCACCCCTTTTTACGTGAATGTTCACTTCATCATATGCCAATGCACTTGGCCATTTAGTGTGTTTCACACTTTTACTTAACCCTTCTAGGGTTACATCATTTCATTTTTCATTTTTCATTTCATCATTCCATTGTTCATTTCGTCATTTCATTGTTCATTTCATTATATCATTGTTCATTTCATCATTTCACTGTTCATTTCATCATTTCATTGTTCATTTCATCATTTCATTGCTCATTTAATCATTTCATAGTTCATTTCATCATTTCATTGTTAATTTCGTCATTTCATTGTTCATTTCATCATTTCATTGTTCATTTCATCATATACCAATGCACTTGGCCATTTAGTGTGTTTCACACTTTTACTTAACCCTTCTAGGGTTACATCATTTCATTTTTCATTTCATCATTTCATTGTTCATTTCGTCATTTCATTGTTCATTTCATTATATCATTGTTCATTTCATCATTTCATTGTTCATTTCATCATTTCATTGTTCATTTCATCATTTCATTGCTCATTTCATCATTTCATTGTTCATTTCATCATTTCATTGTTAATTTCATCATTTCATTGTTCATTTCATCATTTCATTGTTCATTTCATCATTTCATTGTTCATTTCATCATTTCATTGTTCATTTCATCATTTCATCATTTCATTGTTCATTTCATCATTTCATTGTTCATTTCATCATATGCCAATGCACTTGGCCATTTAGTGTATTTACACTCATACTTAACCCTTCTAGGGTTTCATCATTTCATTACATACATCTTAGGATCACTTACTTTTAAACGTATGTTAGACTTATGTGTCCATACATACAAGCCATGAGGCTTCATTCATATATCGTCTAAGTGATTCATATCTTCCTAAGATTATGTGATACAAGACTTATGCATCTTGTATGTATGCCAAGATCTCGATTTCGATCTAAGTAGGTGGCATTATTTTTGAACATTTAATTCACGTATGACTTATGTATCAATACGGAATTTGGGGCAAGGGAACCCTAATTCGAATACCTTGGACAACACTTAATCTTATATTAAACTTGATAATTCCATTTTTCAGATTTGGGAGACCCTAGTTCAATTCCCATCAACCTCATAACATTTCCTTTCTTTTTCTCCTCTCCTTTTACATTTAAGTCAAGGAGGTTGTGGGTTCAATCCCCCACAAGCTCATTAATTTTATTGTAATTTATCTCTTAACTTTCTCACCTATCCAAGAGGTTGTGGGTTCAATCCCCACTCTCCACATTTATTTTCTCCTTTATTTTTCTCCTAACTCTCTCATCCATTCAAGAGGTTGTGGGTTCAATCCCCACTCACCACATCTATTTTTTCTTGCATTTTTCTCACAAAATTTTTATGAAATTTTCATTTAGTGAGGTCATGGGTTCAATCCCCAATGATCTCACATTTTAAAAAAAAAATTAAACGAAGCTCATTTTCTTAAAAATTGGCCGAGACTACAATTTCCAGCAGGCTGGAAATTTAGTCTCTTCCAATCCATTTTTGTCTTAATCTTTTGTTGATTTTCTTGTAGCTTTCATGTAATGATGTCTTGGATTCAATCCTTAGTGATTTTGGATTTATTTTACATTCATTTTTCATTGCATTTTGTACCACTTTGTTTGGCCGAACCCAACCTACCAAATGCTGGAAATTTGTTCACTATTTTCAGCTTCTTTTTACCATCATTCATACGTTAATTCTTAAGGCATTTCGTGGATCATTTGGTGCATCTTTAAGTGTAATATTTTTATGATTATATTCAGCCAAGAATTACCATTACATCCAGCAACATTACACAACTTTTACACCTCATGATTTACACAAACATTCGCACATAAAATTCAACCATAAAACCATATCATTTTTCACATACTTTCGGTTGACATAACTTAACATGCTTAAAATTCTTAACAAATAATCATAAACACATTATAACGAAAATCACACTTTACATGCCTAATATCTACCAGCGGACATACCAACCTACAACCATCAATAGGAGCTACTGACAGGGACATGAAACGGGGAAACAATCCTAGTTTTCGGATTAGAATCGACTGAATCCTAGGGGTCTCTTGGGAAAGGGACCAAGAGTAAGAAAACCCATACCTTTTATGTAGTTCAAACTATTAATTGCTGCCCAAAACTATCTCCAAAAATCACGTCCAAATCCGCTCAACTTCAACACCAATTTGACGGAATAATCCTCCCTCTTGCGTAACATTTTTGATTAGTTGTTTGTTTGTAATTTTCGTTGTGAGTTCTTCAAGTGTGAAGAACTTTGGTTTACCTACAGTTTTTTGAAGTTATTTTGGCAGAAAAAACGTGAATGAGGGTGATAGAGACGTGAGAGAGAGAGGTAAGTGTGGGAGAGGAGAGTTTTCTTAGGCTTAGGAGTCTAGTTTAGGACTTAGTCAAATAAGGTTTTATTTAATTATTAAAAATCTGATTTCCTTTTATTTTAAATCAGATAATAAATAATAAATATAAATTAATCACATTGATTTACCAACTTAAATTAAACACAATTTAATTCATTGCTTCCACCTAGGTTCGAACCCGGGTGGAGCAAGACTTAACTTCAAGAGCTCCATTTCGTCTCTCTCTCCCCAATTTGCCCCTCCACCTTAATAAGTAATTAATTAATTATATATTTAGGGTAATTACGATACTACCCTTAGCCTGGAAAAAAGACCATTTTACCCCTAGACCCTTCAAACCTAAGATTTCTTCTTTTAAAGTCCGGTAAAGACACTTTCGAGTAAATCTTCGTATTCGAGAGCCCTACATGGTTGGACCCAACCTTTCCTAGATCAACTAACTCCCAAAGTTATTTGGCTTGGCTGTACCAAGGGTTCCATGGTCTGGTTCTACGCGCATCAATCCATGTGAACCCTGGTCTAATCGTAGGCATTCTTGGCACATTAAGCATTACTTAGCATATCTATTTTTAGGGTTGTTACAGCCTCCTAGCCCGCTCAAGCTCTGTCTTCTCTCTCTTTTTGGCACGGGACTCATCACCGGCCTTAGTGGTATGGCTGGAGCTGATCCTCTTGGTACGCACACGATTCTCATGATGAGTCTTAGCAAGGACTTTGAACAAGGCCTCTGGAAACGTGTCCTCAGCTAGCTCAGTGGGAGACCTCTTTAGCTCAGTCCCCCTCATCTCAAAGATGGCATCGATGTTAGTCTTCAGGCTGGCCAACTGAGTCTAGATGGCAGTGAGGTCAGCAGTGGGAGTTGGGTGTGCTAGAAGCCGTAGCTCAAAGGCATCTAGGTATTTGTAGACCGCCTGAATCTGCTGCTTGGCTTGCTGGGCCACCCGCTTCTTTATGTAGTCCTCTACCTCAACAATGGATTTGTGCATCCAAGGCTGAATGTGGTGGAGCAGAGTGGCCATCTGTGCCTCTAACTTTTGAACTCGAGTTAGAGGGACCAACAGCGCAGATGGTGGTGTAGATCTCAACAAGTTGGGTTCCTTGTTAGTTGCATGTGAAGAAGATGCCGAAGTGGGATCAGCAAGCTCTGGTGCAGCAGAGTCAGCCCCTTCGGCTACCTTCACAGTGTCTGCAAAGTTCTTGCTCAATGGCGGAATACTGGGCACTTTTCGTGGTTCCGTTACAATGGCCTCATCCTTGATGAGGCCTATATCAATTATCGCAGCTGGTTGCCGAAGTGTATCAGAGTGCAAAATTGGCACTCCTGCCTCCCTTCTCAACTTGAAGACTTAACACGGAAAGGGGTATGTGGTTGAAGTCTTAAATGCCCTTTAGTGAATCTCCGCTATAAAAACCCGAGTGAAGTCTATCTCCAGTCCGGCTACCAAAGGTGCAACCATTACATCCCTATCCCTTGTGAGTACATTATCATCTTTTGTGGGGGATACCTGTGTTGGAAAAGAAGCCACAAAAACTTGGCCAAAAAAGTAAGGGTAGCCTTCTTGATCAGCCCTCGGAGATCTATCACCCAATCTACCCTCTCACCAGCAGTCACCAGATACTGAGCCAACCATTTGTTCAATGCCTCTTTCTTCTCTGCGTTGCACTGAAACTCACCAAAATGAACGATCTCCCACCTATTGTAAAACTCTGAAGTATTTTGGGTCCATTGTGTACCAGTTATGGGGTCGTATAGGAAACAACGGATGGCAGACTCTTATATGTCAACCCGGAAGCCCTGGACTAGAGAAGAAGGGGAGAGGATCTTGTTTGGTGGGTCTTTCCCGCCATTCTATAGAACCTCATAGAGTAGCAACATAAGAGGCATAGAACTCCCGGATGATCTCCTCACTATAAGTATCCAACTCTAGGGCCATCCAGTCAAATTTGTGCAGATTGAAAAGTTTGTGCACCTCAGGGACCATGGGAAAACTCCTTGTGAGGATGCGACACTCCTCATTAATCAACCGAGTCATCACCCTTTATCACAACATCTTTGCATCCTTATACACCTGGTATTGTCCCTCTATGTACCACCGCTTTTATTCATCAGCAACCGGTGTGGGTTTATCTTCTCAAGGTGCGGGTACATACTCTGAACTAGTAGCCTTATCAGATGAGGCTTGGTGGTCTTGGCCCTCCGATCTAGTGGCTCCATGAGAGGTGGAACTGGAAGTAGTGGCTGTTTTTGACCTATAAGATTGGGCAGACCCTGAAGTAGAGGAAGACTCGGAGCCGGATGTTGATCCCCCTTCAGAACTGGAAGCATCCCCGGATGGTAAACCGGTCAATGTGCGCTCCCCATCAAACTGGGAGGCAGTGACTATGCTGGGAGTCACCTTTCGCGGGTTCGCCTAGTAACTCAGGCTGCAGCTAGTGGAGTGCGTCTACCCGGAGGAACATAGGCAGGATCCTCGTCATTGATCAACCGAAGTTAAGGGGTGACCGATTTGGATTTGCCCCTCTTGGTATGGCAAGCGTTATTCTTTGGAGCCATCGGTACCTGTTAAGTAGTTGTTAGTCTCAAATCATCATAACTACATACTCGAAAAAAATGGAACAAAAAAAATTGAGAGTCAAAAAATAGAATTTTGTTGAAGAGTCTGATCAACAGGCACTATCGATGGCCCGTTGATCAATTGACGGTTCATCGATCACATCCGTTGTATGATAAAAGAAAGGGTGGAAAACAGACTTCTCTGATGGAAATGACGGACATGTAGAGTGGTCGGTAGATCAATCGACAGACTGTAGTTCCCTTTTTGTGTCTTACACTTCGAATCTTTTTAGAATTAGGTTAGATCAGGTTCTACGAATGAAATGACAGACGTGCAGAATGGTATGTCGATCAATTGATGGACCGTAGTCCACTTCCGTTGTTTTGTAGATAAGCATTTTTGTGGAGGTATCAATCGACGAACCCCATCGACGGTTCATAAACAGTATATCGTACTGTTGGCATGAGATTGAATTCAGGCCTTTTACAAGATCCAATTTTTGTGTCTTTGGTGACCGGTTCTCAACATACTTATTAACGCACTAACACTAGTTGGTAATTCCTAGGGTTCAGATTTCATACAATTATCAATCCAATTCAGTCATAATAACCCTAAGTCAGAACTTTCCGACATACGGAGATACACATTATATATAGACTAAAATGCTACGCAACCATATCATTCCGAGGGACGTAACTACACAACGTTTAGCATGAAAATTCACCTAATGTAGTCCCAAGGTCAAGACCCACTCTCGAATTTCTATGTACAACTATGAACGAGAATTTAAAGTTATTGGAAATCGAAGTTCCTGTTGTAGTAGTGGTATGGTTGTATGTAATTGTGAACTTTCAAGCAGTAGCATATGCGCCCGAACATGATCACCGGCCGAAGAAGAGTAGAAACACAGAGAACTTGGGGGAGAGAGTATTTGGGAATTCTCAGGGATTGATGGGACTACTTGGAAAGACAGGGAGTTTATTTTGGAAGTGAAATATGGAGGGAATGAAGGGTTGAAACGGTTAAGGAAGGGAATTTGAAAGAAAATGGAAAGAGGGAATGAATTTGTAAGGGTATGTCTTTTATAATTATCAGCAAGTTCAGGTCGGATCACTGGAAAATTTGGACCTACAAAACCCTGTTGACGGTCCGTACGTCAATCAACGGTCCATCAATATGGAACATCGATCACTTCTAGACTTCGAAAATTTGGAAACATATCTGGGATCTACGGACACCACTGACGCTCCATCGATGGAACGACGGTCTGTTGATGGGGTCCGTCGACCTCTGCACCAGACCATTTTCTGCAGATTGTTTCTTTTGCTCCCTGCACATGTAACACCCGTTAGTCCATTATTTTTGTGGTTTTATGGAAACTTTTGAGATACGGACCGTATACTAATCTATAGCAAACACTAGCACATAGGTAAAGAATGAAATAATGAGAAAAACAAAACTAAACTATGACTAGTGCTACTAGGAAAACAAAACCTATCGTTGGCTAGAGAATACACCTTGGGTTGCCTCCCAAGAAGCGCTTGATTTAATGTCGCGGTACAATGCAGGACCCTTGATTACTCAGACTTCATCAAGATGACAGGCCTTAACCACTTCATGAACACTCTCTGCATGCCAGATAAATCTTTATACTTTGCCCGTTGACTGTGAACTTTGCGCCTTCCTTATTCTCCAACTCAACCACTCCATGTGGGAAAACTTTAGTGATGAGGAATTGTCCTATCCACATGGACTTTAGTTTTCCCGGAAACAAACGTAGCGTAGAGTTGAATAGAAGCACCAAATTACCAACCGCAAATTCTCGCTTCTTAATCCTTTGGCCGTGGTACTTCTTCATCTTTTATTTATAGATGGATGAACTTTCATAGGATTTTAGGCAAAACTAATCAAGATCTTTCAACCCATATAGTCGTTGTTCTGCTACTTAAGTCCAATCCAACTTCAGTATGTTCATTGCCCACATCGCCTTGTGCTCTAGCTTGACCGGTAAGTGACAAGCCTTCCCATATACAAGTTGATATGGAGACATACCTATGGGAGTCTTGTATGCAATGTCTAGTCCCGAAGAGCATCATCAAGTCTACTTTACCAATCCGTTCTATTAGCATTCACAGTTTTCACCAGAATTGCTTTATCCCTCGATTGTACACCTCAACTTGCCCGCTAATCTGTGGATGGCACGGAGTAGCCACATTATGGAGAACACCATATTTCTCCAATAGCCCTTTGAACAATTTATTACATAAGTGAGAGCCACAATTACTAATAATGGCCCTAGGTGTACAAAATCTGGAAAAAGATATTCTTTTTCAAGAATGCGGTTACACTTTTTCCTTCATTCTTAGGAAGCGCAATTGCTTCCACCCACTTCGATACATAGTCACCTACCCCAAGAATATACTTCATCCCATGAGAACTCACAAATGGGCCCAAAAATTCAATTCCCCATACATCAAATAACTCAATCACGAGAATAGGATTCAAGGGAAGTGTTTGCCTCTTCGAAATTCCTCCATCTCGTTTGCACCGATCACATGATTTGGCAAAATTGTGAGCATCTTGGTGAAAGGTTGCCCAATAATACCCACACTGCAGGATCTTATGCATAGTCCGGATACCACTATGGCGCCCACCCACAGGCGATGAGTGACATGCCTCCAAAACAATCAACATCTAACCTTAGGTACACAAAGACAAATTATTCCATCGACACAACTCTGATATCTCATCCCAAAAGAACTTCTTCACATCATGCAGGAACTTTTTTCTTTGGTTAAAGGTCAAAATTTATTGGACCACATCGCTTGCCAGATAGTTCGCGAAGTCTGTGAACCATGGGATCAAATCTTGAGAAGCGACCAATACATTTATATATGAGAATACATCATCAATTTCAGCCTTTACTCCTAATTCACGCATAGCTTCGTCTTCCAATCTACACAAGTGGTCGGCAACTTGATTCTCAGTCTCCTTTCTATCTTTACCTCAAAATCAAACTCTTGCAGCAACAATACCCATCTGATCGCAATCAAGTACCTCAAAAAAGAATGGTCGGTATGCACTATGACCCTCGTGCCAAGCAAATAGGAGAGAAATTTATAGAATGCAAACACCATCACAAGAGGTTTCTGTTAATTTACCGTGTAGTTCTTTTGAGCTTTATTCAGGGCTTTACTTGCATAATAGATGAGGTGGAGGATTTTATCCCTTCTATGTCCGAATACCACACCAAGTGCAACCCCACTCGCATCACACATCACCTCAAATGGCTCACTCCAATCTGGTGTAATAATAAGGGGCATGAATACCAACTTTTCATTCAACTCTCGAAATGCCTTCAAACAGGATTCGTCAAAATTCAACTTACATTCCTTCTCGAGCAGTTTGACAAAGGATGTGCAATTTTTGAAAAATCCTTAATAAACTTCCTAAAAAAAACTGCATGCCCAAGAATATTTTTCACACCCTTGACAGAGATGGGTGGCGGAAGCTTTTGTATCATTTCCACTTTAGCTCAATTAACCTCTATTCCCTTCTCAGAGATGCGATTACCCAACCCGATGCCTTTATTACCATAAAGTGACATTTCTCCCAATTTAGCACCAAATTACAATATTCACACCTCTTGAAAACCTCAGCCAAATTACTCAAACATCGACCAAAGGAGTCTCCCACTACAGAAAAATCATCTATGAACACCTCAATCGTGTCTTCCACCATATCAGAGAATATCGACATCATACAATGTTGGATGGTCGCCGGTGCATTACATAAACCAACGACATATTTTTGAATGCAAAAGTTCCATAGGGACAAGTGAAAGTTGTATTTTCTTGATCTTCTGGAGCGATGGAGATCTGATCGTAGCCTAAATAGCCATCAAGAAAGCAATACCAACCTTTGCCTTCAAGTCTGTCTAGAATCTGATCCATAAGGGGCATGGGGAAATGTTCCTATTCTGTCCACGCATTCAACTTCCGGTAGTCCATGAAAACTCTCTATCCGGTCACTGGTCGCATTGGAACAAGCTCGTTCCTCTCATTAGGTACCACTGTCATCCCACCCTTTATAGGCACGCATTGAAAGGACACACCCATCTATTGTCCGGAATAGGATAAATAATTCCAGCATCCAACCACTTGATGGTCTATTTTTCACTACCTCTTGCATAGGTGGATTCAACCTTATTTTGTGATCAATACTCGGTTTGTGATCGGGCATGAGTTTGATTTTGAACAAATACCGGGAGGGATCCGAATAATGTTCACAATAGTCCAACCAATGGCTCGCTTAAACCTCTTCAATACTTCCACTTCTTGTCTATTCAAATATACTCGTTGTCTATTCAAATCTGCTGTAATTATCGCCGACAAAGTGTCATCCCTACCCAAGAATACATATCTCATATGAGGTGGTAGAGCCTTAAGATCTAATTTAGGGGCCTTTTCAATAGATGGTTTGGCGGGTGGAGACTCGCGACGCTTCATATCCAACTCTAGTTTCTCCGGCTTTGAACGATATTTGTTTCGTTCAAGTGCAACCACCAAAGAACCATACTCTTCAATACCATCTCTGCCAAAATTCATGATAAATGCCGCTAGTGCCTTAGACACCTAGTCGCTCTTCAATTTGCACTTCAGATACACTCTCAACCTTGTAGGATATAGCTGACACCGTTTGGTGCTCACCAATCTGCTTCATGGACCTACATATATTGAAAGTTGCTTCTTCATTGTTTAACCTAAATTTAGTCTGCCCATTTTCCATGTCGACTAATGCATGCCCAGTGGAAAGGAATGGTCTTACTAGAATAATGGGACCTCAAGGTCAAACTCACAGTCAAGAATCACAAAATCGTCTAGAAAATGAATGACTCCACTTTGATAACCACACCACATAGTATGCCAATGGGCCTCTTCACAGTTTGATCATCCATCAGTAACCGCATCGTAGTAGACTTTGGGTCACCTTAGCCTAACTTCTTATAAATGGACAGAGGCACGACGTTTATGCTCGCACCAAGATCACATTGTGCCTTAGAAAGTGTAGTAAACCAATCGTACATAGAATAATGAAGGCACCCGGATCTTATTTCTTCTACACAAGAGACCTTGTAGCAATAGCACTATAATGTTGCATTCTGTCATTATCTTCAAAACTCACAGATCTCTTCTTTGTCACCATGTCCTTCATAAACTTAGCATAACTGGGCATTTGTTCCAAAGCTTCTATAAACAGGACATTAATGGAATTTTTTTTCAACATAGTGATAAATCGCCGATATTTACCACCTTCAGTCCTCTACACTAATCTTTTTGGAAATGGTGGTGGAGGTCTAGGAATGGGGACCACTTTCTGAGAGGTCTATTCTTCTTTTGCCATTTTTTCCACCATCTCTCAACTAGCTTCTACTACATCTTCGTCCTTTCTTATATCACCTTCTACTACAGACGGCACAGGTGGATCAATGGTCTTCTTACCCCCTCGAGTAGTGACTTCCATGCAATGCCCGTCATATTTAGGATTCTGGATAGCATTGCTTGGAAGAGTGCCAGGTTGGCGTGGGTTCATAGTAGTAGACAATTAAGCCATCTGTAGCTCAAAATGCATTATCGAAACCGCATATGCATCCACCTTTTGTCCGATGTTAGCTAAGTCACCTCTCATCTCCTTGACATTTTCATCACTCGCATTAAACCTCCTCCTCATCTTCTGCAGCATATCCTCAACTCGTGCCATACTACCTCTACCGTCCCTAGGAGAAACATCCGTATTTTGAGGGGGAACATATGGCCCACTCTGATTATTCCTATTACCATAGTTATTCTAGTTGAAGTTGTTGTCGCGGTTGGCGTTCCGATCTTGTACATATTGACCCTCTCGGTTGTAGTTACCAGAGTTTTGATCGTGGTGCCAATTCTCCTGATTGGAGCCTTGGGCATTTGGTCGAAAACCCCCCGTCTGATCATTCAATGCATAGGCATCCTCTTCATAGTAGTACTCATCTAACGGCAATGGTGGTTTAGTTAAATAGTTCACTGTATTTACCTTCTCTGCACCTCCGCTCACATGTTTCAACACCAACCCTAGCTCAGTTCTCATCTGCGCCATATCTTCACTAATTTTATCTGCAACTGGGTTGTTAGTAGCTTGTACCGCAAAGGTGTTTATCCAGTGTCCGACTTTCTAGTGCTCCAAGCTTGTGGTTGCGAGATATCTTCTCCAACTTTTCTGCAATCTCGGCATATGTGCATTCCCTATAGGACCCCCCCCCCCCCGCAATAGTATCGAGCACTGCTTTGTTGTTATCATCTTGACCTCTGTAAAAGTACTCCTTCAGTGACTCATGATCTATGTGGTGGTTCTGGATGCTTCTCACAAACGCAGTAAATCTGTCCCAAAAGCTACTCACCGACTCTCTAGGTAGTGCCACAAAATTGTTTACCTTATCCTTGTTGTTTAGCTTCTTGGACACCGGATAGTACCTCACTAAGAACACATGTCTCAACTGATTCCAAGTATATATAGAGTTGTATGGAAACTCAGTGAACCATATAGCGACATCTCCTGTTAGTGATAATAGAAATACGCGCAACTCGATGACGTTCATATCCAAGTCTTGTCTCCCTACACAACTTTTACACACAGACCTAAGTTTAGCTATTTGAGCATGTGGGTCTTCTGATGGCATTCCCGAAGTCATGGGACTACTGGAGGTATCAATCCCACAGCGTGTCTAATTGTGGGCCTCCCCTGGCAATGGAGGTTGCTGGCTTGCTCCATTATCAAAGTGCACTTTTTTAGGGTTAATTGGGACCCCTTGATTTTTCATTCTCCTGAAAGTTCGATTAAGTTCAAGATCGTATGGAGTGAGTGGTTCTCCTCGGCTCCGTGTACTTGGCATACATTAGAGCTACACCTGGGACAACAAAAACAAAAATAAAAAGTAAAATCAGGAAATAGTTGACTAAATTTTAATAATGTAATTAATGTTAATCAAAAGCAAGATTCCCCAGCAACGGCGCCAAAATTTAATACGCTCAAATTATACCTCCCTAAAGAAGTATAAACGGTCGTAATCAATTAGAGAACCCAACTAGTAGGTTAGGGTCGAGCCCAAGAGGAAAATGGTTTAGCCTTAGCTTTCATTCACAATGATGTTCGTTTAATCAATGTCTTTCCGAAAACAAGTAAGTAAAGGGAGGGGGGTTGTGAAACAATTTCCTTAAACAATCTACGTTAACAAGTAAACGAATGTAGATGTTGAACTTTTATCAAGTTGTGAGAATAGCTAGGGTATATGTGTTCCCCACAAGTTCATAACGTCGTATTCCTAGCAATAGCAATTATTTCCTAGTGTTTTTCATGCAAAGTGACAAGTTAGATATCTCTAAATCTTTGGTCCGGCATCGAGAGAATTTCATCCCGCACCTTGGTCGGGCTACATGTTTATAATTTATTAACCGTTACCTTTACCTCATATTAGACATCATAATCGATGTATGACTTAGTTATTACTTTGCACCAATCGACACTAGCTTATTAGATAGTATCACACTAAATCTTTGTTAATAATTTTTTTTCCTATTCCTTCTTTTTTGGTACACAAAGTAGCAACAAGGTGACTTATAACGTGTTCACTCGTTAAAAAGACTTCTAAGCGAAAGAATTATCAATACATGCAAAAACACTATTTGATAATTTCTTAATTGTGAGTTATACTTTGTTAATTACCCATGATTCCTACAACCCTAGTTGTGGATTTCGTTACACATGCAAGAAAGACCATAATTCATAGTTTTTAACGAAGAAATCATGAACTTACTTAACAATTAGAAGAAACCAACAAATTCAACTTGAAATTGCAAGAAAATTCTTCAAAACAAATCCGGAAATTAATTAATTGCCCAAGTTTGCAAAACTCAATCTCCAAATAACAAAATAGAACAATAATAATAATAGCTAACCTCAAAAAGAAGGTTTTAATACCCTATATATAGAATACATAGTCCTAAAGAAAAAGGAATTGAAATAAGGAAAGTTTTGTCCAGGTATGCGACTTCAATCGACGACCTCACTCTCGAACCGTCGATCAATCTACGGACCGTCAACTGCCTCCGTCAGTCAAGACTTGAAAATATTTAGCTCCACTGGATGGAATCCTTTCTGAATCAAACGACGGACCAGAAATACAGTACGTCGATGCTCCTCCGTATCTCCATACTTAAAATCTTGAAAAATCAGGTACTGGAAACTTCTTTGAACCAATCGACGGTTCACTAGTACGGTCTGTCGATCAATCGATGGACCGTCATTTGCTCTCGTGGCTCCACACTTGGTCATATTTCCCTGATTTTCTCTCATACCATGAACTGCACATCGATGGCACCAACTACGGTCCATCGATCAGAAGATGGCCTATCGATGGCCTTCATAGATCATCTTCTCCAATTTTCAGCTGCTTTCTGTGGTTTCAACCTGGACATCTTTCCTGCAAAACAAAACACAAAACTTGTTAAAACTACTACAAAAAGGCTCTAGACACACACAACACTCAAGTAAATTGCATTGAAAATATCGTGAAACCACGGTACATCACTCACAATCAAACAAACATGAATGTGCGGCTACGATGAGGCCAAATGAAGTTGCATAGATGATATGTGAACTTTTTACATCTCGTTGTGATTAGCCAAGTATCAAATTGAGTATCTTGCGATGAATATTGCACACTAGCGAAAGTTTGGAGTCTTGTTTTACTTTGGAGTCAATATTGTAACGACTCGGCAGCCCCCCCCCCCCAAGTCGTCACACGGCATACTCGACCTCTCGCTGGTCTTGTACAATCCTCTTAGCTTTCATTCATTATATAGGTATGAAAAGTAGTGCGGAATTAAAACTTTTCACAACATAGCTGATAAGAAACTCTTTCATAATATAAAGGAAAGAAGTCTCATCATTACAAGACAGCTTATATAGGTCTTAAAATCATAGGGTCATGACCCTTTACATTGAAAAAAAACATACTAAGTCTTGTACAAGTCTTTAAAATAAAAAAACTAAAATAAATATAGATCATTTTCTCAAACATATGAGGACATACCAATCTTGAGAGAAATCAACATTCCAAGTTTCACCTTCTAAGAAACCTTCACTTTCCTTCCACCTATACTTTTAAAAATATAGGATAATATGGAGTTAGTACAAACATTGTACTAAGTATGACAATATACAAAAACATGCTTAAAGAGAACATTTTAGTTGAAACATACATTTCATGCTATTTTAGTAAAACCTTCATGAATCAAGTTTACCAAGCATCTTGCAAGTCATTATTTCACATACAGGATATTTCCATAAATTTCACATTTCGTCACATTCATCAATAATCCATTAATCATTTAGACCTTCCTATAAAAAATTATCCTAAGACTCACCGAGGTAAGACATGAATAGACCGCCCATACAACCTCTTCAATACACACCTAAGTGATCTTTAAAACTGTCAAAGATAAGCATGATTAATTTCAATTCATTAAGTCAATATTCATTACTTGATATACTAGAGGAACTATATATGCATTTAAGAATTTCACACAAGGATCATCCTCCAAGACAACCCCCAAGTTACACTAGTGCAATTTGAAAGTACAATTCCATACTACTACTCCCACCTTAGTGCTCCTTAGTAATCACCCTAGACTAGACACATCTGATTCATTATTCCATAACTTTAATCAACATTAGATATAATACCAATATGCTTCATTCACGTTAGACTTAAAGTCAACTTACTTCATTAGCATCATATAGTAACCCATTCATAAATTTTCATACAAGGACACACAAAGACTCCCTCCAAATGTCTCCTTGTGCAATGGATAGATGGCGTCCCATTCCACCACCTACTCTAAGTAGTACACCCTTAAGAAGACTTAGTTAATTTACATTAATTTTTGGGGATAGCTTTAACCGACATAGACCGTGAGAGCTAGACATGGAATCCTAGTATTAATCTCATCTCAATAGGTACATTTGATACAATATATCTACTCACGAAGAGTATACATCCCTTCTTAAAATCCTCTAGGAGTTAAGCATAACTCCCCCATAGCGTCTTAAACATTCATTACATTCTTTAGCTATATGTTAAGAGATTGTTACTAAGTACCACATCTCAACTCACGAAGAGTACCCATCTCTAGAGGTTGGTTTTGAATACTCATCTCCACTTACGAATAGTACCAACCTCCAACCATTAATTGGAAAGCTCTCGGGAATAGTGAGGTTGCTACTAAACACTTCATCTAAACTCACGAAGAGTGTTCACCCCAAAATCCCCCTTTTTCATTCATTCGAGTTCTTAGGAATATTAGGGTGGGTACTAGATACTACATCTCTATTCACGAATAGTGTATACCCCCAAATTCCCACATTATTCTTTGACTTTATTCATTCATTCCTTTTTTTTGTATGTGAGAGTATATGTGAGAACACCTTTCATATAACTACCATCATACATAACATTGACTTCTAAACGTGATCATTCTACATTCATCATAATTCACACACTATCATGCTCACATTTACATTATACTTCATTTAGACAAAGCATCTTCAAGACACACATTCCCAACTTCATAAGACATCTCATGCATATACATCATAACATCACATTCAATATCTTCAATGCCATAATCACTATTCACACACACACATTATATATATATATATATATATATATATATATATATATATATATATATATATATATATATATATATATATATATATATATATATATATATATATATATATATATATATATATATATATATATATATATATATATATATATATATATATATATATATATATATATATATATATATCATATACTTCAAGTAAACACCACCTTACCCTTCATCCAAGCCTTGACCACCTTTCTCAATTCTCCAATAAATCATCATAATAAGTCATAAATGGCAGTAGATAATAATAATACAACATAAGAAAAACACAACTCTAACATTATCTATTCATATTCATCAAACCCAATTCATAAGTTAAAATTAAAGAATTTTCATGAACATGGTTCCATTGAGTTTTTGATCATAAAAACATCACTTTACATGTAAAACATCATAATTCATCAATTAAAACCTTCTCGTGCAAAGACTCATGCTTAGAATTTGAAATAGAAGAATTTAGGATTTGAAACCCTTTTTGAAATGCCTTTGGATTGGCTCCTTTAATGAGAAAAGAATCAAGGATGAACTACCATATCTTATTTGAAAGAAATCCCACATAATTAGGGTTGAAACTTGAAGAAGTTTTACCTTATTCCTTGGTTCTTCAAAGCTTCATCAATAGAGGCTTTTGGAGAAAGAATTTTTGGAGAGCTTTTGTTTTGAACTTGAGGGTTATATTTTGATAGGTGAATTGGGGTTTAAAGTGACTCAATTACCGTCCATAAATAATCCCCAAAATACCCAAAATACCCCTACACTAATTTGACCTTTTAACCAAGTTTAATTTGACTTAAAAACGATGCGACCAAATTTTGGACATGGCTGCGCGTCGCGGGGAAACCTTAGAATCTTGGTTATGGAATTAATTTTGAGACAAAATGGTTCGTGAAAAGCCCGTATCGCAAGGCAAAGTTTTTTCCTTTAAGTGGCAGTTATGCGACGTGCAGGCAGTGCCAAAAATAGTCTGTTTAGAAGCCTTCTTGTCACACCTTTGGTCCTCCTTAAGGACCCTTTAGTTGTTCATGGGGTGTCTTTCCTTGACGTTTTGACCCTAGGTATGTCCCTCTAGGTTCTAGGGTCATCCCCAATAATTTTTGACTCCATACAACACAATCATGCATAACAAATAAGAACACACTAGCACACACAAGGCTAGTTTTCGAACGTCTAGGTTGTCCTTTGACGTTTGACTTTCAAACTGAATTCTAAAGCTAGTATTCATCATTTTTACAGCTTATTAACTTATAAAGAAATGATAGTCTCTATCTTTTCCAATTTCATTTTGAGGGCTGTTACAAATGCCTTGTATTATGAGGTTATCGTGAACCATAAATCATGACACCTAGAATTTGCACAATTGATCCGATTGACTAAGTGATGTGATCTCATGATAAGATCTTAGGAAACGTTGAAGAGTTTGAAACAATATGACACATACCTCTTTTGTGACCTACCTTGTGAGTGTGCAAACTTCTTTCGAACACTCCGTGAGCCTAACCTTTCTTTTGAAGAAATTTGATGAAAACATGACCTTCCTTAATCCATTACCTATAATCTTCTTGATTTATGGTTGATTAAATAGTCAACATAGGCCAAAATCCTATTTTGCGGGTGTGATAAAAAGAGAAGGCACGTCAGGAAGTGCAAGAAAAATCTTCTTTAACCCACAGTGTTGAGAAAAATGGAACCCCACCATACAACAAAAAAAAAGAAAGAGAAAAAGAGAATAAAAGAATGAATAAGAAAAATTCATGGAATAAAATTATGAGAATTAAAAAAGAAATGGGGTTTCCGAACAATCCCTGGAAAGTGAATAATGAGATGACTTATGAGCATGAAATAAAATGATAAAGGAAAAGGAAAGGAAGTGTTGTGAGCATCACATTTCATGAGTATAAAGTCACTGAGCCTAAATGACCATACTTTTCCACTGAGCCTTATTACAAGCCTTGAAAATATCTTTTTGATCTTGAGTGAGTTGAAATAAATGTTGATTGGAAAATACGAGCAAACCTATGGGCGAAATCATGCATTGTGTTTGAATTCGGAACTTAATGTTTGAACCATTGTTTGTGAAAATGGAATCACTTTGTGTTAGGGCATTTGAACATTACCGATGAGCTTGAACTTACATTTGAAGAAAGTATCGTGAGCTTGAGAATCTTTGATAATGGTGTGTCACAACTTAAGTCTTTGAGTACACAATATATCCTTGCATGAGTAAGTTGAGTCTTTTTTTGTACATTCATGATTGAGTCTTATGTAAAATTGTTTCAGGCATCCTTTTTGAACTGCTGGACATGAGTTTCTTACTTGACGATAAGTAAAAGATTATGTTGGGGGTGTTGATGAGTCGAGTCCACTTTTAGGGCTATATTTTTATAGATTGAGTGTCCTCAAATGCATATTTTGCCTCAATAAATGATGAAAAATCTTGTGTTTTAGGTATTTAGACTTAGAGACAAATCATGGACACAATAGAGCAAAGAGAAGAAACGCAGGTGAAAGAACAAAGAAACGACGACCTGAGATCGCCTAATCAGTTAGGTGAGTCGCCAAATGGCCTTATTCTCTCCTAATATTCCATTTTTCTGAGCCTTGAAGGAGAGGATCAAGTCGGCGATGAAAAAGACTAGTCAACATGTCGCCAAACAATTCCGCGAAGCAGTACTATATCGCCAAATGATTCAGAACGCGAAGATGCTGAAGACTTAAGCAAAATGGCAATGGAATATACCCAAGGGCGCATCGCCGAACTGACCGGCGATCCCGACTACAGTGTCGCATGATCCTTCACATCACAATTTAGACAACTATAAATACATTTTTAAAATCTTAGTTTACTATCGAGACTTTTAATATTCAAATAGATTTTTTATTTTCTAGCTTTAGTTCTTAGAGTTTTTGGGAGACATTGTTCTTAACCTTTGAAGATTCGAAGGTTTCCAACTCCAAAATATTTAAAGTGGGTATTGAAGAATCTTCATCTTTGACGTGTGTAAAGACATCTTTTATCGTACCCAATTGATGGAAATACTTTTCGGAATCAATTTCTATCTCTTTACCATGCCTAGCTAAACCCCAATTCTTGGGATATGATTATGTGTATATGAGTTGAATTTATTTCAGGGTCTTGCTAATTGATAGTTAATGTGCTGTTTAAATGTGATTTTGGTCACTAGTTATGTCTAAAATTAATGGGATTGTAGTTGCAAATATAATTTTAACTTTGTACTTTTGGCTTGCTCGAGAGAGAGGTTTTAAAACTAAGACTACTGAATTGATAGCATGTGGCATTGAGTAATTGTGGGTTCAGGTCGAGAGAGTGAATCCTAAACTCTCTTCCACACATTCAGCTCGAGAGAGTAAATGGACTAAGGCGAAGACTGGGCATATTTGCGGCTTATCGGTGTTCGAGAGCAACCGATTTGATTTGGGGAAAATTTCTCGAGAGAGAACTAAAGTCTAGTTTAGTTACAAATTTACAGTTATTTACTATCAATAGCATGTACCCGGTTTTTTATTTTAGCCCATATTACTATCACATCCCAAGAATCCCGTCTCCATGTTCGTATTTTTATTCTTACCGTTTTAGTTTCTAAGTAAATATAAACCCCCCTTTTTCATAATTGACACTTGTGCCACCCCTTATATTTATTATGCTTTCATTCTTAAATATTTATATCTATGATTGATTAGAACACATTAGCATTTGGCTATTTGATTCTCGACTACAAACCACTCCACGTGGAAACGATCCCAGCTCATTCGGTTGGGTAATATACTGACTAATGATTGTTGGCACATGAACTGGAAATAGTGTTCTGATATGTCAAGTCACCTTTTAAACATTATCACCAACATCAATGGCAACACTCATAACTATCTTAGCATGCACATAGCGAAGAGGCTCACTACTAGGAAACTTAGGCATAGAGGTAGGTGCATCCTGTAGACAAACTTCATCCCATCACATACAAATATCTAAAGACTACAACTTAGTCTTCTCCACTTTCAAGGTATAAAGCTCCTCTCTCATTATGTCTAATGCATTAGAACAACCCTTGGCATTCTGTTGGGACTCAAGTCTGACAGTGAGGTTATCCTATATCACACAATCACCCTCTAACAGGCTCTGAAACCAACTCACCCTTTCTCTCAACAGAGAAACGTCTATATCAATATCCCTATAAATAATCCCAGGCAAGTCCTCTCAACCCGTGTGGCTCTAACATCTACTTAATGGGCAATGCTTCCCATTTGATAATTCATTTCCTAGGTTAAGGAGGATAGGTGATAGGAGCGGGGGTAATTGTCATAGTAGAAGTACCAGCAGATACATAATTAGTATATGTAGAAGTCATAGAAGAATGAGATGATGTACCTATATTCTCCACAAAAAGAACAGTTGTTCTAGCCTCAGCTTCTAATGTGGTGGGATCAACCACGGTCATCGTGCATGGTGGTGGCGATTTCCTCCGATCTGCAACATCCCATAAGCACACAACCTAAATCCTACTAATGTCGTTGGAAGAATCCAGGGTGACCCTCTCATATGTAACTTCCCTGCACTTGACTTTTCACATTGTTGTGTAATCAGTATTGGAAATGGGAGAGACGTATGATCCTATCTATCTAGCCAAACCAATATCGTGATACAATATTCAAATCCTTCTTCTCGATCCCGGCGCCATTAGCCATCCAGAATAGACAAGAATCATAAAAAAGGAGCCAACCAATCTTTCAAGAAGTCTAAGTCATTTCGTATTTAGAGTGAACAGAAATTTGATTGAAATTTTCAGTACCCCCAGTACAACGTTAATTTCCCCAACATTGAATTGTAATTTCTTGCCGTGTACCCCCACTTCTTCAAGAGGGTTTGAAACTGTACATTTAAACTTATTTGATAGGGCATGAATATAGGCATTGTAGAACCCAAGTACCCAATAAGTAATTTTGGGTTTTCTTACTTTTTGAACCCCTCAAACTTGTGGAATTGAATAATGTCCCAGATAGCAGGGTAGTCGCTCATTACTCCATTTGTAGAAAGTTGTCTCTCCTCAAGAATAGTCCTCTCTCAACTAGCTTTGAGCCTATTGAATGCTCTTAGAGAAATAATTGAGAGGAATGTAGGAGTAAGTGCTTATTCAAGGGAGGGATATACCAATTTTGACCTAATCTCTTTTCTTTTAGAATGGATGAAATAATAAAAACTCAATTCTTAGGATTCCATCCTAATGTTTTTACCAAAGTCAATTGTCCAAGTTAAAAGGCTTCAAATCTTGGAAACTTGCACAAAATCCAAACGAACGACCCGATGACTAAAGTGACAGTCCCAGTAAGTCATCAATGACTTTGGATCTCTACATTAAATCTCTAATTGCTAAAAAGATTTTAAAAAGTAAAATAACTTGGTGGTAATTTAGAAAAGTTAAGGAAGTCACCATAAAACATAAAGTTCCTCTATATATATTAGTAAAACTATTATCGTTTTCACGTTGATTATCCTTTCCTATTTGATTCTTATAATTTTTTATAGCTTTTATGGCCAAAAAATAGATAAAAGGAGAAAATGTTTATTTATATGGACATCAACAGGTGAACTTGAGAAATTCTGCAAACCAAGTGAATTTGGAGATTCTGCATTATGTTCTTTTGTACAATCCTCTTTTTTTTCTTTCGGATTTTGAGCTCACAGAGATGACAACAAATGTGTTCACAATTCAAGATATTTGGGCATTGGGGGGGGGGGAGTCATTTATTGACTTATTAAGTGTGCTCCCTATAGCACCGAAAAGCATTCTACTCAAAAAGATAAGGAGACGAATAAATCAAAAAAGAGAAATTACAGGAAGAGCGACCAAGATTGGGGATATATATTGGAAATTGAAAGAAAGCCCAAGGTTGATAAGGATTTAAGGTTAGATAACTTGAGAGCTCGTGCAGGTGGAGATTCTTCCAACTAATTCCATCAAAGGTAGGGCTTATTATTGGAATTCATGTTCTGAATAAGTCTGAGACTCTTACTGGTATACCAACTAATGTTCATGTGACCTCTGAGGTTTCCTTGAGTGCGCCAAGATCACTAGAACCACTATTGATATTCTATGATTTACAAGAGCCCCTAAATTATACCTAGACTCTAGATCCTAGTGTCACTTAAATACCCTACTCTTAGTACTATATGTGTTTTGGAATCGTGTATGTAAAAGAACAAAAAATAATTGCAGTACTTAAGAGTGATGCTAATTGTTTTAATTTGTACGGAATGAATGCATCTATGATTATAATGACGAGCAAGGGTATATCAATGACATTGTATAATATTAGACTTTGTTAATGTTCTTAATCATTCTTAGGTATTTATACCCATTTAATGATTGTATCCTTAAAATTGTACTCGATGGTTATGGAAAGCTACACAATTACTCATTCAGATTCTATTAATTAATACCAAATATTAATTATGGACAAACAAATGAGAAATATTTCTAATATTCACTAGTACATATAACCTGCATGTATTTGTGTTTCTATTGTGTGATATCGTTAGTTAAATTTATATTTAAACTAAGAAATGGTAAGTCTTTTGATTCATCTTTCTTCCATATAATACTTCACACCTTCTCATGCCATATTTTTATAAGAATGTACCAAATACATATATAAAAAATCCCATGACATGAAAAGATTACCTCAAACGATCTTCTCTTATCAGTTATATGATAATAACAAGTTATAATCATTTTGTAAACCAATGAAATTAATAATATGGTAGTTTTGGGATTGGAAAATTTATTACTAGTACTAGTCAAATGGATCTAAGCTTTTTTTGTTTTTTCTTCTCTTTATCAAACGATTTTATTTATTTTTTTCAATTTGAAGAATGCAAGTTGTTGTAAATCAAGTTAAAAAGAGGATTACGATACTATTTTATTCGGTAAAAAAATAAGAAGAAATTGTTTCTATGGTGGAAATTCATTTAATTTGTTATAGACCTAGAGGTTGTGCCTACTTCTATTAATTTCATTTGATAAATAAACTTTTAATATACTCCCCAAAATACATTACATATTTAGAAAGAAATTTATATTTACGATAAAACTTTATAACACACATACATTTAATTTAGTGAATCTTAAGAGATGCATGACCACAACAATCATTGATATAGTTAGGAAATGCATTTGATTAATGGACTTTCATATTTTTTGATAATTGGTTTTGGTATTCCAGTACTTTGATTAAGTTCATAAGATATTAGTAAGTGAGAAACTTTCATCTTTTTTTTTTAACCTGACTCCATTTCCTTAGAAAGAGAAGTTGTGCTTAACGATCAAACTTTTCATTTCATATCAAATTATTTAGTGAATCTTCAGAGATGCTTCACCAAAACCACTTTTGATCATGTTACCAAGTACATAAAATTGATGAACAAATTTCATTTTTGGAGCATTCTAGCACTGTGATTTTGTTCTTAAAATGTTACTTGATACATATATCTAAATTACTAGATAGCGAGCAATTTTTAATTATCTAGTGTAATTCCACAAATGGGGTCTACAGTGAGTAAATAGATCTTACCATTTAAATTATCAGTACAAATACATCAATAATAGTTATAGGTTTGACCTTGATATCTAGTTTGAAGTACAAGTTAGTCATTTAATATTTTTCCATATAATAAAAGAAACTCAAATGGGGAAAACCAAAATGGAATAAACCACAAAACAAATCTAATCACATTTATAGCAATAGTCTTCATCGTATTATGCTTGCCAGACTAAGATCCATTAAGATAAAATGTTGATGCTCCTATATCTTAATGTACAAAATGTTGATGGTTCCCACTCCATCTTGTTAATTACTTTTTGAGAGTGGTTTTTTATAAATTGGAATTCCATAAAAAGAACTTTTTTTTATATCTCCTATCCCACAATAGAAACAAAAATACATATACGTGATCTACCAGTGAATATTGAAAAGGTCTCTTTTTTTCCCATAATTGTTATTTACTATTAATCAATCAAATCTCAACTGTATGTATGTATCCTTAACCATGAATTACATTTTTAAGGAAACAATAATTGGATGGGTCTTAACATCTATGAATAATTAACATTTATAACCAAGTCTTATATCATCAAATTTCATAGAGTGATCCTCAGCCATCATTATAATTTTAGTTACATTCATACCATACTGACTATAAAAATATATTGTCACTCTTTACTGCTACATTTGTTTTTTATTCCTTCATAGACACAACTCCACAACACGTATAGTACTGAGAGTGGGGTATATCGGTGAAACCCTAAGCTTCGGATTCTGGATGTGAATCATGGACTCCTATATCTCGAGAAACATCAACAGTGATTCTAGTGGTGGCTGGCACACTCAATGAAAGCTCTGGAGCCCCCTCAACAGCTGGTGGTATAGTGTTATGAGCCTGAGAGTCGATCACAACATGAACTCTACTAGTAAGGCCTACCTCTGTTGGCACCGAGCTGGAAGAAGCTCCACTAGCACGAGCTCTGAGCTCATCCAACCTTTGCTCCTCATCAACCTTGGACCTCCTCTGCGCTTCCAAAAAATCTTCCTTCTCCTGGTCTCTCTTCACGTTCATTCTCTTCTTTGATTTATTCTTCTCCTTATCATCCTCACAAGGGCTCTTGCCTTAGGCCTTAGGGAAAGAACTCAATAAGTGAATAGAGGGATCCACCCCTTGAAATTCATCGACGTCTAGAATTGGGAACACCACTTTTGGCCTCTCTTGTAGATGTATGAGCTGAAAATCCCACAAGTAAAAAAAGGATTGTGCAGGAGCATCATTTCCCAAGTTCACCTGTTGATGTCCATATAAATCTTCGTTTTCTCTTTTTGTCTTACTTCCTGACCATGATTTTTTTTTTGAGAAATTATAAGAATCAAATAGAGAAAGTTCAATGAACGTGAAAATGACAATAATAATACGAACATGTATATATATAGGAACTGCATGTTTTGTTGTGATTTCATTAACTTTGCTTACCAAGATTAGAAGGGATGTCACGTTCATATAGGTAGTTAACTTCTCCCCGATTTTTTATGTAAACCCCCTTGGAAGACTCAGTACATGTTCCAACAACATAATGTTTGATCAACTTGTTACCTCGAATATGTTGTTTACGTCTCGGTGTCACCTACAAATTAAATCATTTTATGACCATCCATACATAGAGTAAATCTCATTTCCTATTCAAATATTATTTTATCGAGCTAACCTGCATTGTTTCTTCATTTTTGCTTAATTTCTTCTTTGTTTCATGAACGTCCCCATGTAGAACGAAATTGTAAACCTCAACCAAAGATCGGAACTTTTTGTTTGTATCCAAATGATGATAGATCTGTTTGCAAACAATATTTAGATATTTATGCTTTCACAATCTCACCAATGACAACTTACTTAACCAATTTTGTTGGCAAGAACACATGTATATCATTCAAAAAGAACTTACATAATCGATTATTGAACCAGCTGGACGAGAAGTGTTCTTAATGATCCAGTTTTGTCTTCTCTGCTCAAATGTATAAGTATGCAGGTAAGGCATATTTGTTTGTGTCATCTCATTCTGCAACAAAAGAAGTTGTACTTAAGCAATTCAAAATTACCAAAAATTCATTCACTAAAGGTAATTATTTGAATGTAATGGGAGCATCAAGATATTGGAGCATCAATATTTTATACTCTAAACGATTGTGGTATGACCAACATAATAAGAAGTTAATCGCTTCTAAATATGAGTAGATGATTTTGTCGTTTATTGTTTTCATTTTCTCCATTTCGGCTTCTTGTATTTTATGGAAAAAATAAATAAATAACTTCTACCTCTGTCTTGATTGTTACATTAGGCCTATAACTATTTCTGACGGATTTGTATGGTTAATTCAAATGGTAAGAAATTTTTACTTTTCCTAGACCCCATTTTGTTGGATCAATCTAGGTATTCAAAATTGCTCGATTTCTAGTAATTTAGATATTTGTGTCAAATCACATTTCTAAAACCTAATAGTAGCTTTAGAATTCCAAAAAAAATGTCCATCAATCTTATTGATTTTGCAACAAGATCAATGATTGTTATGACCATACATATCTTAAGATTGACTAACTAATTAGATATGAGATGGAAAGTTTAATCTTTGATCAATACTTCTCTTTCTAATGATATTGTTAAAAGTGATCTCAGCCTCAAAAAATTATCACAAATTAAATTTATTTTCACCATAGAAATGTTATTTCTTGCTGCATTTGGTCAAACCTAAGATGAATAATTTCCTTTACTCTAACAAAGATTTACTACAACTTACATCCTAGCAATCGAAAAGTAATAAAAGAATATTAGATAAAAAGAGGAAAGAATCATGAAAAGCTTAGATCTATCTGACTAGTCAAAATAATTAAAATCTTGTTTTATATATATAGCTGAATCAGTTCATTTTTTGTGAAACTATCATAAGTGGAGGTGTTAAATATCATATGGAATAACGTTATATCAGAAGACATATCATTTCTTAGCTTGAATAAATTTTAATACCATTAACATGTATATTCAAAGGTCCTAAAATGTTAATAGCTCACGAACTTCATTCATTTACCTTTATCGCCCTTCTCCATCATTATCAATTACAATCATTATAGTCGACCATCATTAAAAATATCATAAACCACTAACAACTACCATCCTCAACCATCAAACACAATCAATCAATCACAACAAAACCTTTTTAGCAATATCGAGAATCACCATCTTAAATTACCATTATTTATTGTAAATCATCATCATCATTCACCGTAACCATTTCTTACGAGTATCATCCAACTATCAACCACCGTCAAACTATTGTCATTAGCTTCTACAACAATCGTTACAAATATATCTAGTATCCACAAAGCTATCATTAGTCAATATACCATCCTTAACTAACATTAATTACGACCATCACTAGCCATCACAATTACCAATAACCATATAATTTTGTAATAATATTTCATTGAGGTAGTATTATATTAAATTGCTTTCATTATATTTTTTCTGAAAATGGCTTCAATGACACCTATATTATTGTTGGATTTGTTGTAATAAACTCATACTTTCTGACGGTCCTATGACACCCCTGGATATATTTCTTGAGACATTCTTTTTTAAATTATTGGGAGAGATTAGTAAAAAAACCAAAACTTTCTTTATGTTGTGTGTAAACGCTTGTTGATCAGTAGTAAAAAACATTTAAAGGAATTCAATCGTTATCACACACTTACACTATTTTGTTGCTTATGTTCATTCTCAATAAAAGTGTGAGAAATACTTCTATCCTACTAGAGTAATTCAAGGAGAGATATGCCTTGATTTGAAAAGATAATATTTATGATATCAAATAAAAAGAGAAAGATGCCTCTTCTTAAGTGTTTCAATTTTGTTAGTTGATCATGAACATATGATTTGGCTTGAGAGGAAAAATAGAGTAATCTCATAAAATAGTAGAACTTCAACAGTACACACTATTTTGATCTTCTACCACTCAGTTGCTAGAAGTGTTTTGAAGTCATGACTTGCTTTAAGAATTACTAAGTTGAATTTCTATTCCCTGTGGATTTTGTTTTTATTGTACCAGTAGTATGAAATTTGATGGTTTGATGTTGTAACATCATTAGACTATATCTAAATCCAATTTTATTTTATTTTATGATTTATACATAATCCTTTTGGTATATAATATACATGTTTATTACCAAAAAAAAAAGACAACTATATGCTAAACTTTATATTGTATATGTAAAAAGTCAAAAACATTAATGCACTTACATTATTCCTAAATTTTACTCGGGTGAATTTTGTACAAAGAAAAATATGTTCCAGGAAAATAAGTTGGTTTCTCACTAATAAATATAAACTCCTCTCATTCACATTAGAGATAGGTAAACAAGGTCCCCCATAAAGTATGAATTTGTTACAATAAATCGGATCACAGTTGAAGTGCCATTTAAGCTATTTTTCATAAATTTTATAACTATTAAATTTTTCAATATAAAAATCCTTTTTATGTATAAGATGTACAGTAATAAGTAGTCTTATTATTGAGTATTTCGATGTTAATACATAATCTTAGTGTTGAGATGTCTATTCAGTGATTCATGCACATCTTATCATTCAAATATCTATTCAAATTTTGGCGTCTTATGTATTATCATAAAAATAAGAGGCCTTAAACTTTTCTATTGAAATTATTAATTTACTTTTATATTTATTAGTATGGCTATAGAATGACCTCATTCAATATTGTACCTAGGTGATATTAAAGTAATATTCTAAATCCTATGTGGTTTATTTTTTTACATGAATATAAGAATTCACTAACAATGTGGCACTATTGAAGAATTGAATTTAGACTAATTAGATAACGTCTAAAAGTACTATGTTCTAGTTTATAGGAAACACTTTTGTTTTCAATCGGTCCCAAAAAAAAAAAATCTTCATGTTGAATTGAATGTTGTCTCTAGTTAAACTATATCACACAAATTGAAAAGGAAGGAGCATATATTTAACTTATTTTCATTTGTATGACAAATATTTTAAATCTTGAGAAGATTGTATCTCTTTATTTCTTAACATACTAATAAATATTTTAAAAAAAATCAAGAATCCATCAAAATATTTTTGTGCGTGACCTAAGAAAGAATAATTAAACAAATCATAATTGGAGAATTTCAAAAGTCTTACCTAAAAAACATCGACTTTTGATTCACCTTGTGTGTTAAAAGATATTGGAACTTCTATTAATATTGCATCCTCAGCAGCGTCATTCTTTTTTTTCTTCTAGTACAAAATATGAAAAAATTAGTTAGCTTTTTTTGTAAAAGTAAGTGTGAAATAGTTGACACAGTCTCAGGAAAAAAAAGATGAAAGTTGTTCACATGCTGCTAATTTGTATGTATGTATGAAGTAGCATTTTATGAACTTAATCAAAGTTCTAGAATATTAAAAAAAATTAAAAAAAATGAATATCCATCAATCTTATTCATCCTTAACCATATCAATTATGGTTGTGGTCATGCATCTTTTAAGATTCATTAAATCTATTGAAAGTAGGCCCAACGTCTAAGTCTATCAATATTTAAATTAATTTTCACCTTAGCAACAATTTTTTTAAAAAAATTAGAAAAATGTGAGATGATCAATTTCGTCTTTTCCTGACATAGATTTACTAGAAATTGTATTCTTAAAATAGAAGGATAAAAGCAAATGGTTAAATTAAGAGAAGAAAAAAAATCATGAAAAGCTTAGATCCACCTGACTAGTACTTATAATAATCAAAACACTAAAACCACCATGTTGTTCATTGCACTAGTATGTGAAAAAAATACTATCTTGTTATTATTAGTATAATTGATATAAGAGAAGATCATTTAATGAGGTTTGTTCATGTCATTTGTTGTTTTATAGATCTATTGTTCTAATCATGTAAAATTATGAAAAGTGTAGGTGTTAAGTATCGTATGGATGAAATATGTCTCAAAGAACATACTATTTTGTAGTATAAATTAGACCTTAACTAAAGATAATATACAGAAAAAAAATATGGGTGATATCTACTAGTGAATATTAGAAATTAAGTCTCATCTATTTACACATAATTAAACTTTAACATTAATCAATCAAGTCTCAACAAGTAAGAATGTATCTTTCCTTCATCATGAAGTACATTCTTGATGACACAATTATTAAATGGGTATGAATAGTAATGATCGATTAAGATCTACATCAAAGTCTAATATCATTAACAAGTATGTGCAACGATATCTTAAAGGTAGCAATTCACCAATTCCATTTATTCACTGCTATCACAATACCCCTTCATTATCAAGAACCGTCATCATTATAAATCATTATCAACTACAACAATTAACTACCAATAATCATCATTTTTGTGACAATAATAAAAAAAAACAGCACCACCCATTATTTAAAAAATATTATTTACATGTGCCAACCATTATTATATAAAAAATCATCGAACAATATTCACAATCACAATCCTAAGTCATAACTAAATATTGTGAACCAACATCATCAAGCACCAAACTATTAGTTATGACTATATATTGTCGAACTATCAACCACAATCAAACTACTACCATCAATTTCTACCACCACACCCATCAATTGGTACTATCCACAACAGAAGAATAACTCAATACATCTTCCTTAATTCACATCCGCTAGCACTATAGCTAGCCATCACAACTATTAATCACTGTATATTTTTTAATATTTATATTTATGTTATATAAAACAAGTTTTGGTTTTATAAAATTTAGGTAAAATAGTTTAAATGACACATTTACTTTGGCCAATTTTTGCATGTTAATAAAAAAAAGTAAAACTAAAGGGGTTTGATAGTTATCACTCATTTAAAATCTTCCATATATTTTTGAAATTTAATCTCATGAATCATTATGTTCTTCCATTATCGATTTATGGCTTGTGTCACACTGGATAGATATTGAAAATATACTTTTAAAAGATATTCACGGGCATACTAGGTCCTATATAAAATATGACTTTATCACAACAAATTCGGTCAATAGATTAGTATCATATCATCTAGTATTTTTAGACATATATTTATGAAATTGAAATTTTTTAATTAAAGAACTTTTTACATATTCGTATGATCAATGATAAGTAGTCTGATAAATTGGTATTTAGATCATATTAGGCCGTTTATTTTTTTAGAGAAATTATCAAACTACTACTATTATTACTAGTATTTTTATTTGTATGAGTATGGTATGATCACTTTAGCTTAAACGGAGAAATGATGATTCATATTAGAAATTTTAATTTGTTTGAGATGAGGAATTATTATATGTTGTTATGCAACTCTAACGTTGTAACTTTAGAAAGAAAAAGTTGTTCCAAATTGATTGATATATATATGCGTCTAGAAACATAATCAAGATGTTAAAACACCAAAAATACATTAAAAATAGATGTTACTCCATCAATATTATACTTTTTCTAACAAGATTAGTGAAGGTAGTGGTAATGCATCTCTTAAATTTCACTAAATTTATTGTTTGTGTGACATAAAATTAATTTTAAACTCTAATTTCTTTCTAAGAGAGTTAATTTTTTTGGGTAAAATCAAATGTTAAAGTTTTTCTTTTTAATGAAGTTTTAAAAGGTTTTTGAAACCTCTATGACATATTAAATTAATTCCATCATAGTAATAAGTATTTCTTTCTGAATTTTCCCAAACCTAACTTTCATACATAAAATGGAAAAAAATGTCTAGAAAAATAGAGAAAAAACATGCAAAGCATAAATCTATCTAACTAGTACTTGTGATAAATTTCCAAACTAGAAAATTACTATGTTATTTATTGAACTAGTATGTGAAATTACTCTATCTAGCTAAAATTAATATAATTATCCTACATATCAAATTAACTTATATATATTTTCAAGATAGTTTGGTCATGTCGATTCTATAGATGAATCAACCTATTTGTGTAAAACTATTGTATGTAGATGCATTATATATCATATGAACGAAGATATTCTCTTTGGACTTAACAATTTATGCAATAATATAGACTTAAGTAAGATATCACACAATAGAGAAAAATATGTGTTTATCCGATGTCTTCTAGTGAGTATTAGAATTTAGGTATCATTAATTTGTTTAACTAATGAATATTTAATTTTAATGATTCAAATTTCAACAATTAAATTTATATGTTTTTAGTTCTAAATTTTAGTTGATTTATCCAATACATACATTTTCATGTTCAAATCATTTAATGTGTCTGAATAGGTAAATTTGTAAGTAATGTACTCATATATTACAGGGGTCTTGTAACCCCTATAATATTTTGTTTAAAGATTTTCTTTGTTTATTTATCAAGTACACATAATAACAAATTAAAGCCTTTTTAGTTCATTTGTACACCTTACTAGTCAAAAGACCAAAACAATGTAATTAAAGTGGTTCATCACTATCACTTTTTACAATTTCTGAATAAAAAAAGTAATGGTAACCCTCTCCATCACACTTTAATCTCTTGAATAAATATGTTCTTCCATTATCAAATTTTGACTTGTGTCAAACTGTAAATTCAAAAGAACACTTTAAAAATATCCAAGGGAGTACTCGGTCTCTTGTAAAGTATGAATTTTTAGGCGTTATTTTAACAATTTTTCTAAATTATATATATATATATATATATATATATATTAATTTTTTAAATATTTATGTTTGTAATGAGCTATTAAGTTTTTACGGGGGTTACGGACATAGTATCCAACTTAGAGTCCGCATGACGAATTGATCTAATTAGAACTCAATGAGTGAGACGATTTAAGTAGTTATATCTCTTATTTAATCTAGATGGTTCGTATTTTAATGTTGTGTTGTTTCAATTAGAAGGACACCGGTGATCTATACCTCCAGATGAGAATTTGAATCTGATTAGAGATCCATTTCATTGTAATGATCTCCAAGTTATTTATGTCTTTCATCCCATAAAACTCCATCACCAGTTATTTTAGTAAATGAATTAGATGCAACTCAAACTCTTGGGCATGTTAGAAGAAGATCAGCTTGGATGAAATATTACAAGCTAATTGGAAATGACAATCCAATTATTCATTTTGCTTTATTTTAAGATTTTGATCCTACATCTTTTTAGAGTATTGTAAAGGAAGAAAAATTGAGAAAAACAATTGGATGGTCTAAAACAAGCTCCTCGGGCTTGGTACGGTCACTTGGTGGCAAAGGGGTACAAGTAAAAAGACGAGATAGATTATAAAGAAGTATTTTCTCACATTACCAGACATGATACAATCAGATTGGTTATCACATTGGCAGCTCAGAAGTCTTGGCCTATTTTCAGCTAAATGTCAAGTCGGTGTTCTTACATGTATACTTGGAGGAACATCTATTTGTAGAAAACAAACCCCTTGTTAATTTAAAATTGTAAATGTGCATAAGGTTTATAAATTTTGAAAAAGTCCTACATGATCGAAGCCAAACTCCTCGGGCTTGGTCTAGTCGCATTAAGGGATTTTTTTTAAAAAAAGGTTAGTTTTTCAAAATGTCCTTATGAGAATACATTAATTGTAAAGATTGGGGATCAATAAAAGCTGTTAAATATTTTCTTGTATGTTGATAATCTTACTTTTACTTGAAATTGTGTTCTCATGTTTTGTGAATTTAAGAATTCCATGATGGAAGAGTTTGAAACGTCAGACCTCGAATTAATGCATTACTTTACTAGCATAGTGGTAGTGCAATCTAATAAAAGTGATATTTATTTCTCAGAAAAACATGTAGGGGGGGGATTCTAAACAGATGTCAGATGATGGATTGAAATTCTGTTAACCCTCCTGCTGAACAAGGTTTGAATCTAAGTTAAAATCCTACTGGAGAGAAGGTTGATAGCATATTTTACAAGCAAATTGTGGGTATTTTAATGTATAAAGCCTAACAATTAGTACTCTGTGAGTTTAATTAGCAGGTACTTGGAGAATGCCACAGAAATGCATTTGTTTGTGGCCCAGAAAATTCTTTGTTACATTCAAGGAACGAGAGACTTTGGGATATTATATAAGGCGAATAAAAATTTGAATCTTCTCTACTACACAGATAGTGAATATTTTGGTGACTATGATGACAGAAAAAACACTTCAAGTTATGCTTTTATGTTTAGGTTTGGTGCTATTTCATGGTCAGCTAAGAATCAACCAGTTGTTACTTAGTCTATTATGAAATCTGTGATTTTTGCGTCGATTGCTTGTGTCAGTCAAGCTATTTGGTTGAGGAGACTCTGCATGACTCAAAATTTAAGCAACCAAAATCCACCAAGATTTATTTTATGAAAACGGTCAACAATTCAACTATCCAAAAATACATTGCTACATGGAAGAAACAAGCACATTATGTGATGTTTTATTTATAGGAGATCTTAACACTAATTGAGCAATTTATTAAATCTACTGTAGGACCGAAGACAAGGTTGCCATTATTTTCATTAAGTCTTAGAAAAGGGTGTCATTCATTAAACTTGGAAGGCTTCAGGCATATGTACTATCAAATATGTAAACTTATTGTTAGCAAACATAAGCTTTTTAAGGAGAAACTGTAGGAATTTCTTTTAGTTTTATAGGTGACATAGTCTGTAGGAAGATCTTGAGTTTTTTTAAAAGTTGAGTAACTCTACATATTTTCTCTTTTAGGAGTAACATATTATATTCCTTTTAGGAGTCAGGTGTTCTAATTTCATGAATTAGTCTAATTATGATTATTGTGGACTGATATGTGTCCTATTTTAGTGGAAGTATTCTGTTATGTATTTTCCAATGAATAGGCTTTAAAATTTGAATGAATTACACTGCTTTTTCTAGCTATTGTCTTCTTATTTAAAGTACTTATTTTCTCTTCTTGAGAGTATAACATAAAAATGAGCATTATCTGTTCTAGATGTTCACTAAGATGAAGTCTTTTTGGTACTATACAACTAAGTCTAATGATACTTATGATCTCAATAATTAGTTTTTTATTATTTAGTATCCAGATCTTAATACATTATCTTAATATTGAGATGCCAATTTAGAGAAAAGTCTTAATGCATATGTTATCATTTAGATATGCATTAAGATTTAGAACTCTTATAAATTTCAAGAGATAAATGAAGCCTAACTTTATTTTAAATATATCAAAAGATTTGTCTACATATTTTAAAAATAACATAATTAAGAAACTTAAAATATGTATGACAAACAATTGAGGAAATTTGTTAAAACTTACCTTTAATACATCATCTTCAGGTGCAATACACGATATTGGAACTGCCAGTATAGCAAATTCATCACCTACTTTTTGTTGCTTCTCCATATTCAACTAAAAAAATGTAAAAGACTTTGTCAAACCCAACCATCTTAATATTAAAGGAAAAATTTATTTCTATTCATGTTTTAAAAAAAACATTTTGTACAATAATACAAACCAATTTATCTTTTTAATACATATATTAATAAAATAGGCTAGAAGAGTAATAAGTTTTCAATAGTAATTCAATTTATGCTCAATATTTATCAAAATGATTAGTTTAATATAAGGTCCTCATATGTGTTAAAATAGATCAAAGGATATGGAAAAAAATATTTTTATGTGTTAATACTTTACAAATTGTTTCCGCTTTTCTTAATTCTATAATATTGAATAATATTGTTAGTTTCTATGTTTTAGGACTGTAACTTTATTTATTTACTGCAGTAAAGTAGTCTTCTTAAAATAACTTCTTTTCCTAGTCTTTTAGGAGTTTGTTTATTTTTAGTAGATTCTGTGTTGATATTAAAGTAGTTGAAGTTAGTGTTTGCAGTGAATAATAAAGAATTACCACTTCAAATTCAAATCTGATGAAGTATTTCTTATTTTTTGCCCTTCATACTGTAAGTGTTTTGTTGCTCTTTTTGTGATTTTCACTCAATTTAAAAAACAATTGGTACAGAGCATTTTCTTCTTGAGGCACAGGTGTGTGTCCAATCTATTTTATTGCATCCTATGTACGAAGAAGCAAGTTTTTCTTCAATGGTACCACCAAGTTTCGATGGAGAAAGTTACAAGATCAAAACAGTTAGACTACAGATATATCTAGAAGCTTTGGATATCTAGGAGGCTGTAGAAGATAAATATGAAATTGTTCCCTTACAAAAAAATCCCACGATGGAACAAATTAAAAACCACAAGGAGAGGAAAACAATGAAATCAAAGGCAAAGGAATGCTTTTATACTGTAGTGTCATCCACCATCTTTACTCGTATCTTGTTTCTAAAGTCAACAAAAGTGGTATGGAATTATCTCAAAACTGAGTATGAAGGAGTTTAAAGGATTCGGGGGATGCAAGTGTAGAATTTAGTATGTGAGTTTGAGTTGAAAAGGATGTGGAGAAGTGAAAGTGTAAGGAGTATTTTGACCGACTCCTTAACATAGAAACTTGTGTTAGATTGTTGGGTTTCACTTTAACGATTCAAAGATCATTGAGAAAGTCCTTGTAACAGTACCTAACAAAATTGGAGCTACTACTACAACCTTACAAAATACTAAGGACTTCTGTAACATATTACGGTAGTAGAGCTCTTAATGCTTTTCAAGCACAAGAGCAATGATGTGTAATGAGACCTAAAGGGGCTGTTGAAGGAGCCCTACTAGTAAGATAACAAGATGATTGAAGAAACAAATAGAAGCTGAAAATAATATACAAGGAGGGAACAATGGTAATTTTGTGAAAAGCAAGAAGGCTCCTTTCAAATATATGAGGAGACCTGATGCAAAGTGCAGCAAGTGAAACCATCACGGACACGAAGCTGTAATTTGTAAAGACAAAATTCGGCATCCTGAATTTGAAGCTCAAGTTGTTGATCGAGAAGAAGAAGATCAACTCAAAATTGCAACTTGTTTGAAATACCTTGACTTAGGTTAAAGTTTATTAATTGATAGTGGTTGCTCTAACCATATGACATCTGATGAAAAGGTATTCAAAGAGTTGAAGAACATAGAGACAATGAAAGTTCGAATTGGAAATGGTGAGTGTCTTTCTGTGAAAGTCAAAGGCACCATAGACATTACAAGTTGCTCTGGAACTACGTTTATTACAAATGTTTTGTATGTCCTGGACCTTGATCAAAACCTTATAAGTGTTGGGTCAATTAATAATTGATTGAAATTGATCTTTAAAAAAAAAGGTTCGCATGACAGAAGATCCATGAGACCATGAAGTATTCAAGGTCAAAAGGAAGGGGAGGTGTTTCTCGCTCAATACTTTGGAAGAGGAGCAAACGAGTTTTCCTATTTAGACAACTCTAAAGAAGTTTTGCATAAAAAGTGGGTCATTTTCATCATCAAGGTATGATGTTGATATAAAAAAAGAAACTTGTGAAAGATCAACCATTCATACATAATCATTGGTTAGATTGTCAAGCTTGTTTACTTAGAAATTGTAACGACCTGCTTAGTCGTTTTGAGCAGCAGATTTTATTTCTGGGAAAAACTGTTTGAGACGACGTATCCCACGACAGACCGTCATGGGCACGACGGACCGTTGAGGGTGTCTCGTTCCAAACACTTGGAATTCTTATATTTGAGTGCTGAAATCGACTCTCTGAACTCTGTGACGGACCTGCAGGATGGACCATCACAGACACGATGGACCGTTGTGAGCTTCCGTTTCAAAACACTTCAACTCTTGAGAATTGGGTACTGGGAGCAATTCTCTGTCCGTCGTGATGGAAGTGCAGGACGGACCATAGTAGGCACGACGGACCGTCTCAGACTCATCAAGGAAATTGAGTCTCTGAAGGTTGTGACGAACCTGCAGGATGGACCGTCGCAGGCACGACGGGCCGTCACAGGTTGCGTAATCCCAGTCTGGGTCGGATTTCTGGGTAAGTTTTAAAGGGGCGTTTTGGACTATTCCTGCAATAATTATGAATTTCGTGGGTTAATGTTAATAACTCAAATTCTTGGGGGTGTGAAGGAGATAACCTTGAGTTAATTAGTGGGTTAATTCCTCATCTTTTATACTTAATTATGTGCTAATTAGGGAAAAGAAAGAGGGTTTTTAAGAAGAAAAATAGAAAGAACAAGGAGAGAGAGGAACGATCGATAGAGAGAGACAAACGAAGAGGAAACAAAAAGCTTTAAGAGATTGCTTGCTTGATCACGAATCCTCGGTGAAGGTATGTTATGGTTTTGATACTATTCGTAGTAAACTCTTAATAGCGAATAATATGTATTGGTAGTATTGTAAACCCTTCTATATGCTTAATTGTATGCTTGCATGAATGTGATTATGTGATTGTGATAAAATAAGCATAATGAAGCTTTTGAATCCAAAATCTTGAAGAACTCTAATTCACCTTGTTATTGATGATGCCTTGGTATAAAAGAAGGCTTGATGAACTAAAGTAATGAGATTGATGATGCCTTGGTATAAGAGAAGGCTTGATGAATTGATAGAATGATGTTAGTGGATCGGAGTGTCACGTTCCGACACATAGTATTAGGGGATCGGGTGTCACGAACCGACACGTAGAATTAGGGGATCGAAGTGTCACGTACCAACACATAGTATTAGGGGATCGGGTGTCACGAACCGACACGTAGAATTAGGGGATCGGAGTGTCACGTACCGACACATAGTATTAGGGGATCGGGTGTCACGAACCGACACGTAGAATTAGGGGATCGGAGTGTCACGTACCGACACATAGTAGTAGGGGATCGGAGTGTCACGTACCGACACAAGAGAAAGAAAGATAATGAATCTTGAGAGATGTTAATATACTCAATGTAATGAACCTAATTCCCAAATGAGTGTGGTATTGAGGCTTGAGTCCTCATGGATGAACTTGGTAGTACTTATTGATGATTATAGTACTTGTTGCTACATGTTGAGTATTGTAGTTGATTTATGATATGAACTGATATATACTGTTTTCTATTTTGAGTTGGCCGATGATACCTACTCAGTACTTGTGTTTTGTACTGACCCCCTACTTGTTGTTTCTTTCTTTGTTATTTGGGGAATGCAGCAAACGTACCGTCGTCTTCAACTCAACAGCAATTCTAGCCAGTCTTCACTACACCGGATTTCAGGGTGAGCTAATGCTTCTAGCTTGGACTGGATCTTCTCTTCAATGTCTTGATGCCTTGAACTTCCGGCATGGACTAGCCTTTTATTTATTTTAGCTTCTTAGATACTTTTAGATTAGTAACTTGAGGATAGATGTTCTTGTGATGATGACTTCCATATTTTGGGGATAATGAGTTATAAATTTTAGAAGTTATAATTTGATTTCTTGAATGCAGTTTAAGTCTTCCGCTTTTTGTTTTTGTTCAATATGTTGGGGTATTAGATTGGTTGGTATCGCTCCACTAGTAGGATAAGTGTGGTGCCTCGCGGCTAGATTTGGTCGTGACAAACTTGGTATCAGAGCATTAGGTTCGTTGGTCTCATCACACCAGAACGGAGGTCTAGTAGAGTCTTAAGGAACGGTAGGGCGGACGCCTTACTTTCTTTGAAGAGGATATAGACTTACGGAAAATTCCCATTCTTTCTTTCTTTTTTTATGCTATACTTGGATCCAATTGTGTTCTAGGTGATACAAATTGGTATCTGACCATCTTCACTCTATTTCACAGATGGTTAGAACTAGAGCAACGACTGCACCAACACCGGCAAGACAAGAAACGTCTGAGCCAGCCACTGGGGCTGTAGCTCGGAGAGGAACAGTGGCGAGAGGCCGTGGAAGAGGTCGTGGGAGGACGTCCTCTAGAGGAAGAGGACAAGCACCTAGCCCACCTGGTACTAGGGCGATGACTCCTCCACCGACGGAGGAAATGGTAAGAGAGGGTGAGGAAGGGGAGAATGAACAAGCACAGAATGAGGAATTGCCACCCCAACCTACCCCAGAGATGATCAATCAGGTTCTTGCTTATCTTAGCGGGTTATCTGATCAGGGTCAGACACCTCCAGTGTTTTCTGCACCAGCACCTCAGGTTCCGGAGATACAACATGCGGCCACTATGGCTCCCCGCATGGATACTTCATTGGAAATAGGCACGTTTCCTCGTCTGACTACAGGGCCTATAATGACAAATGATCAGCATGAACTTTTCAGTAAGTTCTTGAAATTGAAACCTCCAGTCTTCAAGGGTGCTGAATCTGAGGATGCTTACGATTTTCTGGTTGACTGTCATGAGCTACTACACAGAATGGGTATAGTAGAACGGTTTGGTGTTGAGTTCGTGAGTTATCAGTTTCAAGGGAACGCCAAAATGTGGTGGCGGTCACATGTTGAGTGTCAACCAACAGAGGCACCACCTATGACTTGGGCATCATTCTCTAGTTTGTTTATGGATAAGTATATTCCCCGGACTTTGAGGGATAGGAAAAGGGATGAGTTCTTGAGCCTAGAGCAGTAGGGGTTTTTGGGGGATTGGGGTTCCGGGTTTACTGCATATGAGGCTAAGTTTTGTGCATTATCCAGGTATGCCACCCAACTTTGTTTCAGTCCACAAGAACGGATTCGCCGTTTTGTGAAGGGGTTGAGGTCAGAGTTGCGGGTTTTAGCCTTACAGGTAGCAGCTACGGCAAAATCCTTTCAAGAAGTTGGTAGACTCGTGATAGAGTGGAAGAGATAAGCCAGTATGAATTCACCATTGGCATCGAATCAAAAAGGTTTCGAAACGGGACGTGA